>LR990089.1:1143319-1702939 GCA_905147235.1 Erynnis tages
TGGACGTTCAATAAAGTACTTGCGGAACCAACTGGTGTTTTCACGAACCCCACCATCCTGACGACGCGACAATTGGTGACAGAAGCGGAATGCCAGTCGTACCGCAAAGTGAAGAAGGAGTGCGAACTCGACGTCAGACGGCTCTGGATGCAACGCGGATGGAGTCGCCTCAGCGAGAGCGCTTGACAACAGTGACGACCACGGCACCTACACACGCACTCTCGTCGACTGCGGCACCTTCAACCGCGCCGGCCGCTGCGACCGCACCCGTACCAGCAGGTACGATGAGTAATCCAGGCGGCTTCGATATACAGGCCTTGCTCGGTGCTATGCAGGCCATGCAAGAAAAATTGCAAGTAAGATTGCAAGAGAGTCAACGCGAAGCCACTGTCCAGTTGCAAGACAGCCAGCGCCAAGCTACCACCCTATTACAGGAGACAATCAACACGAAGCTCGAAGGCTTCCAGGGAGTGTTGGAGCACGTGAAGGAAGACGTCGAGATCCTAAAGACGCAAACGCAAGATCATGCTGAAACCTTTAGCGCCTATGAGCGGAAATTTGAGGAAATAGACGAAAAGCTCCAGAAGTTCGAGGAACTGGAGGGGAAGCTGCGGAAGACCATAATTGTAGGCACCTCCGTTACACTTACAATTACTGCTGGAGGTCCAAAACTGAAAGTCCCCAGTTTCGACGGCTCTACATCGTGGGTTGCTTTCAAAGAGCAATTTGCAATGATTGCTAAAGGTAACGGGTGGGAAGAAGAGCAGAGCCTCATGGCGCTTACTCTTGCTCTTCGAGGAGATGCCGCACGCATTTTAGAAAACGTGCCAGCGAACGAGAGGACATTAGAATCGCTATTTGAGGCTCTCGATGCCCGTTACGGAGACAAGCACCTGGAGCATGTATACCGGGCGCAACTAAAAGATAGAGTGCAGAGGCCCAACGAAAATCTACAACAGTGGGCTACGGAAATAGGACTGCTAGTACGCCGTGCCTACGCATCAAGCTCAGCACCTGTTGAAGAGAAAATTCTGGAAGCGTTCACGAACGGGATAAGGGATCCAGAGGTGAGAGCTATGGTGCGCTTGGGTCACCACACTACCATGAAGACCGCTCTTGCGCATGCACTCGAAGTGGAGGCAGTTCGCAATGACTATAGAACTCATAGAATTCGAGAAGTAGTTGCTGCAATACAACCTCGTAGTGGACCCGTATGCTATGGGTGCGGTGAACGAGGTCATATAAGAATCAACTGCCGGGCTCAGAAAAGGCAAAGGTCGGTGTCGACGGCTACCCAGGTCGACACTCGGGATCAGGAGCCGTTAAACTAAATGGCGCCAGGGCCGCGGGGCGGGCACTGGCTGGACTTCGTCGAGCCCCAACAGTCCAAGTATCACAGGCTTGTGATGGGAACAGCCTTGTTACCACAGGAGAGATTAATGGCAAACCCTGTCGCTTTACAATCGATACAGGAGCATCGAAATCCATCGTGCGACCGGAACTGTTAAAACGGACCATTATGTGGAAAGATGCACGCCCATTGTGCAACCTGCAGACAGCAACAGGCCAGCCAGTGACCGTCCTGGGAGTAACAGAAGTTCGAATCAAACTCGGAGATGACACTTATGTGCAGTCCGTCTTGGTGGCTAATATAACTGACGACTGCATTATCGGATTGGACTTTTTACGGACGCAACAATGTGTAGTCGATGTTGCAAGAGGGGTGTTAAGCTTCCCCGGACAAGAAGTTTTCCTGGAGGGATCCTCTTCGTCAACAGTTTACAGTGTGAGGTCTGTAAAACTAGCACCCAGGTCGGAAACGTTGGTGAGCGTTCGGTTTCCGAGAAAGATAACGCCAAACCGATGCGTCATTGTGGAAAATTGTGGCGATCATCCTAGTTGGATTACGGCCAGAACACTGGTCATGACCAAACAAGATGCCAAGGTGAAGATCATTAACGTCAGTAACTCACCAATTCATCTACCAAAGAACACGATTATCGGTCGATGTGATGCCGTTAATCACTTGAGGAGGACTCTGGAATCTAACATCCAATGTAGAACAACCGACAACGTCGCCTCTCTGCTGGAAACAATCAAGGTGAATTTGAGTCCTAAGGAATATGCAGACGCAGCAAGGTTGTTAAGGGACTACAGGGATATTTTCAGTGAAGGCGACACTAATCTCGGAAGAACCAGTCTGGTGACACACTCCATTGACACCGGTACCATCTCGCCGATCAAACAGAGACCTAGACGCGTACCCTTCGCAAAGGAACAAGAGGTATCAGAAATGATCCAAGAGATGAGACGAAGTAAGGTCATTGAACCTTCGACTAGCCCTTGGTGTTCACCTGTTGTACTGGTGAAAAAGAAGGATGGAAGCACCAGATTCTGTGTGGACTACAGAATGTTAAATAATGTGACCAAAAAGGACAGCTATCCTCTACCCCGGATTGACGATACACTGGACATGCTAGGAGGCATGAAGTGGTTCTCAACTGTAGACCTGAAGAGTGGCTACTGGCAGGTGGAACTTCGGCCAGAAGATAAAGAGAAGACTGCGTTTACGACTGGGACTGGAAATGGTCTGTGGCAGTTCTGCGTCATGCCTTTTGGACTGTGCAACGCTCCAGCGACTTTCGAACGCCTTATGGAACGAGTACTACTGGGACTGCTAGGCGATGCCTGCCTAGTATATCTCGATGACGTGATCGTAATGGGTCGCAATTTCAAGGAACATCTGAAGAACTTAGAAAAGGTCTTCAAGAGATTCCGCGAATCAAACCTGAAGCTCAATCCGAAGAAATGCGACTTTTTCAAGAAAGAAGTATCCTTCTTGGGACACGTCATTTCCGACCACGGCGTTCAGACTGACCCGGAAAAGATCAAGGCGGTGCAGGAATGGCCTACACCAAAGAATAAGACGGATGTACGTGCATTCTTAGGCCTGTGCGCGTATTACCGGAGATTTGTAAAGAACTTCTCCGAGGTAGCCAAGCCACTGCATCGTCTCACAGAGGAAAAGAGAAATTTTATTTGGGACCAAGATTGCGAGAGTGCGTTTACTCAGCTGAAGAAGCTTCTCTGTTCAGCTCCGATTTTGGGATACCCAAGAAGAGATGGGAGATTTGTAGTGGATACCGACGCAAGTAATACAGGGATCGGAGGGATATTGTCACAAGAGCAAGATGGTCGAAAAGTAGTCATCGCGTATTTCAGCAAGTCTTTGTCGAAGCCGGAAAGAAATTACTGCGTTACTCGTCGTGAGCTGCTTGCTGTAGTAAAGACCTTACAGCACTTCAACAAGTACTTGCTGGGCAGAGAATTTACAATACGCACCGACCATGCAGCTCTAAGGTGGCTTCTCCAATTCAAGAACCCAGAAGGGCAAGTTGCGAGATGGATTGAACAGCTTCAAGAGTTCCACTTCACTATCGAACATCGCAGCGGGAAAGCTCATGCAAACGCAGATGCTCTGTCACGACGACCGTGCCCCGAGAACTGCAAGCACTGCTTGAAGCATGAATCGAAGGAAGTGGTAAAGATTATAAGGACGCAGGACTTGGACGAATCTTGGAGTAAGGAGCAAATGAGTCAAGATCAGAAACAAGACAAGGACCTTAGCCTGATCATGGACTGGAAAGCCAGGGGACAAAAACCACAGTGGAGTGACGTGTCGGCTTCGAGCCCTGTCACTAAGGCATACTGGGCCCAGTGGGACAGCCTTATGGTGGAAAATGGCGTGCTGTATAGGAAATGGGAGTCACCCCACGGAAAAGAACACATTCTGCAGATGGTTATTCCGAAGAGCAAGGTAGCCTCACTACTGAAGCTGGTACACGACGGTGCATCTGGTGGACATCTGGGCGTGAAGAAAACACTCGTAAAGGTACGAGAACGTTTTTACTGGGTACGCTGCCGTGAGGACATCGAAGAATGGTGTAGGAAGTGTACAGCATGCGCTTCAGTAAAAGGACCTCAAACAAGATCTAGAGGGAAGTTGCAGTTGTACAATGTAGGGGCTCCCTGGGAAAGAATAGCCATAGACGTGGCTGGGCCATTTCCTCAAACCGAAGACGGGAACCGATTCATCGTTGTGGTTCAGGATTATTTCACCAAATGGCCTGAGGTGTTTGCTACCCCGAACCAAGAAGCAAAGACTGTTGCCCAGAAGCTGGTTCAGGAAGTAGTGTGTCGTTTTGGCGTGCCTTTAGAACTGCACAGCGATCAGGGTAGAAACTTTGAGTCGGCTTTATTCCAAGAAATGTGTAATCTTCTAGGAATAAACAAGACACGTACCACCCCAGCGCACCCGCAATCCGACGGCATGGTCGAGAGATTCAACCAAACGTTGGAAAACCACTTGGCCAAAGTCGTCGAGTCTCATCAACGAGATTGGGATCGGTACATACCACTGTTTCTGATGTCCTATCGCTCGGCGGTACATGAGTCTACTGGGTTTACCCCCGCCAAGGTCAATTTCGGAAGAGAGGTACGTCTGCCGGTGGATTTGTTGACCGGCACTCCACCTGATGCCCCGAAAGCGACGGTTGAGTACGTAGCCGATTTGCAAAGGCGGATGGACGAAACCCATGACCTGGTGCGACAGAACAGCCTGGCGTCCAGCGCAAGGATGAAAACCCGCTATGACCGCAACGCAAAGACACATGGTTTTGAGGAAGGAGACTACGTCTGGCTACACAACCCCCTGAGGAAAAAAGGAAAATCGCCGAAGCTTCAAGCCCGATGGGAAGGCCCATATAAGGTGATCACGAAGATCAACGATGTCACCTATCGCATTAAGCAAGCAGACAGAAGGCAACCGAAGATTGTGCACATCGACAGATTGGCACCTTTTCATGGGTCGAATAATGCTCGGGACGAGCATGATTAAGAGGGGGGCAGTGTCACATAAGACAGTCGGAAGAATCGGGAAACACATAAGTAGGTACATAGCCGGCCATAAATCACACGACCGCCCGTCGCTGACAGCTATAAACATGACATGCCTTGCAATAGAATCTCAACCCTATGCCTAATAAGTTAAGGTTCAAAATAGCATGGTTAGTCTATAGTTGTTTACAACTTTATTACATTCTACCCTAGTCTATATAGTTCGGGATCGCTCCAGTAATTTCTAGTGTACCTGTAGTCGGGTATAAATAGATGCGTGACGGGCACTCGGGGAGTCATTCTGTAATCAGCGATCGGAGCGAACTATCCAGGCGATAACAAGTGATACTACTGCGACTAAGTGAGTGAGTTAATTAAGTGCGTTCTGTGAAAGTGTGTATACGTGTTTTGCTGTATTTAAAGAGTGGTGATTTGTTGTGTGGACGTTCAATAAAGTACTTGCGGAACCAACTGGTGTTTTCACGAACCCCACCATCCTGACGACGCGACAATACGATAACAATTTATGTTTTCTGTGTTTTCTATAGGTGACATAAAGACGGACGAGATATTTATGATTTTATACGATAACAATTAATGTTTTATACGATATCTAAGGCAATAAATGAAAAATGGTTTCTACATGTGACATATAAACGAAAGACCAGACAAAATAACCAGATCCAGAGATTCATTTTTTAGTCTACAGAACCCAAGAAACTTCACCGAAAATACCGACGTCAATTATCGGATCAATCAGTTCCTACACGATTTGAATAATTCCGAATCGTCAAAGGATTCGAGCGATTTCGTGGAACCCTGGCATTGAAATATTGGGTCTTGGCTGATAGAAATCAATTCAATTTTTTGGGACTGCACCTGTCATTGCTCGGAGGCGATTCGTGCTCTGAATGCCAATGGGGCTTGATGCTTGACGCTTGATTTTCTTATGTTTTAGGTGAATTATGGCGAAATTCCATTTATTTTTCAAATAAGGAGGTATTTCGTATTCCTGAATTCAACGTCGGTGGAACGTTTTTCTTTAAAAAAATGATTATTTTTAGGACTTTCTTATTCTTAATTCATTTATTTGTTTATTCTAAATTCAACTATCCGTACTTAAGGCTGTGATTTAATCATATTTATTTTATTTAAAGTACCGATGGAACATTTTTCCTGTTTTAATTTTTTAAAATTTATTTAAACTTATTTTGTCTTCCAAAGGACTGGCTTATAAGTACTAAATTATCTATAAAATGTTTCTCTAAATTCAAGCTTTTATTCTTAAACCAAAATCAATTTATTGATTAATTGTAAATATTGATGGACTCACCTCCGACTTTCTATGTTTTAAATGTGACGACCAAGTTATATTCTTTTCTAGTTCTATGAGTTTACATTATTTATGAGTATGCGTGTATACATTTATGTGTGTTACACACACACTTTCGGATGTTTTGAAGATCCTTATAACAATTTTCATTGCTGGGAGGCGGTTCGTGCTCTGAATGCCAATCGCGTATTGAGATGCGCGGCGCGCCCGCGATTGCTCTGACGAGGACTGAGTCGGTTGATTTGCGCAATTTGTCTTCTAATGTAACAGGTTGCTCGGTTTAATGAGATCAGAGGTCTGCGAGGGAACTCCGAAGTTTAGGTGGAACTTTCTAGTCGGCTGCTAAGTTTATGCGCGATCGTTTTGTTTCAAAGCTTCAACGTTGCTTCTTGGTGGTTGTTTTCTTTGGTTTTTATTTTTTCAAAATTATTACTCTAGCAAAAATACTTTTATTTTTCAAAAAAGGAGGTAGGCACCTATTTCAATTTTCGCAATTCGTTTTTATATTCAACCCATAATTTCTAAGCTATTTTAAAGTTGAGATATTTTTTTCTTGTATTTAGTTTTTGTAATAAGTGTTCATTGTTCGTGCTCTGAATGACACTCAATCGAATTGATAGTTGATAGTTAGTCGATTTTGGTAGAAATCGAATATCGAGCACTTATTGTCGATTGAGAGAGGCACTTATACAGTAGTGTACTACAAAGGGCTTAAAATAGGAGAGAAGATTACCCTAACACTTGAAAAAAAAATACACCACTAAAAAGGGACATGACAGCTAATAACGAATAAAAGCTTTTGAATTTGAATTTGAATCCCGCCAAAATTAAAACGACCTTTAAAATAAAAGGGCGCTTTGCCTACATTTGGCAATTTCATAAATAAAGGTAATATTAAGGTATACTACCCACTTACTAATTGGATACTCTATGGCTGAAGGCCAGGATGATATAGAAGACTCTTAAATTCAAAGGTACATTTAATAGTAAAAAACGCCACGGGCTCAGAGGTTAACAAGTTTTTTGAACTAAAAGTTATTAAAATTACAAAAAATGTACACAAGCAGAATGTGATGATATTATCCAGTAGCCGCAGGCAATGCAAATAAAGCGGGGAATATTCCAGTACTACTGACTAGGTTATAACCAAAGACTTATATGACTAGACCGAATGATATTATAGTAGCGAAAAAAGTAAAAGTAGGCACAATTTTTTTTAATAAAAAAGAGGCCACATCTTATAGTCCAGTTAAGGAGGCAAAAAGATACAACGTAACGTAACGTACGTTTTGTAAAGGAAAATCTCTGAGTGACTGGCTAAGAACATTTTAAGTTCATCATTAGTAACAAACTTTGCCTTCAAAAATATAAAAAATAAACATTGAGAAAAATATACAAGGGTGTGTTTACTTAAAAGTGTCCTAACACCTCATCTTGACACATGAAGTCTTTGGTTACAACGTATAAGCTTAGGTGGTGACGTGAATAAAAGTAAACGAGAAATAAGTAACTTGGAATTTTTCTCCGCCTAAGGCTTGTGGAAAACTCGTATTCTCATACAATATGTGGATAAACATAATTAATATTTATTACGTTTCGCCTTATGCATAAAGGAAAGGAAAAATATTTAATAAAAAGTATTTTTCAGAGACTAAGCCTTTGTGATGGAAAATTAAATTCTGTACTTTTTGATAAAACGTTTAAGTATAAGTAATTTTATACCTACCAACAATTGTTATTTAAATTGTATTTATAGTTCTTTGCGACAATCCGCACACGTGGAACTTGTTTTGGTATGGACCCACCACCCTCCCTTATCTCTCTGAGTAGGTGTATACCATAACAACTTATTCCAATAGTACACGACACGTTTTTCGCCCCAAAACGGAGCATCCTCGAGTGGTGTGGACTCATCGGTTGGTTGTCGAGCTTGGTTAAGTTACGAGTAAATTGTGTCAAGAATCGATCCTGGTACCAGGGACACGAATGACGCACTGCTATTAAAAATTTCACCAAGAGAAGAAAAATCTTTTTAGCGCAATTTATTGTGCCTTAAACCTGCGAGGCGCTCGTATCTTACCTTTACTCTTAATAAATTCGTGCAGATAAGCCTAACCTTCGGTCCTCTTCAAATAAACCACCTCCTAACTCTTTCATCTGCACCGTGCCTTATCTCCAGATGGAAAACCTTTAAAAATATAATAAAAATCAGACACTGTGCGCTTTTCAGTCCACTCGGCACGTTTCTGGTATTTTCCATTATGTCAATATAATATGGTTTGGAAAGATTGCAAATTAAAGTGGCAATGGGCTGGCCACATCGCAGGACTGACAACCGATGGGAGGAAAAAAGTCCTCGAATGGCGACCACGTTTAGGTCAAAGGAGCACAGGCCGCCCTCCTACCAGGTGGACTGACGAGCTGAAGAAGACAGCGGGAAACGGTTGGATTCAGAGGGCCCGGGACCGGGCGGAGTGGCGTCGATTAGGGGAGGCATGTACAGCAGTGGACTGCCAAGAGCTGAAAAGTTGTGCCCAGACTAAGTCGCGGGCGCAGCTAGTATAAAGTAAATTTGAGCGCAGACCGCCCCCCCCCCCCCCAGCTAAGCGCCGGCTAGTTTGAAGTGCAAAAGTTATATTATATCTGAATGGGGATCTCGCTTTGGAGATGTTTCATATTACACATTAGCGCTCTGAAATATGTTCCGCTAGTGATGTGATGCTGCTGTTAACATAGGTGCGAAAACAGGTGTGCAATACTGTTCCGTTTGTGAGAGAGAGAGAGAGAAATAGACAATTTATTTGATCAATGATCTATGTATAAGAGATCGTCAAATTGTCGAAATTCAAATAGGTATATTTATTACTATCCATTGGTGAAAGAATTTTTGGAATCGATCCAGTAGTTCTTGACATTAGTGCGTTCAAACAAACTCTTCAGCTTTATAATACCTATTATTAGTATAGCTTTTATCATTATAATTCAAACATATTCGTATACAATAAAATGAGCCAAAACGGTCCAGCCGTGCTCGAGTTTTAGCGAAACCAACGAACAGCGATTAATTATTGTTATAAAGGTTAGTTCGTTAAAAATACAAAATAGTATGATCTGTGTTCCTTTGTACAATGAGCGCAAACCACATCACTACTACTCACGTAGTTGGTAGAGTAGTCAAGTTAGTCTAAATGTTTCATGCCCGCCTCTTATAACTGCACTCGCGATGAGTTTTCGGAGTTGTGTGTGCATTTAATTTAACTTCAAATAAACATACTCGGATGTTTTAGCCGCGAGGTTACACTAATGAAATAATTGAGGTTGGGAATTATTTTAAACTCAAGTTGTATGAGGCAAGGCTATCTTATCTATCTTACTTATTAAATTTATTTTTGCATTCAATGAAAGGGTATAATGAAAAAAAAACATACAGACGAATTAGAACTTCCTCCTTTTTTTTGAAGTCGATTAATTAATTGAATACTAATGGTGATAAATATGACGTTTAAAAAACAATACTACCAAGGGCGGAAAGTAAGGAAAGTGGAAACATTCCCATTCGTAAAACATTATACGGTCGCGATTCAACAAGCGCCTAAAGCTTAGAGGTCTTGTGGAGACTGTTAAAAAGCACCATTGCACCCCTTACTGAACTCCTTTGAAGTCCATTCGCTTTTCTATCTATTTCAATTCTCTCATTAAGCACAATAAGAGTTCTACAATCAATTTCGACTCTAGATCCGCCTTGGCTTTCCCGATTTTGCTGGTAAAGGCGCCTTATTCGATGGTAATAAGGTTGAATTTTGCATGGTTGAGGGTGGATTGGTTGGCAAAGCATGGAGGTTGTCCATTTATTGTGGATAGCATAGATTGATGGGCGGGGCGAGCAAGGTACGAGGCTTACCGCAAAGTCAGTGACATTTATACGCTACGATTAGTCGTGTCGTTAACTTGAGATAAAAACTTAGGCTTCATAGACTTTTTAGACTTTGTATTTTAGTTACTATTTACTTAAATTTTAAATAACTATAGTTAGTACAGATCGCACCTATAATTTGCTTACGGCGGGGAAATTGTGGCCATTAATCAACACGCATCAACAAATTAATATTTACCTATATTTTATTAGCTACTTCAATGACAGCAGGGTCCGCTTAACTAAATACTTGCTTATGCTTAACTAAACGTTTGCTTATTCTAAGAAATAAACAATAGCCCGAGGTGTTTCCGCGGGACTATGATAGGGTTTTTATGAAAAGTGTATAAAAGCACTACTTCTAAGCTTCAACGCACAGGCCCGTTAGTCTGAATTTATAGTTTTCTTAGTAAAAAAACTCTACCTTAAATTCTTGTCTAATCAAATATTCTGGCATACCTACGTAATGGCTATTACCCGAACTTTCGCCTTCTTTTCCTTTACCAATCCTCTTACATAACACGGGGTCGTGTCGTGACGTCTAAAGGTCTTACACGTTAGCACAGTTCACGAGTTGCAAGTTAAGTTGATATATATAAAGTTCTAGAAAGAACCGTACGTGGATCCACGGGAAGTGGCGGATAATTCCGAGGACTAAGCTAAATATTGGCACATCAGCTCTTCCGTACTTTAGTTTAGTATAAAACGTCAGTACTAGTAGTTCAGTACTTTGTAGGAGGAAATTACACAGTTTACCAGCAAAATTTTCCTTTCTTCCTTCCTTTAAGCTCTTGGTAGTCCACTGCTGGACAAGGGCCTCCCCTAATCGACGCCACTCCACCCGGTCCTGGGCCCTCTGAATCCAACGGTTTCCTGCTATCTTCTTCAGGTCATTAGTCCACCTGGTGTAAGGGTGACCTGTGCTCCTTTTATCTAAACGTTCCACCATTCAAAGTTTAATAATACCAAAATATTACTAAGCACTCTTCATCACAACGAAAGTTACTGTAACGGTTTTCATCACAGCGATTAAGCCACTGTAACGGATTGCTCTACCTATGATGTACTAAAAGGCATGTGAAAGCACGATATAATTGGCATTGTAATGTTATCAAAAAAGCTGTGATTTCGTAGTCTTAGTATTCAGCCTCGTAATGGAAAGGTCCGGGTTCTAATTCCAATGGCACGCACTAATAACTTTCCATCGTAGTAATTTTGCTAAATAAAGTTACAATTTACGCAGAATGCGGATATCTATAAAGTAATTGATTTTGGTTTAGAGTTTAAGCTTCATCAGTTTTGATATACGAGTTTGTTTTTGGTGGTGAAACTTATAATTTTATTGTATGACTGTCAAAGTGAAAAAAGTGATCTTTTAAATAATAAATAAATAAATAACGCTTCACACTCATAGCCCCTGATTACACATTGATTCCCTGTGTCGTGGGTGCCATGGACACACACAAGACAAGAACACACACACCCAGACCAGAAACAGCAATTCAAATTCATCATTCAAATCTCTGCTCTGCTGGGAATCGAACCCAGGACCCTCTGCGCAGCGCACCGGTGTCTTAAACACTGCGCCGCTCAAGTTTTATAATACATAATTACAATGGAGCGCTAGGCACAGGTTTTTAACCACAAACACTTCATTAATTGACTTAATAGTAATGTAGGTACTCTTTTTACACAACAAAAACGGATTATAACTGTCAGTTTACACTTCATCATTTTAACTGCAGCCTGTAGTCCAGTCATTTTGAACATTCAAAATCGAAAATTTAACAATAATTCCAAAAGTTTTCAAACTTCGGTCAAGTGAATGGTACATTGGGACGACAATAAATCTCATTTTGCAACCTTGTCCGCAGTCCGGAACATTGCTAAAATTGCAATTAAATTAATTTTTGCTATATGGTCGTGAAAAAAATTCCAAAAGTTCTGCAAACTTGGAGTGGTGTTAAATATATTATTTTACATCACGTGTCAAATTTGCAACCAATTTAAGTGTACGGAACATTCTTTTTTATTAAAATTAATGTTTTTCTTTATTAAACTGAAGGAAAACGTTCCAAAAGTTCTGCAAATTTGACAGATATATCGGAAAAATATACCGAACGATTGTATAAATTTGCAACCTTTTACGTTGACCGGAACATATTTATTTATAATTCTTTTTAATTCGTGGTCATTTTTTCGAGTAAGGTGGTCTCGGAATAATTACAAAAGTTTTGAAACTTGGTTGCAAACTTCGAAAACATCTATTCTGATGCATTTGCAAATTTGCAACCTCATACGCGATCCGGAACTTTATGCAATTTGCAAAAATGTAATAAGGTGATAAAATAAAAAAATTACATTTTTGCAAATTGCATAAAGTTCCGGATCGCGTATGAGGTTGCAAATTTGCAAATGCATCAGAATAGATGTTTTCGAAGTTTGCAACCAAGTTTCAAAACTTTTGTAATTATTCCGAGACCACCTTACTCGAAAAAATGACCACGAATTAAAAAGAATTATAAATAAATATGTTCCGGTCAACGTAAAAGGTTGCAAATTTATACAATCGTTCGGTATATTTTTCCGATATATCTGTCAAATTTGCAGAACTTTTGGAACGTTTTCCTTCAGTTTAATAAAGAAAAACATTAATTTTAATAAAAAAGAATGTTCCGTACACTTAAATTGGTTGCAAATTTGACACGTGATGTAAAATAATATATTTAACACCACTCCAAGTTTGCAGAACTTTTGGAATTTTTTTCACGACCATATAGCAAAAATTAATTTAATTGCAATTTTAGCAATGTTCCGGACTGCGGACAAGGTTGCAAAATGAGATTTATTGTCGTCCCAATGTACCATTCACTTGACCGAAGTTTGAAAACTTTTGGAATTATTGTGAATTAAATGTTCAAACTGACTGGACTACTGGCACGGCTCCCGAAATGTCTGCAATTAGGAAAAGCCGGCAAATTTAAAAATACGCCCCTCACTTTTGGCTCCATTACAAAAAATGTATAATAACAATGGTCGTCGTAACAATAACTATTAACACTACACTTTGAGAATAATCCTTCGACAAATTTGTTTGTGCACTTGTTGGAGCGAAAAATGGTTTTTTGTCGACCTTATTATTGAGGGGATAAGGGTGATTTTTGTTTGGTGTGGTGGTTATTAAGGGGTGTATTTAGGGTGGTGGTCAAAGTTGCAGAGTTAGCGAGCTTGCCAGCATCGGCGGTCGCTGGAGAATTGTTTAGTTGACCGTCTCGGTGTTCGACGGACGAAATGCTGTTGGTTTGCGTACATTACTCGTTTTGTTCACACTGAGTGTAAGAAAAGAATACGTTTATTGCTGACTGTTACACGAGAACGATGTTACGAAAATTATAAAGAGTTTAGAACAGTCTATCCTACGCATACAATAATTTTTTAGGCAATCCGAATAGTGAACTGAGGCCTACATCTTTCGTATTGTGAGAGCGGACTCGACTTTGTGGCGGGCAATGTTGCGTTCCACTGGAGATGGCGGGAATCCTATAAAAACCCGACATTGCTATAACGATTTCGAGTACCCGAGTACAAATAAGGCGCGTTAAGCTATCTAAGAGCTTCTCCTAAAAATATGGGCTTAAAAGTATAAACTAGAACGTACGTGAAGTCCACCACCCCGCAGTAGGCCAGCGTGGTGGACTAAGGCCTACTTCCCTCTCATTGTGAGAGGTGACTCGACCCTGTAGTGGGTCATTAATGGGTTACTGACAATGGTATAAATTTAGCGATGTCATAAAAATATATTTGGAGAGAGTAAAACAGGTGGAGTTCATTTGGGAATCATATACAGGTCAAATTATTATTAGCCTCAATATCTGAAGTTGCATGTATAACTAGGACTTTCTTTGAGAACGATAGTACTTTTCTTCCCCATCGGATTCAAAATTAGTTTTCTTTTAAATTTATGGACCTGTGTGTAACTGATAATTCCGTTGGCCTACCAACTTCCATCTCAATTATAAGTTTTATAACTTAAAACAACTGCAGCTGAATTGGACTCATTTTAAGCATTTAAAATGTTTAATGACATCAAACTCTAGACCAACCCTGTATCTAGACTTACGGCTTTTCACTTAATCCCCAATTAAGTAAGTCCGAGACTTAAGCAATGAATAATTTGAAGTTTCGTATTTTAAAGCAGAAAGTTCATTTACTATTTTGCATACAGATAGGGATTCGCGAAGTTCGTTTAATACTGTTTTGCTTCAACCACCATTGAATGCGAGGAACCTCGCCTTGCTTAACCTAGTTTCACAAACGGAGTAATGTATGCGAAAATTCCAGAAAGTTCTGTAAATAAATATGGCGCGAACACAGGAATAAGTTTCGCTCTTATGTTTTACTGAGTCGGAAGATTTTACCTTCTTTGTGAGGTTTTCTCTTTGAGTCACTTTTGAAGAGAAAACATTGGGAATGTTTTTTCAGTGTTATTTTGCTCAATTATAAAAATAATTCTTTTACATTATTTTAATTTGGAAGCACGATGTGTGTTAATGTTTTAATTATAACTTCGTAATATTCAGATTGGTACAAATTATAGTAACTCTTCATCACCTACCTTCCACCACTACCTTCTACATCATATATCAGTCTCTAGTCTAGAAAAAAATTAAAAAATTATTAAATAAAGATAAAAGCTAAGGTGAACTGATTAAAACTGTGCAGATAGTATTTTCTAAGTAAGTACCACCTAAATCTGTAGACTTATTTTTGTGCAGAGTAAGGTAACGGTTGCATTTACCCTTTGATCATTTCTTTTTAAAATAGTAATCACCTTATTTAACGGCGAAAGAAAACATCGTGAGGAAATCAGCATATCCGAAAGCTCTCCAAAGGCTGTGGCATCTCCAAAGTGAGTAGTAGTGAGTGAGTGAATAGTGAGAGTAGTGAGTGAGTTAGTAGTAATGGGTTATGGACAGAATTTTGGTTTATAACCCGTTTTACAACTAAAGATTCAATATAAAACCCGCCTCGTTTAACCGAAAGACAATGGAGAAGAATGGTCCATAAATAGCGACCACGCCTCGACAGGAGGAGTACAAAAGAAGTTCAGAGTAAAGGACTGAAAAGAAGAAGATAAAACCCGCAATGTATGCGCAACACCGCCAAACTATCGCGGTACACCTTAGGCAGGACCAAATGATGCGTCCGAGGCACCAATTTCGCCAATTCACGCCGCCATATTGGAGTGCGGTTATCCTTTTTTGTGCAATGAATATGCATTACTGGTGGTTTTACTAACAAACCGTAGTACACCAAATGATATACAAAAAGCTTTTGTTTGAACAGATACTGTATACGCTGTTAAAACATTTTTAAATGAATATGTTTTGAGTGTGATGTTCTTTACGACAGATTTCGTAGCGATGATTTTTGTAGGTTAACGAAAGACACTGAATTAGAACTCAAAGTTTAAAGGCTTTATAGGATGCAAGGAACTAGCCACTTAGATTTATTATCTATGTCATAAACAATAGTCATGAACAATTAATAAGAAATGCCGAAATAAAAGGGTTGTCCAATGTCCACCCCTTACATTTTTATTTTATTTTTTGAACAATTTTTTTAATATTTTAATAATGTGGCATTAAAAATACATACAACCCTAAATTTTCACCCTTCTATCACCAACCCCTATTTTTAATAGTCATTTTAGTAGATAATTTAATAAAATTTTTCATCCCGCTCGATAGCTTATATAGCAAAACAACGTTTGCGGGGTCAGCTAGTATCCTCATAAAATTTCGAAATTATTCAGTCAAAGATTATTTAGGCAAACGTCCAACAGTGTTACATTAACGGAATTCCTATCCGATGACAGTGTGCGATAATTGCTATACCTACATGTTAATACATTTTCTTGGAGCATGAGTCACTGTGCCAGTGTTGCTGATGGATGGATGAACTCCGACAAGGTTTAACGACTGCTTAAGAACGTCAGAAGTGCTAATGCTATCCGCCGTTAGCGATTGCCCATCTAGGTACTGACCGCGCTCGACGTTGCTTCATTTTCGAAAGTGGATGATCCACTCAAGGCGAGTGTATTGTCAGTAACCCATTAATGACCCACTACAGGTTCGGGTCTCCTCTCACAATGAGAGGGATGTAGGCCGCCGTCCACCACGCACCACTACTGCGGGTTGGTGGACGAACATGCTTTTGAGAACATTTTTTTTGTGAACTCTCAGGCATGCAGGTTTCCTCACGATGTTTTCCTTCACCGTAACACCATGATATTTAATTTTATAAATCGCACATAACTTTTTTACAAAGTCATTGGTGCGTGCCACTGGGATTCGAACCCGGACCCCTCGATTCGAGGTCGAATTCTAAGCCACTGGGCTATCACCGCTAGGTGAGTGTATACTTCTAGTTAAAACGAAGAACTATTTTCTCATTTATTCGCTTTTAAAGATTACTTTTAAGCTTCGGTCAATGAATCTGAAAGGTATGCAAAATTATCGACAACAAACAAACTTACAAACCCCCACTTAACCCTAAAATGCAAACGCAAAATATTTTTACGACGCAAACAGACGGCATGGGACGTCTGGAGCCGTCTAATCAAAACTTGCTGGGCCTAAAAGCGTAAAACTTTGCGCACTTGTAAACTTTAGGGTTGTAAGGGAGAAATTCTGAAACCACAATATTGGACTTCGCGGACCTTTGTCCAACGAAAGGGCGAGTGCACTAGGAATTTAAATTTCAAGATGGCGGGTCATTTCGGCATTAATTTGGAAAAGTTTGAACGCCTCGTTTCTATTAAGCCTCTAACTAGTGTTTTGGAATGTGTTTTGGTTTTATTTGAAGTTGTAAAGTATTATAGTTATAAAATTATCAAGTTGTATAGTTAGGTATTGTAAACAACCTATTTAACTAAATTTTTTTATTTCAAAAACAACCGAATTCGTCTTTTTCTTTCACTGTCAGAAAGGGACATACTTTTACACTAATACCTGGGTGTTCTTATCTTGTCCATGTCCATGGTACCCAGAAATCCTGTTTTGGGACTATGAGTGTAAATCGTTATTTATTTATTTTTAATAAATGTTTCCCACAGATCCGCATTGGAGCAGCGTGGCGGAGTATGACCCAGACCTCCCCCAGTTGCGGAAAGAGACTCGTTCCCAATAGTGCAATAGGAGTTGCAGCCAACAAGTGTTTTAACTTCTGCAGTCGTTTACGAATAATTTTAATTAGAAATACTGTGTTATTTATATGTTCAATAAATCTTTAAATCTTTAATTCCTTTGTTCCAAGGAATACCAAAATTGTTATTCTCTTGTCACTTCTTCATCATAACCCTGAGATCGCTGCCTCATTAAGCGCGAGTATTTCCAGCATCTGCGTAGTTAAGAGTTTGTCAGCGACTCGGTCATTAGTCAGTTAATTAGTCAGTCATAATTTAATCTTCATTTTGTAGGGTGTGGAGGCAAATATTTAAGGTGGTGAACAAATGATCTTTAAAAGGGCTTTGTTTGGGATTAAAGGAAAAATGCGCGGGAGATCACGAATATTGTGTGTTAGTATTAAAACTACAGGTTGCATGGAGGCCGTGCCTTAAAGAGACGTAAATCGATGGCCTGGAAAAGACAAGATTTAGAGAACTATGGACTTCAGAAAGCTATTGTTGGATGTCCTAGTCAGATGATTCCAAAAAAGTCCTGACCTGATGTACTCAATATATTTCTGATGTCCTGATGTACTCAATATATTATTATTATGATGTTAATGAGTGGATAATTCACATTTTTAACCACTTACTTTACAATTAGGTATGTATTTTATTTTAATTATGGGAACTGATATTACCTTTAATGTAAAGCGTTTTAAAAAGTTAAAGGAATGATTAATTTTCTTCGATTTATTTATGATACATACTTCTTTATAAAAACTTAAAATTAATTTGCGTAAAATATTTTTTCTTCCAACATCTCATTGTATCGCACATAACTTGGAAGTCATTAGACAATGCGAGTATCTAACATTCGAATCCAATCGAGGTAACGACCGAAAATCATAGCAATTATCTCGATAATTATTATTCGAAACACATAACATCGATTATCTGACCATGAGTTTAAACGGTGATTCACCACCACACACACTCGTAATATTAATCGTCTTTCATCAGATTTCAAAATCGAGTCGCAGAATGACTCAGTGCAGTGACTAACGCGGTTACTGTCTTATTCAGTCTATTTCGGATTTTCTTGCACGTGCTTTACAGTAATTAAGATAATGTACACTAATGCACTAGTATTTGCGAAACGAGTTTGCTTGCTTTTTTCGGTCTTTTCAAAATTAGATACCTAACAGGGATATGTACAGAAGATATTGTAGGAAAAAAAGAGCCAGGTACTGTAAACATTTTCTGGCGATAGATACATACATAGAGTATCTGTCTATCCAGATTTGAATAAGAATACAAGACTTTGCACGTGACGTCATTGGTGCGTGCTACTGGAAATCGAACCCAGATCCCTCGAATTCCGAGTCACTTCGTTGCAGTATTCCACTTACAGGATTTGTAAATGCAGTTGTCAGTAACCCATTAATGACCCACTACAGGGTCGGGTCTCCTCTCACAATGAGAGGGATGTAGGCCTTAGTCCACCACGCGGGTTGCTGGACATCACATACCTTTGAGATTTTTTTCTCTCTCAGGCATGCAGGTTTCCTCACGATGTTTTCCTTCACCGTAACAGCAGGTGATATTTAATTTTATAAAGCGCACATAACTTTTTTTACAAAGTCATTGGTGCGTGCCACTGGAATTTGAACCCGGACCCCTCGATTCGAGGTCGAGTTCTAAGCCACTGGGCTATCACCGCTGGCTAAATGCTTGTTTTCTGACTAAAATTTTTGTTGTTAGTAACCCATTAATGACCCACTACAGGGTCGGGTCTCCTCTCGCAATGAGAGGGATGTAGGCCTTAGTCCACCACGCTGGCCAGCGGGTTGCGAGTGGACAGCAATAAAATTTACATGCAGTTTATTCAACATGAACTCTATGGCGTTACCTGTTTATCATAAGTAAAGAGGTGACTGTATTACATTTTAAGTACAAAGAAAGCCTTCTATCAAGTCGTTGACTGCATTGACCCAATTGAAGACAATGGCGCCCTTTGTTTATGCAGTTTGCTGCACCTGAACAATTGTGCAAATATTGCAAAAATGCTCCACTTTTGATAGGTACTATAATGAACAACTTTGCGTATCTTCCTGGTATCGTGTCAGATTTGACACAGATTGTTTACGGTTCCGGAGTGATTGATAATGTTTTGTCTTTAGTTGACGACCTGAGTGGCGCAGTGGTTCGGACGCTGGTGCGCTGCGCGAAGGGTCCTGGGTTCGATTCCCAGCGGTGCAGGGATTTGAATGATGAGTTTAAATTTCTGTTTCTGTGTCTGGGTGTGTGTGTTGTTGTCTCGTGTGTGCCCATGGCGCCCACGACACAGGGAATCCTAGTGTGGGGCTGTGAGTGTGAAGCGTTGTTTATTTATTTATGTAATATAGTGACCCACTGCAGGGTCGGGGCTCCTTTCAAAATAGAAAGGTTATAGGCCTTAGTCCACCACGCTGACCTAATGTGGTTCGTGGTCGCCTCTTAATTGTTAAAAAATAAAGCTCTCAATAATTAAGTGTTTTATTTATGTATGGAAATGTACACTTAATAACCTTAAATTTTACCTTAAATTTCATCGTAACTAGATGTTTTTGTCATGGGGCTATATATACTACAGAGCGCTGTGTTTAAATTTTGCCGTGTTGTTCGGTCGGTCGGTTATGTCAGCCAATAAAGACTAGGCCTAACAGTGCATACTTGGCGTTTCAAGTGCATATAACATTAATCTACAGACGGTGAAACAAATAGTACCTAAAACTTTAACATTAGGGTTCTGTTACCACCCTTTGGTTGTCAGTAACCAATTAATGACCGACTACAGAGTCTGGTCTAGGCGGCTGGCTAGTGCGGGTTGGTGGATACCTTGGTGGAACCTTTGGTTAAGGATCCCTAAAAGACAGCTTCACGGAAGCATGCACCAACAATAGTCAGTCAATGACTAGTCGACCTCATTTAATAAGACAATGCACCAACCTTTGTTGAGTGCAGTTTAATGCAGCTCAACGACTATGCAAATAAAACCACGATTGTTAGCCTTGGGGCGTTATTGGCCACTTTGAGGCCACTCTCTAACCAGAGAGTTAAGGACCGACTATCAGTAAAGAAGAGTAGGAAGAAGTAAGAAAGGCATCGATTTAAGCCCGCTACAGACCTTCAGTTTTAACTGCACAGTTCGACTGTATAGTTAAAACTGTGCAATTAAAACTGAAGGTCTGTAGCGGGCTTTATAGAGACCTATTTCAATCAGTGGATTTCAAGTGATAAATAAATATGTAGAATGTTAAACCAGTGTAGAATTGAAACAAAGAGACAAAAAAACGACTATTTCTAAAAGAAGACGAATTATTTTATAAATAATCGTTTTTTTGTCTATCGCTCGTTATTTTATTTATCCATTTAAATATTTTTTTTCTTTAATACTGACTAACAGAATTTTTTCAATTACAAATCTTGTAATGTAAGTTATAATAATAAGAATGGTTTATTGCTTCAAAACATAAGTAGTACATACAAAAGAAGTTCAGATTTCTTATTTAAACATTTACAATACATATACCTAAAGTTATTGGATGCAAAAGGAAACGGCTCAGCTACAGCAGACTCAAGATTTAGAAACCTGGGCTGCGCTGATTTTCAGCCGCTCCGAGTTATTTGTTATTTATTATTTTAGTTGTTTATTATTTTAGTTATTTGCAGTTATTTTATTTGTCTACTCTACTCGTGTTAATTAAAATATCATACAAAGACGCGAACAATGAAAAAAATTAATAACTACTAAAGAGTGACCGTTATACATTCTATTTTTCTATAGAAAAGACACATTATTTTCTTGGTTAGCTACGTTATAAACTGTTACAGTGTTCACTACTTTACCGTAGAGCTAAACAGTGCTTATATTGTTTTTTTATATAAAAAAGACAGATTATTCTCTTGGTTAGCTACGTTATAAACTGTTACAGTGTTCACTACTTTACCGTAGAGCTAAACAGTGCTTATATTGTTTTTTTATATAAAAAAGACAGATTATTCTCTTGGTTAGCTACGTTGTAAACTGTTGTATTTTTCACTATTTTACCGTAGTGCTAAACAGTGCTAATATTGAATTTTTATATAGAAAAGACATTATTTTCTTGGTTAGCTACGTTGTAAACTGTTGTATTTTTCACTATTTTACCGTAGTGCTTAACAGTGCTAGTATTGAATTTTTATATAGAAAAGACATTATTTTCTTGGTTAGCTACGTTGTAAACTGTTGTATTTTTCACTATTTTACCGTAGTGCTAAACAGTGCCAGTATTGAATTTTTATATAGAAAAGACATTATTTTCTTGGTTAGCTACGTTGTAAACTGTTGTATTTTTCACTATTTTACCGTAGTGCTTAACAGTGCTAGTATTGAATTTTTATATAGAAAAGACATTATTTTCTTGGTTAGCTACGTTGTAAACTGTTGTATTTTTCACTATTTTACCGTAGTGCTAAACAGTGCCAGTATTGAATTTTTATATAGAAAAGACATTATTTTCTTGGTTAGCTACGTTGTAAACTGTTTTAGTGTTCACTATTTTACCGTAGTGCTAAACAGTAGTGCTAACATTGACTGCAGTGCAACACATTTTAGTTTACGCGCTTTTTGATAACTGAGCGTTTTCTCGCTCGTGGGCTTTAGGACCCAGTGCAAGGCACAAGCGATTAGTATGTGAAAACAGACGCTTGACTTTTTCGTCTGTAACCCATTAATGACCCACTGCAGGTACGGGCCTCCTTTACAAGCTTTTATTTAATTTGACTTGATAATTTGTTAGGTGAAACAAATATACTAAATCGTGAACCAATTAAGAACCGACTAAGCTGAAATTTTGAAAACACCTTAAGCGGAAGTAAAGTAATGACGTTGCAATTTTATTTCATCAATATTGTTGTCAATCCAAAATGGCCGAGATAATTTGTGAGGTCCACCCATTGCGATAGGTAATAAAGAACTTGACTTGTAGAATGCAATACACCATGCAAACTTTTTATAGGATATATCCTGAGATACTCTTAGGTCCTTTAAATATGTATATTAAATTTTAAGCTATTTTTGTCTAATATCCTTTTTATATTCTCGTATATTTTTTATTTTGTAAATAATACTGACGAAATATCGCCAGCTATCTATAACCGCAAGCCTCTTATGACTTATCACCACACCACAGTAATTAATGTAGCGAAACGGCACGTTCAGCGATATAGGCAAAATTTCTATTTATTTCGACCGTTCTCTACAAAATATCAGTTTGCGTGAAATAATAGAATTATTATGGACGATAAAACTGTTTGTTTTCGAAATCATACATTATCTATCTAATTCACGAGTCTAATATTATTATACTGATTAATTATTGAGAGGAATGGATTACCACGTGGTATCATTAATTATAATTAATTATTTAACTCTTCCGATTTCTGCAATATTAATTTGCTTTAATAGGTGAATCACAATACTCGGTATATTGTTTATGGTTCATACAAAATTAAATGACAACTTCTAGAACGGTTAAGGAAACCTGAAAAAATGTCTAGGAGGTCTCCATAATCTTCTCAAAGACTTGTGAAGTCCACCAACCCACATTAGACCAGCGTACACCATTATTTCTCAAAGATATGTGACGTCCACATACGGGTTGTATTTGGATGGCAGCTGTCCTTCTCGTCTTGAGAATTTTTAAAATTAGGTAGAATTTTTAAAATAAGGTATGCATAATAATTATAACATGTCGTAAAATCTCCGTTTGAAAAGTCCCCTAACTATCAACTATATAAGAGAATAAAGTAGTAATGGGGAAAAACGTGTACCCCGTAAAATACAATACGCCTTATTGTATATCAAAGAAAATAAAAAATATATATACTTTTAAACATAAAGTGTCACAATAGGCATTTTTCAGGCTTAGGTGGCAATTTCTTCTAGGCATACGAGTACCTCGTATTGGAACAAAACTCCCAATATAGGGATAATCCAGCTAATATAAAACATGTACTAAATCCCGATAATCTCAATGTATACTTACTTCGAACGAGTTACTCACCAAGGACTGACCTTTCGACCCACCGACCTCACAAATTTTATAGCCTCAATAAATAATACGATAGAACCATTTAATCATAGGATTCGAACAAAAAATTCCCTTTTGCAAATCCAAAAAAATCAGACACCATTTTCGAGTCCCGTAATTACGTTAGTCAAAAAAAAAGAATTAAACGCTCATGCAAAATTGTTTCTTCGGAAATAAAGGTTAATTTCACGGTTAGTTGGGCGAGTAAAGTATAGGAAAAAAGTTAGGGATTTAACCATTTGGTTCACTAAAAACGGGCAAAGGATAGGTACAACTTTTTATAGACACCAAATTAAACCGCGCATGTAATTTGCCCGAGCAGTAGGTTACTTATTTAATTCGAACTAATAAATTTTTCCACAAACCTTATCATCACCCTTTTGACACGCCATTTGTGTCTATAGGTTGCAATGACCACTTAATATCAGACCCCAAAGCACGACCTCTATCGTCAAAGTATTCGTGTTTTTAACGTGTGCCATCAGTATGGGAAATTGTCAGATAGACTGACTTATTACATACTAATGAATGACATTGACCGTCGAATATTTTGACGACAGTGTGCTCACGGCACAGGTGGCCTAACATACCCGTTTGCGCCAACGAAACGTTATGCGAAAAGGATTCCATATGCGAACAGTGCCGTAAGCATGAACACTATCGAAAAGTATTCGTACGGTAAACGTCAGTCATTAGAATGTCATTTGTCAGTCTGTGTGACATCTTCCCATACTTCCCACACGTTAACTATACGAATACTTTCACGGTAGTGTTCTTTTTCGTGTTAAAAAATTTCGTCCCATCACATTTAGTGGTCACCTAGATGTTTTGATTAAAACAGCTTATCGACGTTAGTGAAACAAGTGCCTAGGGTCGGAGCATAATTTTAGCAACCTACGTCGGATACGTTGTGTTTCGTAAGTTCACGCCTTGCTGCTACAAATACAAGGTCACAAAAGAAACAGACTTTACAGAAACAGAGGAGTCAACTCTGTTTTATTATTTAAAAAAATTAAGTATCAGTCACATTACTATACTATAGTATATCGTGTGTCGTGTGTGTGCGTAGAGCTACGTGTCAAAGGCAGAATCCGTAGAAGAACGAAGGTAACCGAAGCTCTCAAAGTCTAAAAATGAAGACGCAATAAAAATTTGTATGAAAAAAACCGAGACCTGGTTAAATTAAATATGTATGTCTATTTACAGAATATTATGCAAAAAAACAAAAAAGACACTCATAATAAAAATAATTCGTCTAAAGTTATAATAGCAAATTAGTAATATAGTCATCAATATTCCGATGAGTCGATACTCTGAACATCTGAACCCCATCCTTACAAGCAATTATTTTTAAAATTATAATAATGATAAGCTCAAATTCTACCTATCGCTCAATGGTCTTCCCAATGTCTTGTTTAATAAAATGCATGTGAGTTTGTTTTTCACGAAACGATTTATCAAGTCAGATCAAAAGGAGTTTGATAAGTTGTTCAGTTTTGTTGCTTTCGCGTGAGTAGGTATAAGCTTTGATTTAATGTACCCACGTCGGGCCGTTTGTTACTTCAATGCCGGTGTTTATATCCTGTTAAATATTTTATTAAGAGTTGATGGCCCGGTGGCTAAGAAGCCCCTTACTAAAAGAGTCCGGATTCGATTTCCATTGGCACGCACTAATCACTTTCTCATAAGTTAAGCGCGCTTGATAAAATTAAATGTAACTTGTTGTATCGGTGAAGGAAAATGTCGTGAGGCGTGCCTGAGAATTCTCCATAATGTTTTTAAAAGCGTGTGAAGTCCACCAACCCGCTTTAGACCAGCGTGGTGGACTATGTAGTGGGCCATGAAAGGGTTTCCGCGATCTTAAGCAATAATTTAAGCAAGATTATCCAATGTCATTCCCATGAAGTAGTTAAGTTAATGGTAAAACTTATCAGCCGAGATATACATACAGACATATACGTTTATAGCTTTCATACAATGTGGAACATGAAATAGGTGTATTAATCATTCACACGGTCGCATGAAGCGGGCGTTAAATACCGCGGGACGAAAAAATTTATACGACTTAGCCAATTTTTTACAATAAATATAAATTTTTTTACAATAATTATTTTTTACAACAAATAATTTTTTACAATAAATATTGTACAATAAATATAAAAAAATAAAAATATTGTAATAAGTAATCTTTAAATATATTAATACGTGGAGCGAAAATTTTGGGTACAATTTCAGCTCACTACACGAACGTAGCAGTTTGAAATTTGGCACAATTAAATTAATTATGCACGAATATTTTTAAATAAAATGTATTAGAAATAAGTAATAAGTAAAGTAAGAGCGGTGATAGCCCAGTGGTTTAGAATTCGACCTCGAATCGAGGGGACCGGGTTCGAAACCCAGTGGCACACACGAATGATTTTTAAAAATAGTTACTTGCGCTTTATAAAATTAAATATCACCTGCTGTTACGGTGAAGGAAAACATCGCGTGGATATCTGCATGCCTGAGAATTAACAAAAAAAAATGTTCTCAAAGGTAATAGTGAATAATGAAGCCCACCAACCCGCAGTAGGCCAGCTTGGTGGACGGCGGCCTACATCCCTCTCATTGTGAGGGGAGACCCGACCCTGTAGTGGGTCATTAACCCCAAAAACAATGTGCCAAAAAAATTAACGCGACTTATTTGAAAGCGCGTTTATTTTGAAAAACAAAAGTTCCATTAAAACGCGATATCCTTTATCAGTCTTGACAGCAAGTGACTTCATAAAAGACATTTGGAATTATGACATGATTTCGTAAAGCATCTTATATTCGAGTATAAAATAAATCGGTTTGGTGTTGCGTGAAATAAATAAAAAGATATGACAGGCGTTTCCTTCGAAGTGCTAATTTTTTTGGACAATGTTAATTCGCAATTTCTAATTTGGTTTTATTTATATTCTAAATGTATGGATAAGTTAGGTTTTGTATCGAGTTTAAAATAAGAACTACGTAACACTACAAATTAGCAAAATAATTATTACTAAAAAGATATAATGTACTTAAAGCTTCTTCGCTAATGGATACTCCCTATAGACCTATTAATATGCACCGACGTACACGCTCATTGTAAAAAATACATTTTTACGTGAAACTACTAATTTAACGTGTTTTCCATCGTATGTTTCAAAAATATTAAATGTATATTATGAGCCCTCGTGCAATTAAAATAAATGGAACAAAAACAATTAAAATTTAAAGGTCCACCGGGTGTTGACATGGAAATAACCTTACCTACTTTAGGGTAAGCCGTCAAAATCATAATTATGTTAAAAGATAGAATGAACAATTCTATCCGTAGGACCATAACAGTAGACCTGGACTTATCTAGAATCCATTTCACGAAACGGGCTCCCAAAGAAAATTTTAGCGGTGATAGCTTAGTGGCTTAGAATTCGACCTCGAATCGAGGGGTCCGGGTTCGAATCCCAGTGGCACGCACCAATGACTTTGTAAAAGAATTATATGCGATTTATAAAATTAAATATCACCTGCTGTTACGGTGAAGGAAAACATGGTGAGGAAACCTGCATGCCTGAGAGTTCACAAAAAAAATGTTCTCAAAGGCATGTGAAGTCCACCAACCCGCAGTAGGCCAGCGTGGTGGACGGCGGCCTACATCCCACTCATTGTGAGAGGAGACCCGACACTGTAGTGGGTCATTAATGGGTTACTGACTGACCTATTCGCCGCTTATTGTTTCACTTATATCTTGCCGCGCGCTTTGACCAATTGGCTTGGGAGTTCGATTCGTAAAACGGTGCTGACAACCCTAAAATGCAGGGGTCTCCTCTTGTAAAGAGGACCACCATGGAATGGTGGCCATAACATACGGAGAACGATATATCTTGCCCGATAAGACCTACAGGCCTACACTTCCACCAATTCGCATTGGAGCAGCGTGGTGAGCAGCGCTCCAGGTCTTCTCCTGTTGTAGGGAAATGCCCGTGCCTGTGTCCAACAGTGGGACATACAGGGTTGCAGTCAAGGCCTACACCTTAAATTGCAGTATATTAATTATTCCCTTGCCGTTTACAACGAGTGTAAAACGTAAGTTAATTTTGTAAAACGAACATAGAACATGTCCCTAGAGTTAAAAATGAATCCATGCAATAAGGATACTCGCTTTAAAGAGGTTCTTATTTTAAAATAAACGCTTTGAAAGACGATGTAAATAGTGATTTAATTTCCAAGCACAATTTAGGTTCTATTTAGCCTAAACCATAACAAAAAAGGATTATTTTAACGTAACGCCAAAGAGCAAAGTCGAGCGGTTTTTACCGAGCACGCGAGTATGAAAGCGCAGAAATTGGTAAGAACAACTGTTCTTTAGTCTCGATGGTTCCGTATTATTGATGAGATCGCGACCCCGAGCATGAACACTCAAAGTGGTCCTATACTTAAATTGTGCCATTAGTATGGGAAGATATCAGACAGACTGACATCTAAATACTAATGACTGACGTTTACTCAAATATTTTGACGGTAGCCTATTCATGCTGACAGAACTAAGTCGTTAAAGATATTTTTAAGCAAAGAGAGATCTCCCACCAGGCGCGGTGAACATGCCTGGAGGGTGCCATGCTCCGATTACGTTGTTTTTTGTACCAGCGATGTAAAAATTTCGATAGCGTGATATAAGACACCCATGGTGCCGTCGTGACCTAGATTCAACGGGAGCTCTTATAAACTAGAATGGTTCGAAACTAGTCGGGCTATATTTTTCTACCTCTACATTTTCTCGTGCTCTACGCGATGACACGGTGACTAGCCCGCGCAGCAAAAGATGGGCCATGTGTATCAATATTCATTATATGACGCTATCAATGTTTTTATATCAAATATCAATCAAGTTTCAAAAACGGAACCCTAATATGTCGGCCCATACATACAATACCATGTATGTCGGCTATAATTATGAGTTCACAAGGCTTGCAAAGCCCCGAACCTACGTCAAACGGAGCCAACTTTTCATTTTTTCACAAACGGTCCACTCTCTATGTTTCCCGATGAAAAGTTCTATATTTTTGTTAAACAAACCGCTTTATTTGCTCCTAGCTTGCATGGTTGAGCTTACTTGCAGCTAATTTATGTTTTATGTATAAATAGCATATGCTAAATTTTAATATGTGTGACTTTTGGAAAAGTATTCGGTAAACGTTACTCATTAGTACGTCATATGTCAGTCTGTTTTACTTTGATGATAGTCTGCGCTCTTTTAGTTTTAGGCCGCTTTTATTTCGAAGAGAACTGATGTCATATAACTTTTTAATGGTACAAAATATCTGCTAACATATTTTTACAAGCGGTAGGTCAATTTCCTTTCTACAACGTATCTACGAGTATAACGCTCTGGCCTCTTTTTTATTTTTTAAGACAAGTAAAGTGTTGAGCCCATTTTTTACTTTACTTTTAATTAAGTGACGTCTGTAGAATCCGTTGCTTCTAGTATTTAAATTTAGAATTAACGTAATAGTTACAGCAATTAAGTTTCAACTCGTAACGATTTCATTTCAAAATCCACACCTAAACACTAACAAGTTCACTTGTTTCGCTGCATCAGGACTATTGCGGTAGTATTGCGACTAAGCAGTTTTCAGAAATAAAATCGTTTCAACAGATTCAGTTCGTGGATTTCATTTAATTTGTACACTAGGGACGCTCGGTCCGTATCGATACATTCACCTCATTCGATTTTCGATATCGATAGCTACTACATTGTACGATTTAGCATTATGTTCATAAGAAGAACGTTATTTTTAGATTGTGGTAGTGGTTAGGATACCAATGCTCTGCGCGAAAGGTTTAATTTTCAATTTAATAAAGGTTTAAAAGTTTAAGGCGAGCAGAACAGAGATTTGAATGATGAATTTGAATGTCTTTCTAGCCGGGGTGTGTTGTGCTCTTGTCTTCTGTATTTCCATGGCACCCACGACACAGGGAATCCTATGTCATTTATTTATACTGGATCAATTGTATCTTACGGATTGGATCTATACTCGATTGGATCGATACAATAAATTATTAAGATCGATTGATTTATATCGAATTATCGATATAAAGCAACTGGATCGAGCATCCCTATTGTACTCGCAGCGTTCCAACGTTCCTGGGAGCTACGGAACGCGCGCTCAGCTAATTGTTGCTATACGTGCTTATGTGGGATTTTGTTGTTAGTGCAATAATCTTTTACCAGAGGGTTTTAGTGAAGACTTCAGTGTTATTAAGAAAGCTTGGGCCCGGTTTCAATATTCAGCACCGTCGATGGTAACAGCTACGACACGTTTATGCCAACATCATCGGTCACCGTCCGGTGTGGGCGGTCTTCTTAGCGTTTCGTGCTTAAAAACATCAATGATGTATTTACAAAATATTCGTGTATTACATACCTACACAATTTATCAAATATTATCAGTATTGATTAATTTAAAAAAATCGACAAATTGTAGATACCTAACATTATATTTAAGTAATTTTCGTATCGTATGTCAGTAACCCATTCATGACCCACTACAGGGTCGGGTCTCCTCTCAGAATGAGAAGGATGTAGGCCTTTAGTCCACCACGCTGGCCTAGTGCGGGTTGGTGGACTTCACATGCCTTTGAGAACTTTTTTTTTGCATGCAGGTTTCCTCACGATGTTTTCATTCACCGTAACAACAGGTGATACTTAATTTTTATAAGGCGCACATAACTTTTTTTACAGTTATTGGTGCGTGCCACTGGGACTCGATCCCGGACCCCTCGATTAGAGGTCGAATTTTCTAAGCCACTGGGCTATCACCGCTCTTTCAATTTTCGTATATCGCTTTTAAATTCTGTGTACATTACAATAGTAAACAAAAATAATACAAATTTATATTTTTCAATTCTTAATTTCATAATGTCTGTGAGGTGATAGGTGAGCGGAGGGAAACTCCAGGTAACGTTGTAGGTTATACTTTTATCCCAAAAGACATGAGTAATAGTGTGTCCTATTTTCTATTGGCCCCATTTGCTATTCCCATACAATTGGGTATTACACAATTTTTTTGTGATAAATGAAAAGATCATATATAAGTTTTATAGCAAAACTATTTTTTTTCGCAATAATTCAAAATTTAATTCAAAATAAAAATTAATCTTTGAATCCAGTACCGAAGACATGCCGACAACTCACAATGTTAGTTTTCATACATTGCAGTTGATAGAAAAATGTTCCCCAAGATGACAAACTATGTAATGTCTAATGTCTAGTCACGTTTAATAGCCGTAAACGCTGTAACATACTGTTATTAAATAGCTATAACATTTTGACGTCACAACTATGGTGACCAATCATGGCGTGTTTATAGTCACGCGATCCTTATTTAAATTTCACCAATTTTTAATTGTTTATAATTAATTGAAAAAAATGTTTTTTTAAGTTTTAAGTTTTTCATTAAATATCAATATTATTAATAATAAAGTTTTAAAATACATTTAAAAAAATCAATAATTTTTTTTTCGAATACCCAACTAGTATAATATTGTTATGTCGCAACACTATCGCGTGTTCAAAATAGGTTCAATAAATACCAGTCAAGAGCGACTATGACTCGCGCACCAATGTTCTCTATAAAAGGCAATTTAAAGTGTAGAACAGAACTAAATATTTCAAAATCAAAGTCATTCATTGTCAAGTAAAAGTTGTGTACCTACACTTAATGAACGTCATACATGATAGAATATTACAAAATATATCTTACATCCGCTTTCGGTGCCCCTCAGGCTATTGTAGACCAGGAGAAAAAAGCGGGCGGAAAAAAACTCCCAGCACTCTTTTGAAATCAATAACGAACTAAGTATATTGCAGTATGATTTTCGACCGATAAATCGAATACTTCTCGAATAATAAAATAATTATTTTCAATCCCTAGACTTTTTTTATACTAATTGGGTAGCAAACGGATATACCGGCCACCTGGTGTTAAGGATGGAAGACAAAAACACGGAAAACAGTGATCCCATGAGGGTTTATATTTTCTTTTCAGGTATGGAACCTGAAAATGGTCACTGAACCCTTTAATTTATTATTTATCTGCGCGCAGTCACGCTAACAGTTTTACACAAACCACAAAAAACATCAAACAGTGTTCTGTCTAGAATAAATACTATTGTTTTGTTGATAAGTTACATTTTCTTTCATATTTCATGAGTCTTAAGTAATTACAAAATCAGTTACGAATCTTTTTTAGAAAAACCAAATTTCTAACTTAGGGAAAGTTGTTTTGGCTGCACAGTGACACTTAAAATCTCATAATCATACATCAAGTTTCTATTCGTTTGATATACGTACCTTCTTTGAATAAAAAACTAGCCTCACACTAGAACAAGAACACTACACACTAGATTAGAAACAGAAATTTAAATCCAACATTAAAATGTCTGCTTCGCTGGGTATCGAACACCGTACCAGTGACATAGCGCATCGATGCGTTAACCACTGCGCCACGAAGTACATCAAATCCAGCCCTTTTTATATGATTTCTTTATTCACCACAAAACAATCCAAAAGTAAAACAGTGTTTAAAAATGTACAACAAATTATAATGATAACATTCCGTTTTATTTAAAAAAAATAATTATGCATTTCATTTTATTCCACTGACCTTTCATTTAGATCCGTAGTTAACTTCTGCTTTGTGGTGTTTCAAGAGAAAGCATTCTATGCACTGCGATGCAGACTAGTTCATATTCACGATACTGTATGTTGTTTAATTCTCAACAGAAAAACCACGGCTCAAAAACTCAGCGACCACAATATGCAGGCAAAGAGGTTAAGCCCGGGCTTAAGCCACTTGTCTCACCACGAAAGGTAGGCGGAAGTTGACGAAGAAGAAATAAAAAGAACAAAAACAAAAAAATACGTTGATCAATTTTTCAATTTAAAAACAATAATAAAATACTGGTTTGATTAATTTATTAGTTAAATCAGCCAATAGCATACTAGCTACAACTCTTCTTTTCCCACTATTGGGCACGGGTCTCTCCCTACAACTAGGGGAGCATACTCTACCACGCTGCTCCAATGCGGTGCAGTGGAGAAACGAACTAGTGGCCAGCCGTGTCGGACGTTTTGAACCGTCCATAGAACTCCGACAAGGTTCAACGACTGCTATCTTATCGATAAAAACTGAGACCGACGGCTTAACATGCTGTTTGAAGCACTGAAGCTGAAGCATTGAATCGTCACTAGCGGTGCTATCCAGTTACTGACCGCTCCCGAATTTGCTTAACTCTTTCGATCACTTGCGCTATACTCAAGCAGCGGGACTATACGCGCTTCTACGTATACTTGTTTGTCAGTACCCATTAATGACCCACTACAGGGTCGGGTCTCCTCTTACAATGAGAAGGATGTAGGCCTTAGTCCACCACGCTGGCCTACTGCGGGTTGGTGGACACTTGGTGTATACTTGTTTATGGAAAGGTAATGTAGGCATTACTTCGTGTAGCTCCGCGTATTATTCACAAAAGCAAAGTCGGTAGAACACACAGTGGGAACCAATATCTCAGCGCACGTTCAAGGCGCAACATATTGAAGTATTTTACCGTTTGCAATAGAACACGTACCTAAGCTCAAGCTTAAAACGAGATGGACACAACACACGTAAAGCTATAGAGAAGCCGCCATCGTGTGAATGGTCGCCGAGAGCGAAGTAAGCAGATTACGGGTTTCGAGGTTTCAGGGACTTTACGAAAGATCCTAATGATAAAACAACACAAAACTCAGAATTGAGTAAAGAAAAACTAAATATAGTAACTTGCGACTCACAATTGGGATGTCGACTAAAAGTAAATTGCAATACTTTTATTGAACGGTCAAAAACGGCGTCATAAGCCGGGTTCCTCATACAAAATGTCCATTTCTTTCAACTTGTCAATGAAAAATTAATTTTGAACGTTTTTTAAATCTACTCTCAGTTAAAAAAACAACTTAAAATAAGTAATCATTAACAAATAGTTATTTATTATCCATTCATTTTAGCAATTGTATAATTATGATAAAAAGAAAATAATCTACTGATTTTTTAAAAGTTATTTTCCCAAAGAATATTGTGGATATTGTGATACAATTCACATTTCTTTAAATTATTTATTATTTTTCAAAGGGAATTTCGTATTTGTATATTTCTTGCACCGCCAAATATTAAAGCGCTCGATATTACAATCCTCTTACACACAGTGGCTAAAGCTCTACGTTGAAAGCTGCGAGCTTGAAGCTTCTTGCGCAAAATAATAAGCTTCTGAAGCTCCTTGCGCGAAATAATAAGCTCTCCGTTACTAAGGGTTTTCACAACTTAGATATCGTTATATATTTACGAAAAAGCTTGTTAATTAAAGCTAGCTCTCTGGCCTACTATCTTACCGCCAGCTCCCTAACCCATCGTGCATCGTACAGCAACATGTTCTTCAGGTCTTGTGTAACGGTTGTGGAGATACGGTTGCCGGGGATACTTTATTTGAGGCGAACATCTTAGTCCTCATGAGTAGCAAAGCACCCGTGTACAAAATCATAAAGGATTTTTTCCTCTATTGGTTGAGGCATTGAAGTGGGAAGCTGGTGTCCGTGGGCCTCGGTGACCACGTAACATCAAGGAGCCTGCATACCCTTTTGCTAGTCAATTACTATTGAAATATGTAGCGGCGCGATACCTACAGTAATATGAGCGTGCGCCTCACATGAAATGCTGACCACGCATCACGACGCAAGCATCGAGTGTAGTCAACAATAGAACACGTCACACGCGTCACACCGAACTGGCCAATCGGAACACGTATCCTCAAACGCGCTATCAAAGTTCTTCAGAATCTCTGCATATTATATACAAATGGTCCGAAGTCAACATTCGGACCGCGGTCCCCAGGCAGTGACATCGCCTGGCGGGAGATCTCCCCTTTTCCTCCAAAAATACATATATACATACAAAAAAGTATAAAGTAAGCACTTTTGCTACCTTGTTAATAAGTCAAAATTACTACTCATCCCCAAACACAATCAGTCATTACTTAGTGCCACTACATCCGTACTAACATGAAAACGCTAATTCGATTCGCAAAGCACACTTCCTGTTTGCAAAACCACTTCCGGTCCGCCCACGATGTGTGCGAGATATAGAGTGTTCATTCAGCTACATATGTATAATCAAGAAAAGCGCGCATAGCCCCACTGCGTGAGTAATACACAAGCGATCAAAAGAGTTAAGTAACGTAGGGTGCGGTCACTACCTGGATAGGTAGTGTAGGATAGTGGTGAATTAAATGCGCGCTTCCGTGCTTCGGAAGCACGTTATGCCGTCGGTTTTTATCGATACGATAATAGTTGTTAAACTTCGTCGGAGTTGTAAACATTGTTGCAGCCATTCATTGCTGTGAAACATTGAATCGATAGTAGTACGAGTACATTTTCAACAATAATTCATATTAATATTTTAATTGCAGTGAGTAGTTATTATTATTGGTTAATATCCAAGCATACTACAAAGCCTCAGAAGAAAGTTCGCAAAAACTACACATTCACCGACGACATCGCTCAGTCTATTACCTTCCTACTCTATGTAGCGCACGAATTAATGAAGGGAAAATGATTTCCAACTAGATTTAGCTCCGGGCTCTGTCTGTGTATTTTTGAAGTAAAACTTGTTACGCTTTGAGTAATTAGAGTTCAACGTGTTTGGACAATAAACGAGTTTGGACTGAGAGGATTTGCTGTTGAAGTAAAAAACAACAGAACCCACTAAATTGCGTATGAATTTTGAGTGGTTTAAGTAGTTACTTGAAACTTCGTTTAAGCTCCATAATGTTTCGTAGGAAGGAATAGGTTCGATTTCCAGCGAGGCAGAAATATGAAGTTGGGTCTAAATTTTTGTTCCCGTCCGGTACTACTCGTATTCAAAAGGAAAGTGTTAAAAATAGAAATTCGAAAAATAATAAGTCATAGTTTTTTTAATGATTTAAAATTAGGTAACAGGTGAGCACTCAAAAAAATTAGCAATATTTTCTTTTTTATTTAATGGGTAATAATTTTTACCATTAAATAACACCTTTTTTATCTCTATAGAACATTCAGATCCAGAGAAATGGAAATTAAATTGAAACATGAAATATTTATATAAAATTCAAATGGCTGCTAATTGAAAAGAAGGGGGGATATATGTCTGTATGGGGGTGCTTTGCCGATCAAATTTCGTCCATTTTATACCCTTAAATTATATCGGTAGTTCGAAGCCGAACAGACTATTACATCTATATACAAGACAGTTTTTTATATTTCTTTTCTTTTCTTTTCTAAGCGCTGTCCTTTTTTAACCCCCGACGCAATAGAAGTTTGACTTGTCTGTCTGTTTGTCTGTCTGTTTGCGATTCTGTCGTGGCACCGTAGCTCGCGAACGGATGAAGCGATTTCAATTTAATTTGATTTGTATGTAAGGTGAGTTACGGGCGAGTGTTCTTAGACATGTTTGATGAAAATCAGTTGAGTCGTTTAAAAGTTGTGGGTGGGCCTGAAAGTGGGGAAGAATAACCGAATGTCTGCAAATATAATCGAGTGGGGTCTCAAATAAAAGCGCATCACGTGCAGATTAAAAAATAATATGTTCAATGAAAATTGTCGGTATTGCGTGGGGGGTTTTTTTAATTTTCAATTTTATGGTTATCTATTAGATGTCACTTAGGAAGAATGTTCCGCCAACAAACGAAGCTGTATTGAAATCATAAAATTAAATGAAAAACACAAATACTTAAGTTTCAAAACAACATTTTAATAACCTTAAAAAGGAACGAATCTAATTCTAAACACAAACAAATTCGCGTGCACAAAGTTATCCGAACAGAAAACATTCGTTAAGAATTACGACATTATTATTAAATGTAATCGGATTAACCCGAGTTATTTATAAATCCCATAACACAATGCTAAAAACTAACTTTTAAAACCTCTGATGCAGGGTTTCTCAAAGTGGGGTACGTGTACCACTGGGGTACACCAATTTGTACGGGGGGTACGCGATAAAACTTCACGCAATAAGCTGAAAATGAGTTAAATTTTAAATTGAGTGAAAAAGTGACTATTTGCAATAAAAAATAATTGAAGTACGAACTTGTGTAGTCTTTTTCTAATAATGTTATTAATGATTAATAAATAAACAAGAAATTCACACCAGCAGCAATAGCTGTTATGAATTTCTCGTTTAACACCTACCTTTAGCGCTGTTTTTTTTTAAATGTTTTACATCGCAACATAATTATTATATTACGGCACGCTTCGTTCTGCTGAAATATTGTTTTACTATGTTCCTTCCTTGGACCCACACATTATGAAACTTTCCACAAATCGAATTACCTATAGCCAAACCTTTTTTACCCAAAAGCAAAAAAAATTGCCAAATCGGTCCAGCCATTTCGAGTTTTAGCGAGACTTACGAACAACGATTCATTTTTAAGTATGTAAATAATCTGCCGATCTATAGTTTGTGTTTTGACGAGTATAAAAGACTAGTACGTGGTACGGGGTACGGGGTACGTGGAAACATAAGTTTGAGAGCCTCTGCTCTAATGGAAGCCGTAGATCCCCTTATCTCAGCTGTCATGGAGTCGGTAGCGATGGTTAATCACCGCCATGCATTTGTGTAATTGCTTCAAAACGGGCGTTGCCGTGTGTGAAATATTCTGTCATTTCGCCACCCCAAGGCTGATAACCTTACACTGAATGAGGACTACTCCGTTTTTTTCTATTGTCCTATTTGGTAAACAATCTTGGCACGATATTTTATTTTAAAAAGGTTTTAAATTGCTTTAAAAAAATAATAGTTACTAGAAATTTGTTTCAGCATTGAATGTTTTAAAATCTTTATAGTTGTGTCTCCGTTATTTTTAAATCGTAAATTTAAATAAAAAGACACACTAAGATTGTTTACCAAATTGGATAAGTGTAAAAAATGAACTATATATGATATAATAATGTTGATTCGTTTGTCGTCTGAGTAGAACCCATGTAATTTACCCGCAGTAACTATTGATGAATGGTGTAGATACGTGAATTTTTAATTCTAATTTGTTTTTGTTATAAGTAACTAATGAGCGTGCCTTGACGTATGGTGTCTGTTGTAAATTTTTAATGGGGCGATCCATTCATTCAAGAATCCATTATAGATAACGGCGATCACTCTAAACCAACATAATTTTAAATGGCAGCGCCTGATGCATTTTAATAGCAAAATGTGGGCAACAACATTTTTAACATGCTTTAAATTTACAAGGCGCCTTTATTTGCTAAGTAGTAATATTTCAGCATGTTTTCCTCAGTTCCAAAAATTATAGTTACGTTTGCAGCATGTGATGGAAAAATTAGTTTTCCTCTCCGACAGCTGAGTAATCCATCAGCAAGACGGTAAGTGGCTCAGGATTCTTATCTTATTGGAAGTGTAGCTTATTGCTGTACTAATGTTGAATTTATTTTTCCTTAACATCGGCAGTTAAAATACTGAGGAGAGGAATGAGTTTATGTGTAATATATACGAAAATCTCTTACAATAGTTTATTAAAGTAGAAAAATACTTAAACATTGCAACTTCCGAAAATGTAAACTACTGTTTTTAGTATTAGTAGGTATTACTATACCTACTTATAATCCAGCCAAAAATAGTTTCGCTTTTATCGTTTTTATTACTTAAGGTTCTCAAATCGAAAGCGAATTTGGTAGAGAGTTCTGGAGAGTTCTAGAGAGTTCTCGATTGACGTCTGAGTGGTCTCGAGTTCAGGTTGAAGGACGTTTTAGTGTCTGAGATAGTTCGATCTGTTTCTTTTTATAATGTTAAGGACACATGCTTAAAATAAATATGTTTTTTTTTCTTGCTGTCGTCGCTTAATTAATTGTTCTGACATTTAGCAATTCATTTTGTAAATTTTCTCTTTTTCTATGGAGATGTAATTACAGAATGTGAGCGATCTATGAATAAACAAATTTAAGTTATTGTGGTAATTTTATTTCACATTTTCCCCTGTCATAAAAACAATATTTCGTCATGGTTTAAATGTTGTGTCATAAAAGCAGAAAAAAAAGTCAAAAGTAGCACCAAAAAGTAAACTACTTAAATACGAAAGAATTACCTACTTACTTACACTCAGTTCTCGGTTCGAAAGCGAATTTCCCAGTGAATTCTAGAGTTCTGGAGAGTTCTGGAGAGTTCTCGAGAGACCGTCTGAGAGGTCTCAAGACCAGGTTGAAGAGTGTAATAGTGCCTGGAGATAGTTTGATCTGGGTTTTTGTACATTAATGTGTTTTTGTATATAGATAAAATAATAGATAATGTATTTTTTGAAGATGCCATATATACCTATATATATGTATATTATGTATTTTGAAACAAAGACAAAGTATGTCTTTAAAATAAAAGCGAGAATAAAGAAAATTACAATAAAACTCGACAAAAATGTATTGATAGTAGTTATGTATCACGAAAAACCACATACCAGCAGTGGAAGCGATTAAAAACAAAAAAAAAACGCTAGTGCCCCATTTTTGACATCCTGACTGTACCTCTAGACTGAACATCTTTGATTGGTTAATATAAATGTAGCTAACAAATAAATGTGTTGCTTTGGTAGGTCGTTGGCGGCGCGCGGATTTGTCAGTCTCAAGCCGGCGTGGCGGCACGTGCGCGGCTGTACCGATAGCAATGAAATTCTAGTTTTAAACCTTCATAATTAAGGACTTGAATCATCTATGTGAAGACGGAAGGCTTTCATATAGATTGAGTTTGATTGCCTAATATTCGCAATCACGTTAATTTCAATTTCATGAAATGAGGTTTCGGTAGTTGCTCTGACTAGCCGGCTGATCTCTACTGGTTTTACCAGCTTTTTAATTTAAATGTATACGTGTGGGTAAGAAAGGCCCGAGGGCCTGAATGGCGACCACGTTTAGGTAAAAGGAGCACAGGCCGCCCTCCTACCATGTGGACTGACGACCCGAAGAAAACAGCGGGAAACCGTTGAATTTAAAGTGCCCAGGACCGGGTGGAGTGGCATCGAATAGGTGAGGCCCATTCCACTGCTGGACAATGGAATGCCAAATGCTAAGAGAAAGGAAGAAACTATACGTATATTGATCGCTTATTTTCTGCTATGATTTTAATTTAAATGATTTAAACTTCTCCTATTTACTCAAACAATTTTTTTAATTAAAATCAAATTATTCCCAAATTATATTCTAGGAATATTTCTGTATTTCCTTAAATTTTTAGAAAAACGATTGCCGAATATTTTTTTCGGAATTTTTCTCGATTTCTTTTTTTTGCGCACGGTACACAGAGCTCGCACGGGTTTCCCAGATCCCCTTTCGGGCAGGAAATTGAGTGAATGTTTTCCAATTTAATCGCGTCTGCTGATACTCGGCCAGACTGGTGACTGTCTACGTGCGGGGAATTTACACTCGTCCACATTTAAATTCCTGCTTTTTAAGAAAGATCTGGAACAGTTTGGTTAAGTACAGCTTAATCTGTTTAAATACCTCTTTTTATGAACAAGAATTAAATTAACTAATATCAAATTAATTAAAAAACTATAATATCATATCATAGTAGTAATAGTCCAATGACTAAGAGTTCGGTATCGTACGTGAGAGGTCTACTTGTTCGAATCTCAGTGGCACCCATCTTAAGTTATGTGCACTCTATAATATAGTGCACCTGCTGGAACAGTGAAGTAAAATATCGTGAGAAAACCTGCATGTCAAATAGTTCTCCATAATGTTAACAAAGGCATGTGAAGTCCATAGATTAGTGATCCACAACCATTAGTAATCCACAGCCGGGTCGAGTCCGAGTTACATACCTACATAGAGTTTAATAATTATAACTGTATTTTTTTTTAATAACGCTTCACACTCATAACCCCACACTAGGATTCCCTGTGTCGTGGGCGCCATGGACACACAAGACAAGAACACATCACGCCCAGGCCAGAAACAGAAATTCAAATTCATCATTCAAATCTCTGCTCTGCTGGGAATCGAACCCAGGACCCTCCGCGCAGCGCACCGGTGTCTCAACCACTGCGCCACTCAGGGGTCACTCATTATACTCCATTCCGTCATTAATTATACCCCAAAAATACCTCAATATAAAACTTAGATAGGCTATTTTTAAAGCGACGGTTTTAATTCAATGTAGGTGTTATACCAGTTGATTAATTGAATAATTCTGGGGTTATTAACTTAATATATTTAAGGAGACGTGATGAAAATTACTGTCAGTTAATTATAGATCGACTCGCCAGCCTTAATTAAACTCGGCGGGAAATTTTACCAGGCATTGTACGGTTGGTTTCAGGGTGAAATATCTTTGGACTTTGCCCGAATTACTAACTAGCGTAGCTAGTTAATTGGTGTTTTTAGCCGACTTAATAAGTATTAAGTTAAAAACTTTTTTAAAAAAGCTTTTATTTTTTCGAGTTACTCGTAACAAACCCTTTCATTTGATACAAATATTGTAGAAATGCATTAAAAATAACTATTCCGATATCTTGGATGGTCCGCCATATTGAATTTAGAATAACGTCACAAACCATATCGTGCATTGTCATCAAAACTAAACGTATATACACAATTTCATCTGCGGTTGAAGATATCTCGCAGATACTCGTAGGAACTTCAAAATTGAGTTCAAAGATTCCACCCGAACAAACATACTTACATACATTGCAAGTTAAATAAAAGCTTTAAAATTTTAATGAAAAAAAATATTGGAACTGGAATTTTCTTTTACTTTTATAGTAATTGAAAAGAAAACGGGCATGTAGGCCACCAATGCCTCTAGCGTGAACATACGCAGTTTGGTACAGTAATCGTATCGAGCTGCCATTAGTATGGGAAGATGTCAAGGCAGACTGACATATGACACACTAATATGACTGAAGTTTACTATACAAATAGGTACTTAAAGTAATCTGCAGTCATCCACGAAGACTCACATTCAAACCCAAATAGAGAGTAAATCCTATCTGAGCTTGTACGCGGGTATTTTGCTACGAAACACAACGTATGAAGGACATGCTGCTTTACGACGGGTTAAGAGGCTGGCGGTAAGGCACCTCCCCGGCGAGCTACAATGACTCTACCACTTTATAAATTTTATTCAGTCTATGGCATTTCATTTCATTTTTCATGGAACAACGGACTGATGTGATTTATACACCTACGATATTTTCGTAGACGTCTACGTCAACGCACTACGGCCGGAGTATTGAATCGTAGCGTTTATTAAAAAAGCAACTATGAAAGTCACATAATGGTAAAGTCCGTTATTTTACTCTTGCCCAATGTGGTAAACAATTTTGACACTAATTTCTACGTTCTACCAATAACAACACATTTTCCCAAGTATTAGTATATTTAAAAAAAAATTAATTCTTAGTGTAGCGGTGATAGCCCAGTGGCTTAGAATTTAACCTCGAATCGAGGGGTCCGGGTTCGAATCCCAGTGGCACGCACCAATGACTTTGTAAAAAAAAAAGTTATGTGCGATTTATAAAATTAAATATCACCTGCTGTTACGGTGAAGGAAAACATCGTGAGGAAACCTGCATGCCTGAAAGTTCACAAAAAAAAATGTTCTCAAAGGCATGTGAAGTCCACCAACCCGCAGTAGGCCAGCGTGGTGGACTAAGGCCTACATCCCTCTCATTGTGAGAGGAGACCGGACCCTGTAGTGGGTCATTAATAGGTTAAAACAACAAATTCTTAGTAAGACAATATTCTTAAACGACAGAGATAATTATTTACATGTAGGAGGCAAGCGGCCGGTGAGGGGTGTAATGTAACATAAGTAGAGATTCGTATGAATAATTCTGCAGAAACTGCAAAGTCACGTGCAGAGCTAATTTGAACTAAAGCACGAGCGCTTGGATCTACGTACGGGGGATAATCACCCCCAATTGGCCATTAATAGGCATGATGACAGTAATCAAGTATCGCCAAAATATTTATCTGATCTAATGAAATAGGATTTAAAGATTTCGAAACATGTATTTATTCTCTTATTAATGTCGAGATTAATAATTTATTTGTTAAAATAAATCTACAAAATATAACAATCCGCCATGATAGCTTAAACACCCATCAGATCGAATTACGTCAATTTACGTCACGTCTTAGTAAACGCCATTTTTTTCGTAAGCATCTTATACGCGATCTGGCATTTTTTACTGAGCCGTGGCGCAATGACAGACGCCATGACACGGGCGAGCGTTCTGGAATGAATTTGAAACTTAAAATTTAAATGTACTTTTATTGCACAAAAACCTTAATTTTCTACAAAAATATGATATATTTTAGACATAATAGAAACTTCTGAATATCATAGAAGAGTTTTTGAAAATTAGTCATCATGCCTATTGCGCGCGGATTGTGTAAAGCGTATTCACGTGTGAACAATTTTATTGCGTTACCTGATACGTAAACTGTTCTATTTGGTTATGTGGCGATTTATAATTTATCGACGTAAATCCATAATCGTGCATAACTACTTCCCTTTCAGTAAGTTTCAACTGTACCTAAATTCTAATCCAAATAAATTCTAGTATAATATTGAAAATTTATTGATTCCCAACGGAGCAGAGGATTAATTTAAAAATTTCTATTTCTATTTCTTATCTGGGTGTGTGTTGTCTTGTGTATGTCCATGGCACCCACAATACAGGGAATCCTAGTGTTAATCCAGGTTATAATCCACCAGTGCAATCATCCAAATTTCATTCAAATCTGTTCAGCCGTTTTTGCGTGAAAAAGTAACAAACATCCATCCGTCCTCACAAACTTTCGCATTTATAATAGTAGATAGTATGATTTTGAGTCGAACATTTTAGTCTCACGAGTAGCGACACTCCCATATACAAACTTCCGTTACTCATTTGCAATATTTTTAGATAAATATAAAAAATAATATAATTTTTACGTAATACCAGCTCTATACAAATCGCAAGAAAACGTATAATAAGGAAAGTACAAGGGAAGCAGTCGCGCCCGCTATATTTCAAGGCGACTGTTCTACTATTTCATACTCGCGCCGTTTTAACGTCCATTGCCGTCTCCCCATAGCCAGTTGTAACGGTTATGGATGGCCGGCGAACGATGAAAAACTAATTTAGAACACGGACTTAAGATACACTAAATTATTTTAGCGAGGCGTTGAACGCTGTTTTTGCTGAAACAACCCGTATTAGGGTTCTGTACCCGAAAGGTGATAAGAATATCGTATCAGTAAGAAGTTGTTGGCAATCAATCCATTTATGTATCACAAAATTTACTATTATGATAATAGAAGAAAGAAGAACAAAAAAAACATTTATATGCAGCAATAACAAAATGTACCCATGAAAAAACACACATTGTAATAGGCACCCATTTGAAATTTCGTGGCAATAAATTTTATCATTCACGGGTCATTAATGGATCAAAGACAATTACCGATACTCATAACAACATATTATGATAAAAATAAAAAAAATAATATTGCTAAAGCTCTATTAACTTCTTACTTATAAATAAGACCATTAGTTCGTTGGTAAGTGCATTGAGGCATCGACCTTTATTTTTATCCGATTGACAGTACCTTTAAATATCATCGAAGTCCTTATAGTCGCTATAGTAAATCTGACACTGGTAGGCCACTTACCAGTCCGCAATTTCACATCAAATTTTAAGTGCGTCTGTGAACAAAAACTGCGTTTTTGCGACGTTTTTATCACGGAACCCTTTATGTACGAGCTAGTCTTACTCTTGTCTTTTTCCACGCCCTAGCGCAGTACTAAGAGTGTTTTTTGGCAGAATTAATACAGTGAGCTATGAAATATTACTAGGAGGAATAGTTTTTGAGTTAATGATTTACGCTGATACCTCGTAGCGTTTTTGCTGTGTTCGTATGATGACATCTAACGGATTTCATAGTTTTTGTATTAATTTATGGAAGGACTACTAAAATTTACGACACTAAATAAGTGACATATGATGGTTTGCATACAAGGGGTTCTAACACAATCATCATCAATGAGTTACGGTTTCCATAGTTTTTTTCGTGTAATTTATAGTAGCACTGTTAACAAGTCTTAAGGTCTTAATAGCCTCGTCAAGTTAACCCGAAATGTTGCATTAATTCCAAAAAAGCTGAAAAATTGCATGAGGATTAGGGATATCATTATAATGAATGAAATTCATGTATTTCTAATGAGATTTATTTGAAAAATAATTTAAATATTTTAAAAATATTTCTCCATATAAGGAGACGAATTCACAAATATTCACAACTTTTATTGTGCCACATTTCAAAATGCTCCGATCGCGTATTGAGCTCTAAATTATACCCGAAATTTTCTCGTTCAAATATAGAAATTTTCATCGCATTCTTTTCTCATTTTCTCACCGTTCAAACCTTCCTTAAACTTATAAAAACATTTCGAAGCCAATATTTGCCAAATCGGTCCAGCCGTTCTCGAATTTTAGCAAGACTAACAAACGGCGGTTCATATTTTCAAAAAGCAAAAATAATATACTGGCAGCGTTTCACCAGTAGTATCGCAGCCAAACCAAAATTGCCTAGCAGGAAGCAGTCTAGACGGGCGAGCAAAAAGACGCACAGACAGACGCCGACCGGCGAAATGAATTTATAACTGCCGAAGAAGTATGTCTGTACTTAACTTGTATTATATAGTCTGTAGGATTATGGCATTTCAGCTGAAATGTAGGTAGAACATGACACAAATAAAAAATATTTAGTTAATACGATTAACGAAATTGTATGAATAAATTTCGATATAATAAAACTGGGTTATCCCGGAAAATTATATAAAAAGGGATAGGTATCTATCCAGAGAACGATAGAAAAATAATCCTTTAAAGACACTGCCAAAGCTATGTATAGGCAGGCTGATGTATGCCCGTCATCACCTTGCTCTTATTCCTCCTACTACAAAAAAATGACATGTGACAAGTTACCTCAAGATTTCAACAATACTTATGAAGTCTGGCTGGTCTTCTGTTCAGCGCTAGATTCGAAATAACCCCAAAATTTGATTTCATTTTTTTGAACCATCTTTATCGAACTTTAACCAATAACATCTCGATCAGTAAAACGGCTTTCTTTTCAGCCCAGACCGAAATAAATCTCATGAAAGATATCGAAAGTTACGACGTACCTATAAGTCTAGAACCTCACCTGAATGCTGACTAACCCTAAATCCTCACCATTATGCAGTTTTCAAACACGTTAAACACATAACTCTCTGCGTAGGTACAGTCGCGCACATAAATTGAGTCTCCGCATGATTTAACTAGTGTTCGCGCCTAGCTTTAACATTTTTATTTCTCTATAAAAATGGAATCCGAAGTTTTTACTTACAAACATAAAATTATTGCAAGTTTCAACTGAAATCCGGGGGTCATAACAGGGCTCTCTGAAAATCAGCGCCGTGGCTACTTGTAGCACGCGGCAATGTGCTGCGTGTGTGCGCCTGATCCTTGGTCGCTATGACACATTTATTTATTTAAACATTTTTTTTTATAAATAAATAAATAAAATAAAATTATTTTGTGTTGTGTTTATGTATCTGTATGTATCCCTTTATTTAATATGTTTACTGTTACTGTTGTGTTTTACTGTTACGTTTTTTTGGTGGCATAGATACTAAGGAAATAAACATCTTTCTTTCTATCTTATCTTAAGTTAGGTTCGGTTAGGTTGTGAGCTTTTTTAAAGCAATTGGGTAACAAAGGGGTATGAAGGCCACTTGATGTTAAGTGGTCAACCTCAAATATAGCAAAAAATCCTATTCGCGGTTGTATACGGGTGCTTTGCTACTCATGAGGACTAAGATATTCGCCTTAAATAAAGTCCCTGACTATACCTATACCTATAACTATACCTACCCAGCCATAATATAACAACCATTAGCACAAATTAAGTTAATTAAGGCCTGAGAGTGTATATGACATTTCACTTGTGTAACCATCAGTACATGTGCATACATTTGCCATATTTCGCGGTCTTCAGACTATAATCTTAGTCTCGGATCAGATTTGAATAACTTGCGGATAAATTTGGTTAGTATGAGCGCGCTTGATTTATATTGAGGGCTGTTTTTGCCTCACTCCCTCAGTCTATAAGGAATAATCTAGCGAATTTACATTCTTATACAGAAGAGTAGTAAACGAGTAGCTGATAAATAACCACGCCCATTTTTGTAATCTTACGACAGGTGTTGCAATTGATGATTATGGAGTATTAAAAAAATACGAAAAAATGAATACTACTTTACACAATAATTATGTAGTTTAATGTGGTTTAATCAAAAATGTAGTTTATATTTTCAATATTAAGAGCAGTCCGGCTGAAGATATATTTACACCATTTTAATGTTTCGAATTTATCAAAAGCTGCCTATTTACGTATCTTTTTATTTTGAGAGCATACTTAAGAGATATTTATTTTTATCTATCATGGTTTTATGCTTAATTTTGAACTAATTTATTTGGCCGGTAATTATATTTAGATTAATGGGATCTAACACGTTTATTACACGAAGCAACCCCTAAAATGTTAATTTTTAGAGGAAGTTTAAAATACATATATTTTTTCAAGAAGGCCTATTTCTGTACCTATATACTATCTTTTAAGGACAAAAATAACACCGTTTTAGAAAGAACGATATTGCGTTTATAACGAACGATATTAATCCACAATTTCCAGCATATTTAACTAACGATTTTTCGATATACTTTCCAATTTTATAGGTATTTTAAAAAATCTTTAAGGGAAACCCTTCTTAGAGGTTTCGGCAAAACTTTAAAAGGGAAAAAACTCAAGTTTTCTGTTAATAACATCATCTTTGTTATAAAGTCCGTTATAAAACAGTACAAACATCTCCACTATTCGACAGTTGCTAATAAGTTTTATCATTTCCAAGGACTATCTGCGTCCCGGCGCTTTTAAACTTTAAAGTGTCTTAATTAGTATTTTATTAAGTCTGTTGAAACTTGCGTCTGTTCGCTCCGGGTTCCTCAGCCTTAGCTGTTCTTCACTCTTTTCACAGAAGTTGAGAAAATTTTGTATTGTTCTACAGTAATGTAGTTTTACTTGGTGGTAAAGCCGTAGATCGCCGGGGAAGATACGATCATACATAGTTACATACGTACAGTTCAGTTTTATTCTCTTGTCTTATTTTGTAAACAATCTTGGCACTACTTGTTATTGAAAAAAATTTAAAATTCCTTTAAAAAAATAAATTACAGTTTCTAGAAATCTGTTTCTGTATTAAATTAATGACAATTTGTTTTTAAATTTTAATAATTTTGTGTGTGCATTATTTTTTAAATGCAAATTAAAATAAAAAGACATGCTAAGATTGTTTACCAAATATGACAAGAGAATAAAAATTCCTTATTCTGTAACCCTTATTCTGAGTTTTAGCAATGCCGCACATCGATGTAGTCAAGAAACGCAAGAAAGCAAGTTTGCGGCCAAACACGTGAATCGTATATAGTGACGTAGCGCATTGTAAAACCCACAGTGTAAAAATTATAGAGCTCTGTCAAACATAAAATTTGTTCTTTGTTTAAAATCCAATTTTTGAGCACAGTCTGAGCATACTCTATGTACAATATTGAAAACACGGCACACCATTACAAAATATTCGTTCATAGTCATTAATTATAGCTTTCATAATTACTGCTATAACGTTATATTTTGTCGTTCAGTCCAAATTGTCTCAATAAGGTTCGTTAATTAAACTAGTCTTAATGAACCAAAAACAAATCGTCGCGGCAGTAAAGTTGATTCATTAAACAATTTTAATTTGCAGTAATTCATCGTTGCTTCCCGCTCACACCCTAAATAGTGTGGCGCAAGTTATAAGCGTAAAGCCCGCTGCTTGAGTAGATCGCAAGCGGTCGAAAAAGTTAAGCGACGTCGGACGCGGTCAGTACCTGGATGGGTGACCGCTAGTGACGAATTAAATGCGCGCTTCCGTGCTTCGGAGGACACTTTAACACTTCATTGTTATTTGCTCACTTGGAGAACAATAATGGATACGACAAAATTTTAACAAAGGGTTCTGTATGGAGCTGTTCTTATTGAAATATGCACTGACATGCGACCAATGGCGTATTTGTACCAATTGTATCAATGATGTTGTCGTACGAGCAACTTTTGCTTGCGACATGATTAACACAGCGCCAGTGATGATAAAACTGATGATAAATTTTTTAGGTCAAGTCGCTCGTAACTTGCGCTGCACATAAATAGAGCTTTGAGTTACATCATGGGAATATTAATTTTTGCCCGCTGGAAGCATTTTGTGATGAATTTTATTATCAGTGCAGAACTGCTCTGAATCCAAATCGCGTCATTAGTTCAAAATTGATAACACACTCGAATAGGGAATTTTAGAGGCCGGTATTTTGATGATTTATCGTCTATACGTTTTTGAAAAAATTAAGAGGATTGTTTGAGATCGCGTCCTTTTTGGACGTAATTTAGTTATTATTTCTAAAGGGAGTCTTTCATTGTGATCGAAAATGGTGAAAAATAGCGTGCGTAGACATCTCTGTCAATGACGATTATTTTGATAGGTCCTGTATCAATGTTTTGAATGAGCAGATGTCGTTACGAAAAAAAAATTGGAATAATCGAAAACTGTTGGAAAATTTTATCATTCCATTTCCTATCATGTATAATATTACAATAAATTAGAGCAAAAATATATTAATTGGAATAATCGAAAACTTCTGGAAAATTTAATCATTCGATTTCCAAAACACTCGTGCCAACATTAGCGTTTGAATAAATAATAAGGGTCTCGATCCTCAGGAAATTGGGTCCCGGGGCTGCGCTATCAGTTGCGAAGTCACTTTAACTTTGAGGTCCGATCGTTTAGCGCGTGTTTTGAGGTCGCAACTTGTGCCGCACCCTGATGTTATAATTTTGTATCTATAATCGCGTGTAACTACAGAGTTATAATTATAACTACTTAGAGATTAATGAAGCAAACACATTTATTGTCCATTTTATTCTCTTGTCATTTTGGTAAACAATCTTTGCATGTCTTTTTATTTTCATTTGCGATTAAAAAATAATGCACACAAAATTATTTATTTAAAAAAAATACAGAAGCTGATTTCTAGAAAGTATAATTTATTTTTCAAAGCAATTTTAAACTTATTTTCAATCAAAAGTAGTGCCAAGATTGTTTACCACATAAGACAAGAGAATAAAAATGAACTGTACAAACTAATAGCTATTTGAGATTGGACGACTAGACGTAGGTGTCAATGGGTTCCATTGACCACTTTACATCAGGTGACATTACATTTTTAAATACATTGGGTCCATGGATGCGTTTTTCATTAATTTTAGTACCTAAATAATTTTAAAACTGCAATAACTAAATACTTATAACTTTTCTAAACTCTTTCGTTTTTTTACATCTAGTCACTTGTCTCTAAGTTATTATTACCTACAACAGGGACGAGTCTCCTTTCACAATAAGAAGGATCATGGCTTTAGGCCACCACCAGACCTAGTGCGGTTTGGTGGACTTCACATGCCTTGAGAACAATTTTTCTTTGTGAACTCTGGCATGCAGGTTTCTTTACTATCGAGGACTATCTAGTCACGTCATTACTTAAAAACAAACTAATAGGTATTTCAATAATACCTAACACATAACAAGTCAAACACTGAAGTGTATATTCATAATGGAACCTTAATTGTGTCTCAAATACCTATCCGAGAATCAACCTAAGCCATAATCGTTGAAGGTAATTACTTGGTTAATTACCAATATCCGATGTCCACCCAGTGCGTATCTCGCGTCAGTTACAATACATGCTATTATATTTGCTCTGACTGCACGTAGGTTCACCAAGCAGCTTATTTCGTATGGACTTTTATGCTAAAAAAATTACATATGAACAGTCGGTGGATTCGATGTTATCATCGATTTTTATAATTATCAACGATTTTCGTTTATGGGTAACACGTGCACGAACATATTTAGTTGTTATGTTTTAAACCTAATTGACTGTAATAAATTTAGGGATGGTTTTTATGTCTTCACCTAAATTTTTTGGTATCGTAGCAGTCTACGACAGTCGATCGATACGACCACGACAGAGAGTCTACCGTCTGCAGGTGAGTAAGTCAAACAGGAGCAAAATTTGGTGGAGAATAATGAGGAGCCGCCGGGGAGGTAAATGTAGGGCAAAATAATCTCACTTTTTTTGTCCCACACAAGAACGAGGTTGGTATCCCTACTTGAATACTAATGTACGTACAAAAAATTGTTTTGATGACGACTACATCTCTAGCCAAGTGGACTGATGGCCTGAAGAAGACAGCGGGAAACCGTTGGATTCAAAGGGCCGGGACCAGGCGGAGTGGCAAAGAGGCTGGACGCAGAGGCTGGAAAGGCAGAGAAGAAAGAATGTCTAAGGGCAAATGTAGCAATGCGAGTAGCAAAATTTTGCCCCATACCAGGCTGGTACCCCTACTCGGGATCCGGAAAGCTAATCCCGCTAATAACTCAATTATTCCACTTCCATCCGCAAACACACGGGCAAACGAACTCGAAAACGGTGTAATTGCACGTAGACTACTAATTAAAACTTTGTCTGCTGCGAACAATATGTACAAATATTTGTACAGAAATGTCTGTCTGTATTGTATGACGGTCCTGTTTGCCGGCACTTTGTATTTGATTTTCATTTGCCCGTAACCCATTAATGACCCACTACAGGGTCGGGTCTCCTTCTCGTAATGAGAGGGATGTAGGCCTTAGTCCACCACGCTGGCCTAGTGCGGGTTGGTGGACTTCACATACCTTTGAGAACATTTTTTTTGTGAACTCTCAGGCATGCAGGTTTCCTCACGATGTTTTCCTTCTCCGTAACAGCAGGTGATATTTAATTTTATAAATCGCACATAACTTTTTTACAAAGTCATTGGTGCGTGCCACTGGGATTCGAACCCGGACCCCTCGATTCGAGGTCGAATTCTAAGCCACTAGGCTATCACCGCTGTGTTTTCATTTAGTTGTGTGGAATTGGTGTTGAATTATAAGGTGATGTGTTCATACTGTTCTTCCTTCCTTCCTACATTTCAGCCCTTGGCAGTCCACTGCTGGACATGGGCCTCCCCTAATCGAAGCCACTCCGCCCGGTCTTGGGCCCTCTGAATCCAACGGTTTCCCGCTGTCTTGTTATTCTTCTTCACACTGTTCTACAAGACGTAATTTAAAAGATACATCTATATGGCTATGACTTTTATTCATTAACATTTTAATGATGCATTGCATACAATACAATACAACTCTTTATGTAACACCAGTGGTGTTACACCACACATATAGGAAAAAAATATTCAAGAACAAAAAAATCGGTTATAAACTCAAATTATTTTTAATACGTTAGTTATGTATTCTCTACTAATGCTAGTTCGACCCTTAATATCTATTAATTTTAAAATAATTCCACGATCAAGATAAACGATTTAAAAATAGAAAATAATCTATAATCCGACCAAAATAAACATCCACCAGCAATTAGCATCCCACAATCCCGTCTGCACGTTTCAATTTGGCGGTTTATTGGATTGTCGGACAAAAACGCAATCTGTTGTTGTTGCACGTTTGCAGTCATAATCACGGCACAAAGGCTGCTGTGGACGTCATAATTAGGTTATATTGCGATCCCTCTACACTCGTTTACATATGGAATTGTTAATTCCATGGAATGGGTGAAAAATAACCTTTTTTTTATTACAGTCAACTCTTAAACTGTCAGTAATACTAGGTACTATACAAAATTACTAAAATACAAAAAGTAATACTATTGAGGCAAAAGGAGCACAGACCGCCCTCCGACCAGGTGGACTGATGACCTGAAGAATACAGCGGAAAACCGTTGTATTCAGAGGGCCCAGGACCGGGCGGAGTGGCGTCGATTAGGGGAGGCCCATGTCCAGCAGTGGACTACCAAGGGCAGGAAGGAAGGAAGGAAGGAATACTATTGAGTAACACTTATTATATTTCACTGTTCTTCACGGGGCCTTCCCCACAACAGGTGGTATACTCCACCACGCTGCTCCAATGCTGCTCCGAATTGATGGAGAAACGGGCTAGTGGCCAAGCCATGTCGGATGTTTGCTGCCTTATGCTCTTTAGTTAGCCCAAAACAAATTTTTCTTTAAATTCAATTGAGTTTTGGATCGAGTTTCAAATGGCTTAAATGGTTGCTTTTGAGCTTATCTGTACACCCGTAAAGAGAATACGTCACTTTACAAAACACCTGTATATCTTGTTCAAATTCTTAAGTCACAAACTCTTAGTTACATTAAAAGGCAGACACCCACAAACTAAGTACTAACTACTTTACTACTACTCGACTACTCAATAGAATACTAACTTGACACTTCATTACAAAGCTGTTACTAGAAAAACATACTAACAACATCCGTCGAACACTTCCAATAAGGCCCTGGCGCCCTAACTTCTAATAAAGTCTTAAGTCTTGAAGCTTCGAAAGTCCGCGCGAACTTGCTCCGAAGCAAATTTATATTAGTTGGGAACTATTTACCGCATCTCGGCAACGAATTGGCAGTTTTGCGATTGATTGCAATTAGTGTACACTTTGACCGATAACAATTTGATTGAATATTTAGATAATATTCAATCAAATTGTCCCGAAGGTGACCGACATAGCTCTCAAAATTTGCAAATTAAAGTGGCAATGGGCTGGCCACATCGTTCGCAGGACTGACTACCGATGGGGAAAAAAGGTCCTCGAATGGCGACCACGTTTAGGCAAAAGGAGTACAGGCCGCCCTCCGACCAGGTGGACTGATGACCTGAAGAAGACAGCGGGAAATCGTTGGTTTCAGAGGGCTCAGGACCGGGCGGAGTGGCGTCGATTAGGGGAGGCCCATGTCCAGCAGTGGACTACTAAGGGCTGAAAGGAAGGAAGGAAGATTTAGATAATAGAAAAGATATTACTATTCTATTTCCTTGCCTCTCCTTTATTAGATTTCTCACTATTTTACACATAATTTGTTACCCAACATTGTGCTTTACCGCATTACGAATAACCCTGTATAAGAAGGCAGACATTTACAAAGTTAGTTGACACAAAAGTTTCGAAGTGCGGCAAACGCGGCCTCCGGCGACAAAGAAAAGTTCCCTAAACGGAAGTGTCAACGGCAGGTATTACTATCGTTAAGTTAGTGGACTGAAGGCCTAAAGTTTTATTTGTTTCCCTTGTAATAGTATTTTGGTGTAGTTGTTTTAGATGGTAAATCTTCAAAATCCTATACTATCCTATCCTACTATCATATGTTGGGTAATTATAAGGAAAACGAAACGTGTTTACTAATTTACAAGATTTTAATTCGAAACTCCACAAAGCAACTACACGATAGAATTATTACTTGTTAATACTAAAATTATATTAAATTAGAAAATAATAAGATTACAAAAATATTGTCACCTTTCATCGCAGTTAGCCGCCCAGAACAGAATATTTAAGCTTCCCGCCAAAAAGGTTCACTTCAATCCCCTTCAATCTTTCATCAATGTACCAACATTATAAGTGCTAAAAATACGCGTATTACCAACCGTACCGTATTAACAGATTACACACGTAAAAACACGAATGACAGAGAACAATACACGATACCTAAGATAATGCACCCTAACACATATAAATGCGAAACTTTGTGAAGATGGATGTTTATGTGTGTAAATGTATTGTATAAGGCACACAATAGATTGTCACGATATTTGACTTTTAAGCCTTTGTTGACTTTTTATCACGGGTAAGACACGACATTGCCGCGATACGAGTGTGAATGGTCATACAGAATCGGGCCCCAGGCGATGTCACTGCGTGGTGGCCGCGGTCCGAATGTTGACTTCGGACCATTTGTATATATGCACAGATTCTATGGAACTTTGATAGCGCGTTTGAGGAAACGTCTTCCGATTGGCCAGTTTCGGTATGACGTGTTCTATTGTTTACTATACTCGCTTATTGCGTCGTCATGCGTGGTCTAACCGTCGGCTTAATATGCCATCCGAAGCACGGTAGCGCGCATGTAATTCGCCACTAGCGGTCACCCATCCAGGTACTGACCGCGCCCGACGTTGCTTAACTTTTTCAACTACTCAATTGATCATGTCAAGCAGTAGGATACACACAATAATATACATACAATACCTTGGCTTGGAGAGCAGTGATAGCCCCGTAGCTGAGAATTCTACCTCTGACTCGGCTCCGAATCCCAGTGACACGCGCCGATAACTAGTTAAAAAAAAGTAATGTTGTTTATAAAATTAAATATCACCTGCTGTAACAGTGAAGATAATACGTCGTGAAGAAAGTTGCATGTCTGAGAATGCACAAAAAATTGTTCTCAAAGGCATGTGAAGTCTACCAACCCGTACTAGGCCAGCGTGGTGGACTAAGGCCTATATCCTTGTTATTGTGAGAGGAGACCCGACCCTGCAGTGGGTCATTAATAGGTTACTTTGGCTACTATTGTTTTATAAATGACCTATCCAACCAATTTCATAGTTCTGGTGGCATCTCCCACAGTCGGCAACTGAATGAAATTTCAGTAATTTGGTAAAGCGAATGCACGAAGGTACGGCTCTCGGGGATTTTCTTACCAACTTGTCTCATTGCTGGCGATTAAGCGATAAGCGATGAAAGGAATAATGTAGTTTCTGACCATTCGCAGATACATACTCATGACAGACAGGAACGGACTGTGAGTCAGCGACTCGTTTGGGATTGGTCAAAGACACTCCAACTCTCAGATACGAGTAGGTACCTAATTGTAGCGGCTAGCTATTCACTATCAAGGTTTTCGTATGGAAGCTTCGATCAATCTTAAGAGACTGTTATTCTCCTTTAGATTATTTACTTTACCAGATCGGTATGCGTAACTTATTCATAGTTTTCTTAACTTTTTCATTCAGTAGGTACCTACTTGCACAAAATGGCAAACCATGAATTAATCTGAGATTCGTTAAGTAGTAAGTAGTCAGAAATAAAAAGTAAAGCTAAATCAATTTCTACTTTATTTTAATTGTGAATCGTATCTAAATTCGCTATGAGCAATTTCACTTGGATTTATTGTTTTATTTGGTTTCTTGTCTTTTTTGACCGTAAACATTTGTTATTCACTACTTATACAACGGTTACTTATACAATTAGTGCAAGTAAACAGTTTTAGATAACAGTTGCTTTTTACAACACCTTAAGTAGATAATAATATTTAGCATTTAACTTTTAGCATAACGTCAGCGATAAAACCGCTACCTAACTAAGCTTTATTTAGAAGTCTATTCCGACTGGCACCTCCAGACTAAAATGACCTCCCATTCCCTCAAATCTTTTTCAAAACACGAACTAAGAACCGAAATTGTAGGCACGTTTGGGGTTTTATCAGTCTGGTCGTAGTTATTTAATAGTATGCGGGAACCTTATCATGTAGGGGGTAAGGTCGAGAATTGATTGGATTTAGTGTTCGGCTTGTTTTGAAGCCTTTTGAATATTATACCTGGACCAGATTACGAATATTCGCTCTGTTGATGTTTATTCCCTTTTAATGTGTATGTTGATGGTTATGTTAACTGATAAGGAACCAAAATAATCCGGCCTTTTTTCATCGTGTGGAAAAAAAGGCCGAGTCAAGTCCACCAACAGTCCAACAGTCGTGACTTAATTAAGGCCTATAACTTTAAAGTTAGCCAAATATGTAAATATGTAAAATACAACTTATTTATATTTATATTTGAAATACAATTTGTCATAAACTGTGTGAACACCTACCAAATAGCAATCCTACTAGTATTAAAAATGCGAATGTTTGGGAGTATGGATGTATTACTCTTTCACGCAAAAACGGCTGAACAGATTTGAATGAAATTTAGTACACAGATAGATCATAACCTGGATTGACTAATAGGATACTTTTTGTCCCTCTCTGGACCAAGGTATACAATACACGCGGACGAAACCGCGGGCACAGTCTAGTTGTAAATATACTTCAACTAAACTCAATGTATTATAAAAACTTCTAAGGATAAAGTTATGCTCGTTACAAGGGAACTCAACCTTCGTTATAACATGTTCGCAATAATTGAACTAATGCTTTCATAACATTGAAAAGGTCCTTGTCAGTACAAGGCCACTCCACTCCTTTTCCTGTCCTCTCCCACGCTGTGATCTCAAAGATGATAGAACTTAAGAAGTTATTTTTCTTTGAAATACAGTAAGTTTGTGAGATAGAATTTGGAGCTCGTAAGCGGTTGCTGCAGATGGCTGATTACTTTTAAAAGAGTGCTGGGAGATTTTTTCCGCCCGCTTTTTTCTCCCAGTCTACGTTTTGCCTGAGGGGCGATCAAAGCGGATGAATGTAGAATGTATAATTTATCTGTATGACTTTCATTAAGTGTGCACAAATTGTACCTAATAATGAATAAAAGCTTTTGAGTTTGAGTTTGAGTTTGCTGAAGCTGCGGCGTTCACGGTCAATTCCAGAGCTGGGACTGGCCAAGCAGAGGAAAAATAAGAACACAGATGTTGAAAATAAGAACTGTCATTATTGTAATGGACGTAATACAGAAAGTTCATGAGTTGTATATTTTCCTTTTGTTAGTCCAGATTCCCCTAAACGATTTAAACTGGAAGCGCGAAATCTTGTAGCGCTGCTTGAGTATATCGCAAGCGGTCGAAAAAGTTAAGCAACGTCGGGCGCGGTCACTATCTGGATGGGTGACGGATATTACCATTTAGTAATCGCGAGTGCTACGAGTATATAATGCCTCTATCCATAACGGTAACAGCTAAATAGACGCCGCATGCTAGACGAACGCTTGCAGACAACACAATAGACTTATTAGTCTTATCCACGGGATAATACGCGAAATCTATGATGGTACCGACTACTTCCTTGCCCCGTGTACATCTCCCTCGATCGATACTAATTCGAATATGTCAAGGAACATGGCTATTATCACAGTTTGGAGCTCATTTTATAGCGGTCAGCTCACTAGTTTGAAACAAATGGGATGTCGCGATTTTGAACTGACCAATTACGACGCTTTATTTTGCTTTTTCCCCTCCCTCCCACCCCAAAGCTTTGACTGATTATTTGATTATTTATAGAAACTGTGATATGCGGTGTCTATTACGTTTTATGGTCGTTGGTCCGCGTTAAGTAAGACAACAATAGCTGATGGAGGACCGTAGCGATTCTGACGTGCAAATCGATCGTCGGAACTGGGTATAGGGGCGAAAGACTAATCGAACCTTCTAGTAGCTGGTTCCATCCGAAGTTTCCCTCAAGATAGCTGGCGTCGATTTGGACAGTCTCATCCGGTAAAGCGAATGATTAGAGGCATTGGGGCCGAAACGACCTCAACCTTAAATGGGTGAGAACTTCGGCTTACTCGAACGATGAAGCCGAATCTGATGACGGTGCCAAGTGGGCCAATTTTGGTAAGCAGAACGCGCTGTAGGATGAACCAAACGTAGTGTTAAGGCGCCCTTTAAAATGGACCTTCTGCCCGTCTACTTAGTTTATGAACAAGCTTCGATAGAGCCACATCGGAGCAGCAAGGCCGAGGTATATGTCACTCTCAAGGATAGATGTTATTTCCATTGTTAGAAAATCTCGTTGATTTTAAGTTTGATTTGAAAAGTATACTTTACATTTTTACAAGTATATTTTACCATTTCATATGAAAAGGATGAAGGAAGAAGGAAGGAAGTGGGACATCCCACTGTTGGGCACGGGTCTCTCCCCACAATGGGGGAGGCCTGGAGCATGCTTCCCCACGCTGCTCCAATGCGGATTGGTGGGGAAACGGGTTAGTGGCCAACCCGTGTCGGATGTTTTCAAGCCACCCACAAGGCCTTCGACAAGGTTTAACGATTGTTATCGTTAATATAACCGGGATTATGTTCTTGACGTAGCCTATCACCGGTATAAAGCTATGTCTTAAATCCATGACGTGACCCACTGCAGGGTCGGGTCTCCTCTCACAATGAGAAGGATGTAGGCCTTAGTCCATCATCTGGTCTATTGCGGGTTGGTGGACTTAACATGCCTTTGGAACATTTTGGAGCACTCTTAAGCATCCTCTATAAATACTGCTAACATTATACAGAGAAAGCAAAGTGAGGTATAGATGCCGTCACGAGTGGTGAGCAGAACTTTCATTGGTCGGTTAGACATTGACTGCGCTGCGGTGCACACGATTGGTTCGACAAACGTCAGTTCGTCAGTGTGCGTCGTCTATTGGTCCAGCGCGTGTTTCCGGCTGCTGTACATTGGCCGAAAGTATACAATATCCCTTCCACCGATAATCTGTGCTCACGACTCATGACAGCTACTATACTCATCTTTCCGTTAATTTATTTTAAAATGTTGTAGTGAATTTTATTTTAAATTATAAAAGCTATACTGTGAGACCATGAACTAAATTGAAGTTGAATCATTCCACATTTCCGAGGAGGTGCGTCATGCTGCGATCTGTGAATGAAAATCCTTGCGGATAGACCCTGACCTCGCTTACAACGGCTTCGTATACTCTTCGTGTGAAATATTAGACGATGGACATTGAAAGAGTCTTTTATATGAAACTACCTTATCTTTTGAAGAAAAAATTACAGTCGACTTTACAATCTGCTATTAAACTAGACAGATCGTAGTCGCCAAGTAGGTAGGTAGTCGAAATTCGACTAAATTTTATTTGCATTTGACATGTAACGGAATGTACGTAGGGACGTGTGCGTGGCATGTTTTTTGGCATGAATTTCGTGTATTTCTTATGAATTTTATTAAAAAATATAAGAATTAGTGCATTCTTCTCCATATAAATTTAATTGTGGCAAATTTCAAACTGCTCTGTTCGCGTTACACACCTAAAGTTACATACCTAAAATTTTCGCTTCACGTTGTAATACATAAGAAAATCCTCTGTCATGCGACAAAAAATTTAAAAGATTGGTCCTTATTTTTAGATTCTAAATTAATATGGTACACACAGCTACAAATTGTTAAAACTTATCACACTTTTGTTCTGGATTAAAAAACAAGCTGAAAGTTTGTGACTTTTAATTTAACTTTAGTCATACCCACCAGCGGTGCGACCATGAACTAAATTGTGTTTTATGAGTCACTTCACACTTCTATACTGCACTTTGCGAAAAATCCTTGAATTAAAAGCTTATCCTGTCCTTGCTTAGAAGCTATTCTTTGTGTGGTATCCCAACTAAGAAGTGAAGTTTTCGTAGTGAATTACTTATAAGGTAGAGCCATAGTAGCTCGTCCGGGGTACCTTACCGCCAGCCTCTTAACCCGTCGTAAAGCAGCGTGTTCTTCATGTGTTGTGTTTCGACTGCGGAGGTACGGTTGCCGGGGATACTTTATTTGAGGCGCACTTAGCCCTCATGAGTAGCAAAGCATCCGTATACAACCTCAGATAAGATTTTTTGAATTATGCGGGCGTGGTTTGTATATGGGCTACAGTGACCACTTAACGCCAGGTGTCATACATGACCTTTTGCTAGTCTATTACTACAAAAAAATAATTTTAAGTGGGATTTTCCAAAAAAATAAGCATAATTATTTTTTTAATAATATATTTATTACAACGAAAAACATCGTCGTCCATCAACAACCAATTAGTACAAAAATACACACGCATGGATCAATTACACAAAACAAAAAAAAACGAAAAAAACACTTATTTCTGAAGATCATTAACACTGGTATCGTAAACAAAACACTCGAAATGTTATTTGCGCAAAATTTCCCAGACATATTGGTACTTAAAAGGAATATCGAACATAACATCGGAATGAATATTAATTTGTTTCTACGTTCGCGTTCTTCTGATTTTAATAAGCTTACGTTATGAGTGGAATATTACAAAATGGTATGAGAAAAAATTCCTTTGTTCGTTTATCAATTTTTATCTCGACACAAGTGCTTATCGTGTAGGTAATGAAAAAAATGTTTGACTAATAAAATTTGTGGATTGGGTTTCCTTTTAGAACGAGAAGGAAGTAGTCCTTAGTCCACCATGCTGGCCTAATGCAGGCTTGTGGAATTTACATGTCATTGAGAATATCATGCAAAATATACTACTGGGATTCATGACCTCTCTAATAAGAGACTAAATTGTAAGCCACCACAAAAATAAACTCCTTTTTTGAATGCGATAAAAATCTTAAATTAGCGGGTAAACCTTCTTCGGAGCAAACCGACATGCAGGTTACCTTATGTTATACAAACAGATGAATTGAGGAACTGAGAACTTTCTCCTTTTTTGAAGACGGTAAAAATGTTTAAAAAACTCTATCCTACATATGTAAACAAAGTCAGGGCTAATGTCTGGTTATACAATATCTCCAGGCTTACACGCTTCTCCAAGCCTTCTAAGAAATCTCTCTAACGCACGAACCTTAATGGAATGTATTCCGACAGATATTCGTGGAAGCATCAAAGTATTAAAAAGCCGGTTTCCATTTTTGCTGGTTGCTAGGGTGGCCAGGATTTTTGTGGAAAGCGCGATTTTACTTCGCGGAAAATACATTTATAGTCCGTTTACTTGTTTATTTTCTGTGGATCATCTGCGCTGTATAGTGTGTCTATTTTTTAATTGCTCATCAATTTTTTCTCTATTTTTCTTCGTATATTCTTCTCTCAAAATTTTTGAGTTGGGTTGGTGGATGTCTAATAAACGGTAACTAACCCAAGTCTCAAACAACAACAGTGTTCATGGTTTCGAATCACATAGCCAACACTGTTGTTCGTATAAATTACCACTCATCCACATTAGATAACGTTAATGAAAGACGTGCTCTAGAGAATATTTAACACTGTCGGAGACGATATGAGTGGTTTTCACTTAGCCGATACGGTCTGGCCTAGTCAATTTTTCCACCAATCCGCATTGCACCTGCATGAGTTCCAGCACAATGGACAAACACATATTATGCCCAAAAGTACGACATAAAAAGCTGTATTGTTGTTTGAACACTTTGAATATTTCAAAGTGTCCTAAACTGTCCGTAACTTCCCAAACTCATGTTACCCCTACAGGCTACGTACATTTTTGGCACATGATATTTTTCTTTCCACTCAGTCGTTCGACCCTCGTTCTGTCAAAACAAATGCCTTTTTTCTCCGCTGCCGAGACCTCCATCTAGCGTGCCCTCCGGTTTTTACTTGAAGTACAAATTAAAAACAGCCCGGGTGCCTATTTTTAGGTCAGAACCGAAATGTTGAAGCTTGTCGCGATTTTTAAGTCTTATCATTGGTAATCGTCTTCTTTGTTCTATGAGACATGGGCGCTTTAAATAGTAATGGTTTGCGACCACACTACCAACATGTATATGGCTTTTAATTATTAAGTAGGTTATAAAAAAATTCAAAGGTTCTAAGAGGACCCTATATAGCTATGCTTTTGTGGACCTGTCCGCCAATCCGTTGTAAGACTGTTACTTTTTCAATTTGAAATCAAAATACAGGGCATTAAATAAAAATAATATAAGGAAAATCAAATGACAAACGGTAAATTGTACCCATCAAATTTATTGCAGCTCTTTTAATATTACAATTTAATACTAAGTAACTATTAAATAAACGCAATATTTCAAAGTATCTTGTGCTCGTTAATAAAACAATGGACCTGTTTAAAATTTTAAAAAAATAATGAAGATAATTTAAGATACAAATATTAAGCATCAAATTTATTATAGTTTGTATAAGTTAGGAAAGCTTATCACAATCACAATATTAAGTAATATGAAATTCATGCGACATTCCAAAGTCGAACGGTTCGAGAATAGCCCGCCAGGATGTGTCCCCTGTAACTTACTCCCTTCGCTAATGAACGCCCAATTCTTTTTCGATTTTCATTCGAAACAAACAGGGGATTATTTCGGCGCAGGTACTCGGCACGGCTTATACAGGGTGCTCCACAATGGCACTGGGAGTAATTAGTGGCTGCAAATTAGAAGATTGGCGTGTACCTGTAAGTCTGTCTGTTTTTCAGTATCTATAGAGGACTGAAGAATGCTTAATATCTGTGCCTAATGAGACTTTTCGACTTCGTTATAAGGATTATCCTGCAACAGTTTAGATATTGGTGATAGCTCAGTGGCTACAATGTCGGTCTAATATTTGAAAAAATGTAAGACTAAGACTTTCGCCGTGAAATCGCGAAATGCTTGAATGTTTCGCCCGTATTACAACGGACAAACGGTGGCAAAACTCAGCGGTTTCGCTATTTCGCGGCGGCTAACGCGGTTAAACCGTAACAAAAATATATAACGGAAGTGACAACATACATTTGAAATTCTTTTTTTGTGTAATTTTTTTTTGTGAACTCAGGCATGCAAGTTTCCTCACGATGTTTTCCTTCACCGTAACAGCAGGTGATATTTAATTTTTATAAAACGCACATATATTTTTTGCTAAACTGACAAATGAATTATTATACAAACTTGTCAATTAAATTATGTATTAGTTATAAGTTTTCTTCTTCTTAATTTGCATACCTGAGAAGGTGAATGGATTGATCAAAATGCCCTGTAAAACCAATAACTAACCCATATTCGTGCAAATAAATGATTTTCATTTAATTTCATTTCATTACAAAGTCATTGGTGCGTGCCATTGGGATTCGAACCCGGACCCCTCGATTCGAGGTCGAATTCTAAGCCACTAGGCTATCACCGCTTCAGCCAATTAGGACAGGCCTAATCTACATAGATTTACGTGCACGACATCGAATAATTATGAATTATCGATTGGTAAGAAGGCACGAGTAAGTAACGATTATCGCGTTATAGCATGTCACGCCGCCATATTGGTGTTAAATTAACCGTACCTACTAGTACTTCTAATCTACTGTTGACGTTTTGATAATACGATACAGAAGGGTTGAAACGGATGATAAATGGATATGATAAAACCGTCAGTCTAATGGGGATGAAATGTGTTGATAATTTGATGCAGTTTTATGACAATGTTTTTCTTTATACAAAGAAACTGAACAAACAAATATTGTGCAATAAATTTCCAACAACTCTATACCTATATTTTTGCAAATAAACCTTTTGTCTTTGTCTTTGTGTAGTCCCATGGGGCGACATGGACATTGGACACACACACCCAGACCAGGAACAGAAATTTTTAAAGTTATTAAAAACTCTCATTATCAACGACCCAACTGGCGCAGTGGTTAAGACACCGGTGCGCTGCGCGGAGGGTCCTGGGTTCGATTCCCAGCAGAGCAGATATTTGAATGATGAATTTGAATTTCTGTTTCTGGTCTGGGTGTGTTGTGTTCGTCTTGTGTGTGTCCATGGCGCCCACGACACAGGGAATCCTAGTGTGAGGCTATGAGTGTGAAGCGAAAAAAAAACAGACATGGGGGTAAAATGAATAATAATGTGGGTTTTCTTACTTAAAGTGGTTATAACTAGGCACTGCACTATATAATTTAGGTTTTGTACGTCTACTGAACAATTTTTTCGTACTTGAAACTAATTACTTTGTAAAATACGGCGAGATTTTCTCTTGTCAATTCAACTGCCCATCTGTTTTAGGGTGACTTCATTTTAAAAACGAATTCGTATATCAATCTCATTCTAACATACTGTATCCTTAGTCTTTTCACATTGCCAATTTCTTACGTTAGTAAGAATAATATTATATATCCATGGATTACAGACAGACTGCCGTTATAAGATTAACAATGGCAGCTCAATTACCTATTTGGTTTACCAACAATAGAGGGTACCGCCACTCGTCTCCAAGGTGCTATCTCCGAGACAATGTTTCACCTCGTTCAAAGCTATATTGCTTCACGATTTTCACAGTATAGGTACAAAGCACCTATTATATTTGGAGGTAACGGTAACTTTATGTACGAGGCAAATATGTGCAGACATATTTAATATCAAAGCGCGCATAACTTTGCTAATTGATATAATTACAAGCGTGATATGTACCTACATTGTAAATTTATAAAAAATCATTCAATTTTCTCTTAAAATATTTACAAGTAGTCTAAATTTACAAATTTGTGCCTCTTTATATAGTTCCACGGTATATAATTATATGTTCAAACTGCTGGTATCGGCACGGAAAAACGTTAGCTCTTGAACTCAACATCCTATTCACGCGCGTGTCGTATACGTGTTTTTTAAAGAACAATAGGCAGAAGAGTTCAAGGTTTTAAATTTGGAAACAATCAAAAATTATGAAATCATTCCTTAAATCAGTTTCTTAAGGAACCTATAGGAACCTTCCTGACTGCTCTACAACCACAAAAAGATAACAAAATATCATAGCAAGACAACATAAGTATACAAAAAGTAGTACCTACAAGAACATAAAATCTTACCGGACCTGAAGTATAGATAGAAACCTCCATGTAAATTATATCCGAACAAATTCCATCCGAACCAATAACAATGTACGAAGCCCCTACGAAGAATAATTTATGAAAACTACCCTCACTACACAAGAAATTTATATCTGAAATTCGATCAGTTAATAGATATACCTAAACAAATAACATTTTGTCTTTCAAAATGGCTGCCAACTGTGGCTGTAACGCCTCTATTACCATAATTTCCCTAGCGTATGAAGTGCTAAACTTAGTTATATATGCAGTTATTTGCGACCTTATTGTGTAAGACATAAGGGTGGGTTTAGGGTAGCAGGAGTGCGGGTGAAGTTGGCATATCCTGTTCTTTGAGTTAGACAGCCGTGCCAATTCGGCTTAACACTTGTAATGTGATATAGTGTACCATTCTCAGTAATGCTCGTTTATCGATCTGTGTTGTGGGGTGTACATTTTCAAGTGGCCTGAAACTTCTTGAAGATTGAGAGAATTTTTGAATATTTAAATTATTTTTTCGTAGAATTTTTCGTCATCATATTAGACACAGTACATACATAAAAAGCGGTGATAGCCCAGTGGCTTAGAATTCGGCCTCGAATCGAGGGGTCCGGGTTCGAATCCCAGTGGCACGCACCAATGACTAAGTAAAAAAGTTATGTGCGCTTTATAAAATTAAATATCACCTGCTGTTACGGTGAAGGAAAACATCGTGAGGAAACCTGCATGCCTGAGAGTTCAAGAAAAAAAATGTTCTCAAAGGTCCGCATTAGGCCAGCGTGGTGGACTAAGGCCTACATCCCTCTCATTGTGAGAGGAGCCCCGACCCTGTAGTGGGTCATTAATGGGTTACTGACTGACAACATACATAAAAATATGCCTTTAAACGCCGAATCCACCCATTCATTAAAATTTCAACGCTCCCGTTTATACCCGTTCTTGCGTTATTAACGCAATAATGACAGGTAAATTTACATACGATATTAACGCAACTCTTGTAACGTTGAGTGTGTTGTTCTTTTCGGGCTATTTTCGGTTTGTCTCTACTTTTTATTATTGTCAGTAACCCATTAATGACCCACTACAAGGTCGGGTCTCCTCTCACAATGAGAAGGATGTAGGCCTTAGTCCACCACGCTGGCCTAGTGCGGGTTGGTGGACTTCACATGCCTTTGAGAACTTTTTTCTGAACTCTCAGGCATGCAGGTTTCCTCACGAGGTTTTCCTTCACCGTAACAGCAGGTGATATTTAATTTTTATAAAGCGCACATAACTTTTTTACAAAGTCATTGGTGCGTGCCACTATGGGATTCGAACCCGGACCCCTCGATTCGAGGTCGAATTCTAAGCTACTGGGCTATCACCGCTGTTGGTTTTTATTATTACCGACTTCAAAAAAGGAGGTTGTCAATTCAACACGTATGTATGTAATATTGTCAGAACTGCACATGATCAATATTTACATAAATGTTTTGTTTGTCTATTATGGCTTCCAAACATGTATACTTACCAATGTATGTGTATGTATTCAGATATGTTTGTCCTCGCGTATCTCGGAAACTAATAGACGGATCGTTTGTCGGTTTGGCGGTTTGTCCGTCGGTTTGCATTTTTCTCAACGGTAAAAGTTTCATATTGATTTTTCTAAAATCCAATGATGCAGTTTTAGTTAACATCAAAATCGGGCCCCAGACTCCTTTCAGCATTTTTCGCTATTCCTCATAGTTTCGGATTTCCCCATCCACGCACGCTGGATAAGTCTTCGCGTTGTCAGTTTGGCATTGTTTATTAGTATTGTAATGCAAGCAGCTCTCGGTAACAGTTGCTAACAATTGCTCGACATTAAAACGCGAGCAGTGCGAAGTTGGCAAACTCAGCGTGTTCGGACGTCATTTTAATTTGCAAACTTTGCGTTCACATTTCGAAACACGCCCCTAAACGGTTCACATGTACGTACCAGGGTTGTTACGGATGCAAAAATTTAGACATCCGCGGATGCGGATGCGGATGCGGATTATTAGAAGATCACATCCGCGGATGCGGATGCGGATTTTTGGATTTTGGTATTTTTAAAGGATAATTATTTAAATTTTAAGTACATAAATAACTGAAAATCAAATTAATTTTAACTTTTTATTTATATATAGAACAACAGCGCGCGAACACAAGTGGCGCGAATTACGTGCCACTCTGGCTCCACCCACTTTCTTTACATTTAGTTAAGTGACTTGTTGATGTGAATCTGCATCCGTAAAAACTTGATTCATGCGGATGTGAATGCGGATGCAGATGTCTGAATTAATGCGAATATTCCGCATTTGCGGATGCGGATGCGAATATTCGTAACACCCCTGGTACGTACGCGCAAATAACCGCGGAATCTCAATTAAAACTGCACTGATTGTGATGAAAATATTCCCAGTTTCACTTTGTGGGGAACACAAATGAATGCCCATGGGAATTATGGTTGGGGTATAGTGCGATTTTTGTGAAATTTGCTTTTTCTTCAGACCCAAAATTTTGGAAGAAGCTAATACTTACAATGCTGATACAACTAGGATTTAGTATTAAACAATAGTACTAAATCCTAAGTAGTCGTTAGTAGGACGAATCAGGGTCGTCACGGAGCCTTGAAGACTGTGAAATTTTATCACTAAATCCAATTTTAAATCGTAAGAAGTAGCATTGTAATAAATAGAGTAGTAGTTAGTAGTACCTACGCATCCCAGGTTGCCTCTTAATTTAAGTAACGTCTCTTAATCCTTCTTCTTACGCTTTCCAGTCAGTCAAAGTCCACTCCCGTACATGGGTTTTTTGATTAACGTAATTATTATCTTCATATCGTCCAGATAGTATCACACGCGGTACAGAATCGGTAATAAACGTCACCATATACGTAGCCTCCTAGCATTTTAGGGTTTGGCTTAATTAAAAGTACGTAACATAAACTTTCTGTCTTTTTTATAACCCTCGTTGAGGTATTTAGTTCAAACATTTAGTGCGCGTTGCATGTTTTTCAAATTGTTTTTCGGTTACGGTTCTGAAACTGAAATTATGTAAACGAGTTCCTGAGTTTGTAAATTAATTTCGCTAATAAAGTTGTTATGTGGAAAAACACTCGGTTCCCGGTCTACATTTGTATTTAATGAGTAGTTTGTAAATTGTATGTTTTGAATTGTTATTATTGTTTATTTAAGGGCTTGAAGAACTTTTTTTAAAATAAAGGAGTATTAAAGGGACATTCAGGCCACCTGATGCTATCAGTGCAACCCATAGACACCGATTTTTTTCAAAAAGACCATCAATGGTTTTCAGGGCATTTTTATCCAATTCACATCCACCTTTTCAGGTATGCAAATTGGCTGCAATCCTTTTATGGCCCACTGGGATACAGATCTCTGCCCACAACAGGGTAAGGCCCGGAGCATACTCCACAACGCTGTTCTAAGAAAAGAAAAGAAAAGAATATGTTTATTGTTGACTGTTACATGAGAAAGCTGTTACAAAAATTATAATAAGTTTAGAACAGTCTACCCTATGCGGGCACACAATAATTATGTCTTATATAACTAAAACTTAATTTTATATTTCAAGGCAATTATTGCTAATTCTAATGCGCATTGATGGAGAAACTGGTTATTGGCCAATCCATGTCGGCTGTTTTCAAACCGCTCATAGGGCCTCAAACTTTAACTACTGCTATCGTATTGATAACAACCGCAGCCGACGGCTGAACGTGCCATCCGAACGGCCACTAGCGGTCACCCATCCAGGTACTGACCGCGCCCGACGTTGCTTAACTTTTCCGATCGCTTGCGATCTACTCAAGGGCTTAGCGCGCTTCAATGCAAATTATAATACAAATAAAGATAGATCTTCCTTGTCTCATCTTTGTGAGAAGAGACCCGACTCTATCATAGAAAACTAAATCAAGCAGCGGGGCTATGCGCGCTTCAATGCAAATTATAATACAAATAAAGATAGATCTTCCTTGTCTCATCTTTGTGATAAGAGACCCGACTCTATCATAGAAAACTAAATCAAGCAGCGGGGCTATGCGCGCTTCAATGCAAATTATAATACAAATAAAGATAGATCTTCCTTGTCTCATCTTTGTAAGAGACCCGATTCTATCATAGATAACTAAATTTTCGAAGCGACATCGGCACATCTTGTTAGCCACATTTAAGTGACATCGTGAACAAATCGCAGTAAATGATGAAGCAACCCTCTCAAATAATGAACCGGCTAATCGCTGGAAACCGTACGACGTAAGGAAATGCGTTAATTGCGTAGCGAGTAAATCACGTAAAGACATCGCGCTAAGTAGGAATGTTGTGTGGCCCCACAGCTGGCGGGTACAACCGCCATTCTATGATATTAGTACATGCATCTTATATCTTTAAACGAGCAATTCTTGTATATATATATATATATAAAATCTGGATCTCGGAAACGGCTCCAACGATTTCCATGAAATTTGGTATTTAGGGAGTTTCGGGGGCAATAGATTTACCTAGCTAGGTTTAATTTTTAAAAAACCTTTGAGAACCTGTTTTTATTAACAATATAAATTTGCACCATCTAACGCCATCTATGCATACAACAATATAACTAAATTATGATTTACCGACGCAGCAACACTACAGCTACTTGACATAGATGGCGTTGTTATTCAGCACTAAATATGTAAATATTTTTCCCAATAATCATCATTTACAAAATTAAAATACCGAGCAAAGCTTGGTCATCCAGGTTCTGATATTAGTACTTGCACAAAAAAATAAGTACGCCAACCCAGGGGCTCACAAGGGTGCAGTTAACTTCTGTACTGTCTATTTACACGAATGGGCAGCGAACTCAATTATACAATTATTTAATAAGTTATATGTTTAAGTTTAAGTTACAGCGGTGATAGCCCATTGGCTTAGAATTCGGCCTCGAATCGAGGGGTCCGGGTTCGAATCCCAGTGACACGCACCAATGGCTTTGTAATAAAAGTTATGTGCGATTTATGAAATTAAATATCACCTGCTGTTACGGTGAAGGAAAACATCGTGAGGAAACTTGCATGCCTGAGAGTTCACAAAAAAAAATGTTCTCAAAGGCATGCGAAGTCCACCAACCCGCAATAGGCCAGCGTGGTGGACTAAGGCCTACATCCTTCTCATTGTGAGAGGAGACCCGACCCTGTAGTGGGTCATGAATGGGTTACTGACATGTTTAAGTTTAGTTGTGTACATTTTTTTTAATAAATAAATAAACAAAAAGAAAGTTTTTAGGTGGTAGAATCATAGTAGTTCGTTCGGCAGTAGCATCTACTATTATTACAGTATTGTGTTTCGGATGGAGAGGTAAGTACAGTTGCTGTACACACTTTATATGAAGCGAACATCTTAGTATTCATGAGTGGCAAAGCACCCACATATGTACAACCTCAGATAGGATTTCTTTTTTATTTACGTGGGTGTCCATAGCTCAGCGACCACTAAGTATCAGCTGCATACCCGTTTGCTACTCAACCGAAACAAAAAACTTCCCAGCTGATCCCAGCTGTATGGCGTTCATTAAGTGTGCACAAATTTTTCCTGATGATATAATTATAAAAGCTTTAGTTTTGTATTTAAAAGTTTTCTCCGCAGGTTTCGTCGCCCCATCCTCAGGGAATTCGCTCACGAAGCGCCTCGGAGCCTGATTTATGTGAAATCCATACAAATGCAATCTGCTTAATTGGTTCCGAACGATAACGCCCCACTATCCACTCCAGCCGGGCATCCGCTTGAGGGGAACAAGGATTTGAATTTATTCTTCAACTATTTAAGAAGGTAAATTTAAAAATCACTCTGCACTCTGTTATAAGTGAAGCGCGCATAGCCCCGCTGCTTGAGTAGATCACAAGCGATTGAAAAAGTTAAGCAACGTCGGGCGCGGTCAGTACCTGGATGGGTGACCGCTAGTGGCGAATTACACGCGAGCTTCCGTGCTTCCGAGGGCACGTTAAGCCGTCGGTCCCGGTTGTTATCGATTCTACATCAGTCGTTAAACCGTATCGGAGGCCCTATGGGCGGTTTGAAAACATCCGACACGGGTTGGCCACTAGCCCGTTTCTCCACCAATCCGCATTGGAGCAGCGTGGTGGAGTTTGCTCCAAGCCTCTCCCTGTTGTGGGTAGTGTGTGTGTTAATAGTGGATCATAAAACAATTGCAGCCAACTACTTTAAGCGGGGATAGCCGTTCCGGTTTAGGTAAAATTTGGCTTACCTACATGTAGTTTATAATCTGAACATATGGATAAATGGATCCCCTCTTATATTCTAGAGTCGTATGCTATAACTGCACTCCTATTTAAATCCTCGCCCAAAGTTTGCGAAGTGTAGAGAAATAATTATGACCAATGTTAATGAGATCTTTCTTTGCACGGCTTGTCTGCGCTTTTTTCTGTTTTTTCCGTTTCAATGCTGGTAGCCGCGTCTGGGATTTCGTCTTATGAGTTTTAATTACAATTACATTACTCAGAGTTTCACGTTTTGTTCGCGCTTTTTTAATCTTTCAGACACTTTTAAGTTAAACTTTTTACACCTACGGTGTGTTGTGAAACATTTTTTATTTATTTATTTATTTATTTATTGGTACAAAATCCACAGCTTACAGGTTAAATGACAGCATTACATATATCTAAATCCAAAAACGGATTTACATTTTACTGGAAGAACTTATAATTAATTAATTACACTCGCTAAGTATACATGCATGTGTGTATGTGTGTTTAATATATATAAAATATTATATATAATTAATAAAGTTATAAGTTAAAGCTAAGCTAAAGTATATAAGACCGCCGTTTGTGTTGTCCCATATTTTTATGTTTATATGTCTACAATGTGTGCACAATAAAGAGTATAATAAATAAATAAATAAATAAATAAAGTTCTAGTCAGTATTATCACGAGTACTAAATATAAGATTATTTTTTGTTGTATTGAGTAGCATAGTAGGCATACAGGACAGCTGGTGTTAAGTAGTCACTGCAGCCCATGGACACCCACGTCCGACCTCAAATAGGTCACGTACCTCAAATACGTGTGTACCCAAATATAGTTTCTCCAGCAACCGCGGCAACCGAAATACAAGAAAGGAAGAGGATGCAGCTTGACGGCGAAGGTCCTCTATTAAGTAAAATCCAAATTTATATGCATATACATATACCAGAAATATAGAAAACTTCGATAGCGTGATTCAGGATCCCGTGGCGCCATCTCTTGACAAGTGGCGAAAGTTGCCACTTGAGAAACTTACTTACCCACAAACTTGGTAAATATACTCGATGTCCTACTTTCATCCCTCTGGACCAAATTCTAAAACCTGTGTCAAAAACTCACACAGAAGTCGCGAGCAAAAGCTAGTCCAAAAGCATAAAAACCACGCAAAAATATATATAAATGCTACTATACTACTAATAGCTACTACTCGTACGTACTACCGGAGTTATTAGCGGTGACAAATGGTCGCGCTGGTCGTAAGGTGTATTGATGGCAGTCTCGCTTCGCCCCTAATTCCTTCACTCTTTCACTGCTTAAATTGAATCTATTGAAGAGCGTTTTCAATGGACACATTTCTAAAGTAGATTTACTAAGCAATCTTCTCGAATCCGTCTGATTTTCCGTGATTTGTTACTTGGAAAAACGTTTAAAGCATTTCCAATATAGTTTTGGTAAAACGTTTTATGAGAAACTTGCTTGAGTTGCTTTTATGATGTGTGAACAACTTGACTTTTAAATATCAATGAATACCTTAAACTTATCATATAAATTATAACACAAGATATTAATTATTTTATCCAAATTAAAAAAATGTATATTGAGGGCTACAAGTTTTGTTGCTACTTCAATTTAAATATTTATCCTGATATTTACATGTATAACTCGTTTCTCTTTTTAGTTTTATGTAAGCTTTGCCGTGTTGGGGTGGAATAAAGAGTTATCTTATATAATGTTGAATCAACATGTTCTTATTAAGAAATTAAAAATTATAAATTCCTTTCGTTTTTATTGTAAAAGGTCTTATCCTTTACGTAATTACCAAGGCGTATATTTATTGATGGCGTAGAGGATAGCGTAGAGGAGCTACGAGAACGATCTACAGATGCTACGAGATACGCTACGCAGTTCGTCTACGGTCAATGAAGTACCATTTGCGAGAAATCATAAAAATGTCCCTCCCAATTATTGAATAAATTTCTTGCAATAGACAGAAACATAACATTGACAATATTTTAGAGTCGACTCAATATAATATTCATCTGTTTATTCAAAGAAATGAAGACCTTTTACAGAGCTGAAATTGTTATAAAATTCCGTTTATGTGTGTATTAGAGCTTTTTTAGTTTCCAAATTATGAGTGTTTACACATATGAGCTAACTTCCTTTTTGGTGTGATATAAAAACAGCAAATGGCATCCTCCTTCCCGTCCATACAATACACGATTCAGGGGAGCTTATGTAACGTCGACGGAATTTGTTCCACATTTTCTTGTAGGAGCTTAAAATTTCATATAAATCCCGCGTGCTTATTTTCCTTTCTTCACCGCAAATGAAAAGTGACAAGCGCACCTTGCGGGTTTGCGGGAACCGTAGACGCGCTACGAGAACTCTACGAGTTACTTGTTATGTGCTACGAGAAGTCTATGCGTGACCTACGAGATATTCAAGTTCGGAAAAAAACACCCTACTGCTTATTACCAATGCGAAAGATTTTGAAGATGACTGGATTGTTGAATGAATGTTATTAAAAATTGGCTGAACAAATTTGGGTGAAATTTGGTACACAGATAGATTACCTGGATTAACATATAGGACACTTTTTATCCGTCTCTAGGTCAAATTCTTAGATCTAAGTGGACAAAGTTGCAGTGGAAACTAGTATTAATATAACTTTTATTTACATTAACAGAAACACATCATCTGTCGTTAATATAATATCGTATGTCACTTGCGTAGAAGCTAAGTTGCAATTAATCACTGATACAAGGCTAAAAATATAGGCTCAAAAATGCAGCTTCACTCGTTCCTATATAATGACACGACCAAAGGAAAAGTGAGATTTTCAGAAATGTTTATCTTCGAAAATATGCATGATCGGCACACGGGTGTTCTACTCTAACACTTGAAATATCCTACTTAGATTTGCAATAAAAAGACGCCGTCCGTTTTTAGGCTTAATACTTGGCTATGCGTGCTTACAATGGGTACAATGCCTTAAAATGTTATTTCAATCATTTCAGCGTCTAATTTTAATATTTACCCAATTTTTCTAATTTCTTTAAAGCAATATTTAAAGGTAGCCGAAGCTTTAAAAACCCTTACGAAGCCCCGCCATATAATAATTGGTTTGCTTAAGGGTCGGTTCGTCGCACCGCTATTTATGACTCAATTACCGAGTGTAATTAAGGCGATGTTTCACCGAGATCTCAGCTTTGCCAAGATTGCATAAATAAATTTCAACTGGAGATTTCGCAACTTGTACGTATCTTGGGATATTAGTGGTTGTGTAAGGGTTTAATGTTCGCTTGTCGGGGAATTTAATAGGCCTTATGTCTGGGTTCTTTCTTTGTAGTTAGTTAGTTTATTTGGTGCTTAAAGTTTGTGACGTTTTTGTATGGGATTGCTTTTGCTAAGCTAGCTCTCGCGAGGCCAGGTGATCATGCCTACGGAACTTTATTTCTTGGATTGGCGCGGTAAAAATTACCAAATTACTATTAGTAGTGCTAAACCTCATTATTGTTCGTTTACCCTCATTATAAGCTGTGAACCAGCAGTGTTGTTGTGTATTGTGTTGATGTATGAGTATAATTTCCATAGATACTTTATTTGAGGTGACCACAATTCTACCATGTTTAAAGTTGGATATGGATTGCATTGAGTACTTATCATCAGGTGACCAGCGTGTTCGTTTCCTTAATATTTGGCACTAGTTTCTGCCCGCGGTAACATCCACGTTGACCTAAAAATTTGACCCAGAGACAGATAAAAAGTATTCTATAGCTTAATCCAGGTTATAATCTACCCGCATGCTAAATTTCACCCAAATCTGTTCAGTCGTTTCTGCGCGAAAGAGTAACAAACATACAACCATAGATTCTCACAAACTTTCGCAAGTACAGTCAAAGCATAACATGACTGTTATGTACACGTCCGTGCTCCAAGGCATGCTTTCCAATTAAAAGCGTATTCGTTCTATTTGCGTACAAAACATAAATTTTAAAATGACGCCGTGTGGCCGTTGATAACGGTTGGATCAAATTAGGGATGCCCACATAATGTATTGTATCGATGTATCGCATCGTAATATCGTATTCCCTTGTATCGATACGCGAAAATATTGTATCCCTCTTTATCGATATATCGTATCGTAACTGTATCGCGTGGTTTTTTATTGATTTGCGAAATTTGCGATTTAATTAGAGTTTTTTGATGAAAGCGGGTATTTTATGGTGTTCTTCAATTTTAATACGCAAAAGTTCTTAAAAAGAATATTTTTTTTCAAAGGTTGGCATTATTAATCATCATTTCTCAATGATGTTACAGGAATTCTCAATTTATAAAAGTAAAAAAATGTCTTAGTTTGATACGATACGATATTTTAATATGATACTATATATCGAGACGTATCGAACTATCGTATTGTGCTGTATCGATATATCGTATCGTAATGGGCATTCCTAGATTAAATGTAAACAGCAAGGTATAGCAGCGACTGAATACATGTTTGTTTACAGAAGTATCTTGTTTCGTGAACAACCCTTACTATTCGCTTGTGAGAAATTAGAAAAATGAATCCTTCGACCGTTAGTAAACGTCATGAGTCATATTGTGTCGTGAGCACAGAATTATCAGTTGTTGGGATATTGTACACTTTCGGCCAATGTACAACAGACGACGACGCACACTGACGAACTGACGACCGCTTTTGACGGGACTTTCACTGCCAGATAGCTGATGTAATAAGGAGTAACTAAAGTAGCCTTTTATTTTTAATGAAGATTAACTTTTTGTTAAATTTGACGCGGACGAAGTCGCGAGCACAGCCAGTTAAAAATATTATTATGTGAAACATAGTAATGTTCTAACACACTCAAAGTAGGGGCTGCGTATTTACTCGTCTCCGCCGCTTATATAAATCGAACTATATTTTTATATTTTCCAATTTTATTGATATCCTTTGATATCGGAGCGTTGCTTAATTGAGATGTCGGAAAAAAAAACGTTTTATTGAAAAAATGAACGTCGTAAAAAGGCGCATTTGCTTTTTATTAGGGATCCGTAGAAACCGGGCACTCGCACCGGGATAGTCCAGTGGGTGAGAATTTTTTATTTTACTCTAGAATAGGCTAGAGTGTAGAGGTCTGAGGTGGAATCCCTATGTTGTGTATGTGATGTATTCCATAAATATTTTATAAAACTAAGAGTTAACTTTTGTAACAGTTACTTTCGTAATGTTTTCCAGAATTCGACCAAACCTGCAAGACATAATTATTCTCATCTCAACAATAAACGCATTCTTTTCTTTTTCTTTTCTTTTCCATATCATGATAACTGAGTCTGATAATTGGTTTCTATTGGGAACTTTTCAGTCCGGAACCCTTCGATTTGAAGTCAACGCTCGCATTACCGTTCTATATTATTTTCATTTCGACTCCATTTATTCCTGCGAGCGTGCATGAGTAACTGCATTCGGATCGTGTCTGGAATGAGCGTGATTTATTGAGCATAAAATAATATTCAGTAAGTTAAAATAAATAATTGCACAGATGGGAGGCCCATTGCTCTACAAATAAGATACCTTGCCGCCACCACGCCATTTTCCAAAAAGGAATTCTAGTTTAGAGCTAAGAGTGTGAGAGTACAGTACAATACGATAGATCGATATTTAATACGATATTTTGATCATTCGATACGTCTCGATATATCGTATCACATTAAAATATCGTATCGTATCAAACAACGACATTTTTTTACTTTTATAAATTGAGAATTCCTGTAACATCATTGAGAAATGATGAGTGTGAAGCGTTTATCTAGTAAGCGTTTATGTATTTACAGAAAGAGATCTACAGCCTACTCTATCTCTCCTAATGTATTTGCGCAGTACCAACAGGCGATATACGGGACGGACCGTTAATAACGCTGACCAGTTGACATCGGCGTTAGTTATACGAGAATTATTCTCCACAGAACACATTATACTTCGCGAGAGACCAGAGTAGGAATCGGTGGATGTGGCATTTGAAGTTGCGTGATCAATAAATAGTTATTTGCCAGTAACCCATTAATGACCCACTACAGGGCGGGTCTCCTTCTCGTAATGTGAGGGATGTAGGCCGTAGTCCGACACGCTGGCCTACTGCGGGTTGGTGGACTTCACATACCTTTGAGAACATTTTTTTTTGTGAACTCTCAGACATGTGGGTTTCCTCACGATGTTTTCCTTCACGTGATATTAAATTTTATAAAGCGCACATAACTTTTCACAATGTCATTGGTGCGTGCCACTGGGATTCGAACCCGGACCCCTCGATTCGAGGTCGAATTCTAAGCCACTGGGCTATCACCGCCGTATTAGTTATTTATTAGTAATTTATCCTAAGCGCCCTGCTTGGGTAGATCGAAAAAGTTGGGCGCGCTCAGTACCCGGGTACATGGGTGACCGCTAGTGGCAAATTATATGCGCGCTTCCGTGCTTCGGAGGGCACGTTAAGCCGTCGGTCCCGGTTGTTATAGATACGATAGCAGTCGTTACACCTTGTCGGAGGCCCCTAGGTGGTTTGAAAACATCCGACATGGATTGGCCACCAGCCCGTTTCTCCATCGACCCGCGTTGGAGCAGCGTGGTGGTGTATGATCCAGGCCTCCCCTGTTGGGGGGAAATACCCGTGCCCTACAGTAGGACATAAAAGGGGTGATGGTTAATTTTTTAATTCTCAATTTTCAAAGCTTCGAAACTCTGCTAAATAACATTTCACACAAAATTTAATCACTTATCTATGACTTCCAGAAATAGAGAGACTATAAATGTTTCTATTTCTGGAATCTTCCAAAATGCCTCCTCCAATATATGTCGCTAACCTACTCCACGAAAAACGGACCGAATATGTAGATAGGCCGAGATATGGTGGGAATAAAAATAGGGTTGGTGTGAACACCGCTTAAATCATCCCGGTGATTTACGGGGTCCGTGTAGCCTCACCCTTACTTGCTACATTATAGCACTGTTAAGATACGAGGCCAGTATTTTACCGTCATAATATTAGCAAATAAAAGCAATAGGCTGACCAGATCGTTCGAAGGACCAATAGCTGATGGGGAAGAAAGGTCAATGAAAGCTGACCGCTTCTAGGCAAAAGGAGTACAGGTCACCGTCTTATGCAGATGGTTTGATGATGGGAAGAAAACTCTGTATAACCGCTGAATTCAAAGGAACAAGACCAGATGGAGTAGCGTAGACTAAGTAACCCCGGGCGCGGTCAGTACCTAGGTGTGTGACAGCTAGTGGCGAATCACTACTACATAAAAAAAAAGCATAAAAAAGGGCATAAAAATAGCCGGCAACGCACTGGCGACCTCTGGTGTTGCACGTGTCAGTACGCGACGGTGACCACTTACCATCAGGTGGCCCGTCTGTCTATTTGCTTGCTCTACTTATAAAAATAAAAAATACTAGTATGGCTTTTGTACTTCGGAGGGCATGCTATGCCGTTGGTCCTAGTTATTATCAAAAAGATAATAGTCGAAGTTTGATATTAGAGGCTCTATGGGGGGTTAGACGACCTCCATCATGGGTAACACTAGACCTGACAGGGTAACAGAGACCTGTACCTTACAGGACGAAATAAAAAAGTTGTAGCCAAATTTTTACCATAGGTAGCGATTTAATATTATAAGAAAATTTATTGATATTTTGCTATTTACATCTGCTTCTTTTGTACATATATTTTTCTTCATCTAAGTCTTGTATGTCGCTCCATATCGTTTGAATTTGGTTTGCAAAAATAAATAAATAAAAAATCTATGTCCTACTAACCCAACTACGACACACATTAACCTAAGAAAACCACAGGTGTCCAAAGATTAGTTGTCTGAGTGAAATTTAGGGGTGCGTTAATTACACGGCCTATATTTATTGCGTTAATTAAATATTAAGCCGGATATTAACGGGAACCCCTGCAGCTGCACGACGGCGGATATACGAGTACCTAGTCCTTGTTCTAAATCTGGCATAACCGACCCACCAACTAACACGACAAAATTTAAACACAGGGCTCTGTATGGACTTGTCCTAATTGACGATATTTAAAGTACGCAAAAAAATACAAATTTTTATGAAGAAGGAAAATTTCAAGTTACAATTTCGGTGCAACACACATAACGGTTCATGACCGACGGCTGATTCTGATCTCCTCTCACAAAGCTAAGGATGTAGGGCTTAGTCCACCACGCCTCATTGGTGGTTGGTGGACTGCACAAGCCTTTGAGAACATCGTGGAGAACTATCAGGTTTGCACTTTGTTGTACTGCTTCTATGTTAGATACAAAAATTACAAGCATTTTTTTAATATTTCTAAATTAGATTGCCCACTTCCTCCACATGGATTTTACAACGTGGTGGAGAAAGGGATAAAATAATCCTAATTCCATCGATCCATCCTCACTAACCTTCTCATTTATAATAATTAATAATAAATAGGATTCAAAACAAAATTCGATATTTAAGAATTCAAATAATCAACGCAACCATTCGAATAAACGGCACGAACTTCGCAACAGAACCTCAGCTTTCCCGCGTCCCAAGTATCTGAATAAACGCAAAATAAAGTTACTTTTAAAAGTAAAAAGCAAAACGAACTTCACATATAAAAAGTTGGTCGAAATTCGCGAAATTGGTCTCGAGTCCGATATAAAACAGCGTTGGGAACTCTCCCCTGATTAACAAATGGAAACATTGGAACTGTAAGGATTACGCCACATTGGCGGTTATTTACTTGCGATTTATTTTGTATATCAATTGAATAGCAATAAGGCATGCAGGCCACCTTGTGTGAAGCGGTCACTGCAGCCTCAAATAGAGAACCCTATTTGAGAACTCTCTTTGCTGCTCTTGAGCAAGTAAGATGTTCGCCTCAAATTAAATATCCCCTGCAACCATACATCCCCAGCCGAAACACAAGACATGAAGAAATTGCTCCTTTACGACGGCTTATGAAGTTGACACTAATGTTACTATGGCTTCTAGACGACCCAAGTGGCGCAGTGGTTAAGACACCAGTGCGCTGCGCGGAAGGTCCTGGGTTTGATTCCCAGCTGAGCAGAGATTTGAATGATGAATTTGAATTTCTGTTTCTGGTCTGGGTGTGTTGTGTTCTTGTCTTGTGTGTGTCCATGGCACCCACGACACAGGGAATCCTAGTGTGGGGCTATGATTGTGAAGCGTTATTTATCTATAGAAAATATTTAAACAGCCTAATTTTGTACGCAGTCAAGAAGACAACAGTGTGAAGGAACCCTAAAAGTTACTTCGACTAACTTGAAATTTTGCAACTTAGAAAATGTTTAGTCCCTCGCCTAATGATTTTAGGAGAGAAATGTTTTTTCAGAAAACGTGGTTGGGAAAAAGAATTTTGCTTGAGCTTACTTTCTTTCAATGTATAGCTTTGTGTGTAGTTTCAAGAAGCTTACCAACTCGATTTGTTCTGATTCGTTACTGACAAGGTTGCTAACGTTAATAGTCATTATTTAACGTTGGATATCAATACATCCAATACTGGTATATAAATAAATAATCCTCTGACATTGACAAAACGCTCCGTTTGTTTGTGTACAACTCATTTTCAACAATACTACTTTCATACTTATATTGAACAACTTATAAGTAGGTACTTCGAATTCGATAGAAACATAGGCTAGTAATTTTTTTTTCAAACATTGAAACCCTTTGTTTTGGTGTGGACCCACCACCCTCCCTTATCTCCTTCTCCTCCTTCTTAGGTAGGTATATACCATCGCAACTTATTCCAATGGTACACGACACGTGTTTCGCCCCAAAACAGAGCATCATCAGGTGATGTGGACTCTACAACGGTTGGCTGTCGAGTTTATATGAAAAACCTTTACCTCCAGCCATCAGACGTCTAGACAACAACGTAGCAAAACGATACGCTTTAAGGAGTAACACAGTACACCCCGTTAAAACCAAACCAGAAAAAATCTTTTGGAGTTCTTGCTGACTTCCTAAATGACAAAGGACTATTTTTTATAATCCCCCGCTATAACTGAAACCAAGGGTGCTTTGAAGCGTGACTCGGGGGATGAAAAGGGGTTCACACTGTTTATTCGGAGACTGCAGCATCCCTTGTCTTATTTCACGCGGTTAAGTGATAAACTATGACGTTACAGCGGTGATGGCCCAGTGGCTTAGAATTCGACCTCGAATCGAGGGGTCCGGGTTCGAATCCCAGTGGCACGCACTAATGACTTTGTAAATAAAAGGTTATGTGCGCTTTATAAAATTAAATATCACCTGTTACGGTGAAGGAAAACATCGTGAGGAAACCTTCATGCCTGAGAATTCAGAAAAAAAATTGTTCTCAAAGGCATGTTAACTCCACCAACCCGCAGTAGGTCAGCGTGGTGGACTAAAGCCTACATCCCTCTCATTGTGAGTGGAGACCCGACTCTGTAGTGGGTCATTAATGGGTTACTGACAAATAAATAATAAATAAATAACGCTTCACACTCACAGCCCCACACTAGGATTCCCTGTGTCGTGGGCGCCATGGACACACACAAGACAGGAACACAACAACAAAGCGAGAATGGTTATCTTTGCTCACTTCCAGTCAGACAAGTCCTTTAGCGTTTACGTGCGGATATTTTTCAATGTCTGAAGTGCATAGCTTAACGATGTAGGCTTCATGACTACGCGCAGTTATTTTAAAACGCGCCAAAATATTTTAAATTTTTCAGTTTTCACGTATTGTTGTCAGACGTTTTACTTTGAGTTGCATGTTGTACATATTATATGCATTCTTGGAGTGCAAAACCTTTTATTTTAATATAAATGACCGTTGCAAGATTATAGCTGTACCGAAAAAATAAAACTTTAACTCATCCACACCATGCTTGCTTAAGCCGTCGGTCTCGGTTGTTATCGATAAGATAGCAGTCGTTAACTTTGTCGGAGGTCCTATGAGTCGTTTGAAAACATCTAAAGCTTCCGTGCTTCGGAGGGCACGATAAGATCGATCACGATTATGTCGGAGGCCCTATAGGTTGTTTGAAAAAATCCAACACTGGTCGGCTACTAGCCCGTCTCTCCACCAATCCGCATTGGAGCACCGTGGTGGAACATGCTCCAGTGGCTAAGGGTTGCAGCCAATACCTCCCTGAGCGACCTAAAATTTTTCTATCTCCTGCCTCTACATAGAGGATTTAAATAGGCTTACTGCAATTAACTACATCCATCCCCTTCTTGCTAATGCCTCTCGTTTTCCCTTGATTTTCCTGGTCCTTAATTATGTCCTTAAAGGCTGGTTGTTAATTGCCTTATTTCCGCTAAGCCTCCACGTGGCCTGCTAATAAGGTAATTATCGTCGAAGAAAGGCCGTGACGTCATTTCCTTTTCGTTGTCCTATATTGTATTGAGCTTGTATAGTTCGTGGTGGTATGATAATCACCATAATCCTTATAATTTATCAAATCCCCGCAACTTACTAATGCGCTGGAACCTTGTAATTTCAATTGATTAGAAACAAAAAATAGGAATAGCAACAAAATATTTCATACAATGAACAAACTGGTTGATATCATTGATTGATAGCATAAAACTGACAGCCCTGTAGTGTGCCGAGAGCATAAGCACTGCCTATCGTCGAAGTATTTTTAAGGGTAAACTTCAGTCATTAGTATGACATATATAAGTGTGTTTGACATCTTCCCATACTAATGGCTATATATTATGTTTTGAGCCAATGAGCGTGCAACAACTTGACATCGATGACATATAAAAAGACAGATATTGGTGTAGCCACATCAAAAAATAATTTCTGGTTTAGCCATAAAAGCAAACATGAAAATAAAATACTCTGAAAAGCTGATGACATTGTGCAATTAAGGACATAAAACCTTCAGATACAACCTAAACGGATAAACTCTATCACTTCTAAATCCCGCCATGATATTACATAAAATCGATACCCAAATTAGGCAGATGAGGTATAATTATTTAATAACACAGGCTATTATCTCCCGCATCGGCACCAAATTAGGCGATTTGGGTGATAGCGGCTATTACTGGAATTACAACCATTTTTGATATAACACGTGTTGTTATGAGATTGACATTATGTAATAAAAAGATATGTAGATTGCATGAGACATGTAGTTACGTAATAATATAGTGCTTTTTTCAAAATCAAAGGATTCGATTCATGGCTAGGCATGTTTATTTTTTAAAAATCCAACGATGCAGTTTTAGTTCTCATCAAAATCGGGATCCAGTCTCGAAGCAGAAAGCAATTTAACTTCGAATAAACATTTATTTTGGAACCTCAACTCAACATATTGTTTTCCAAACCTATAGTTAGTATCAACATTTCAATACAACCGAATAATTCGGCCGAATATCCGGTTCGGTAAAGGTTAAACCGAATTATATTCGGTATTCGGATATTCGGTGAAACCACTATTCGGCGCATCTCTACTTATGATTTAAGCCAGCCAACACACGTGGTCCTCAAGGGAAATCTCCTCAGCGAGGGCGGGCGGATTAGCTCGCCTCTAATACGTCAATACGAGCACATGTCTGTTGCGTTTTGCATAATCTGCTCTATGAAATAGATCTGCCTTTACGAGGATTAGAAGGTATAATATTATAATAGTCTGCCAAAATCAAAAAAGGCCGAAATACGACGCAAATCAAGTGATATATCTATCTAACTATATAAATACAATATAAAATTGTTACGTTTGTAAGCTATCGTATTTATAATCTACCCTATGGATATCTATATAAAACCAAACACATCGCTACCAGCGGACTATAAGGAAGTTTGAAAATACCATGAACAGAGTAAGAAAAAGATGGCAGATACCTCGTTAAGTAACCTGTACAGTACCCTTAGTCTGAGTTTTAGCAGTTCCGAAACGAAACGCACACACACACAGCTTAACAGACGAAAATGCACAGTGTAATAACCAACAGAGGAAAAAGATTTTTAGAAGAGTTAAAAAATTAATAAAGCATTAGATAAATCATCACAAAAATTGCTTTATTTTTAATTAACACTCTTTCAATGTTTAATAATATTAATGAAACATAATAACCGTGAATTGGCCGTAATGCACTGTACAATTTCGAACTAATATTATCCCGTAGGTATTAAATATTTGTTAGTATTATAATGTCTAACGATAAGTATTCATATCTTTCACTCCATACAAAAAATTAATTTTAAATTTTTTAACTCCTCTAAATATCTTTTACCTCTATTTGTTATTACACTGTGGACTCCTGTGTAGTAAGCTGTGTATGAATTACGTATCTATCCGAAACGAATCGCACAAACGTTTCGTTTCGGTATCGCTAAAACTCAGACTAAGGGTACAGGTATCACTTATGAGATCTGACCCGTTTTTCAATTGAAACAGCTGACTCACGTGGTCCTCAAGGGAAATCTCCTCAGTGAGGGCGGGCGGATTAGCTCACCTCTCATGGGTCAATACCATGCTGAGTCACCTGCATTTTGCTTAATCAGCTCCATGAAATACACCAGCCTTTACTGGAGATGCCCTTGTTAGAGAATCCATATTTTGTTCAATAGTATGCCGCGAATAAGAATGGGGTTAAGTTTAGGTCTCGATGCGGACAGATAGAGGGTCGGGGTCCGGAATAAGGTGCTTTAGGTACCTTGACTTTTCGCCTTATTTTTCGTCAGCTGACTCACGTTCTGGTAGGGCAGAGGTAGGTTAGGGAAGGACACTGGCCTGACTGTGGATCCAGGTGGTGTTGGCTTCTTATTTGTTCCGAGCACGCGGGAAGATCTCCACCGGTATTCAATGCCGGTAACCAGCCGGTCGGCTTTCGTGTTCTTCCTTCGTTTTAGCGTCGTAGATAGGTAGGGGTCTTGCCAAAAAATAATGTGTCCGAAAGTATCGCCGCAACCCAACTGGTAACTGCCACTGATATGTATCTGTGTCCTTCCTATCAGCCCTTCGTCGTCCAGTGCGGTTACGGTTAATAACGGATTCCCGCTGTCTTCTTCAGGTCGTCAGTCCGCCTGGTCGGAGGCGGCCTGTGCTCCTGTTGCCTAGACGTGATCTCCTTTTGAGGACCTTTCTTCTCCATCTGTTGTCAGTCCTGTGAACGATGTGGCCAGCTAATTCTTAAGCTTTCTGGATCTGGATTCTCCTGGATCTTGAGGACTATATGAGCAGCAGTAGGTGCTTCCCACCTACCGCCTAGACCTCAATTATGGAGGTTGGAAGACGGCGTGGGAGATCCAAAAAGGCAACCTAACTACTCTATGCCCACCACCCAACTCACGCCTAATGTCTACAAGATAATTGAACACAACTAAGTGAATCAAGATTATCATATATTAACGGAATTGATTATAGACGGCGCATGTCGACGTTACTGGTATTAATGACGATAGGATATTGTGTGGTCTAGTGCACTGTATAGGTACACCAGGTGTGGACACTACCTTTGTTCGTTACTTGCTAATGTAGATTGTAGTTGAAGTTTAAAGAAGGCAGACAGAAGATCGTCAACAAAAGGCCAATTTCGAGTCGGAATCGCGCACGAATATAGATATATAGCCTGGTGATAGACGGACAGGTAGACAGACGGACGAATTATGGAGTATTCGTGATAGGGTCCCATTTTTCCCTTTAGGTCTGTCAATAACCCATTAATGACCCACTGCAGGGTCGGGTCTCCTCTCACAATGAGAAGGATGTAGGCCTTAGTCCACCACGCTGGCCTAGTACAGGTTGGTGTATTTTACATGCCTTTGAGAACACTTCATTTGTGAACTCGCAGGTATGCAGGTTTCCTCACAATGTTTTCCTTCGCCGTTACAGCAAGTGATATTTAATTTTATAAACCGCACATAACTTTTATAAGACAGTTATTGGTGCGTGCCACTGGGATTCGAACCCGAACCCCTTGATAAAGAGGCCGAATACTTAGCCACTGGGCCATCGCCGCTGCCGTTTCTGACTCCCCCTCACCGTGCCTCTCACTCACCGGGTTCTGACTCTCAATTACGTCAATAATTATAAACCATGAGACCCAAAAGAACTCATTGAGTGAATACGATTCGAGTTTAAATTGTTCTGGTTTCCATAGTAAGGGCAGGGCTTATTGTTCATTATAATATATTGATCAACTTCAGGTAACCGTTAGCGTTAGCCTAAGCCGGGAGATTACTGCCGCCCACATAATTAGATTTCATGGCGTTTCGCTGCTCTATCTAGATGTTCGACTATTAACTTATCATGATAATGATAAAGCTGACGTCTGATTATAATGATTAATCTTACATTTAACAAACTGGAATCTGTATATGAGGTATATTAAAAAAAGCTCGCTTAATAAGGTGGCCTATTCGCTTTATGGATATGGTTGAATTAATTAGTTTTTATATAGCGGTGATAGCCCAGTGGCTTAGAATTCGACCTCGAATCGAGGGGTCCGGGTTCGAATCCCAGTGGCACGCCCCAATGACTTTGTAAAGAGGAGACCCGACCCAATGTAGTGGGTCATCAATGGGTTACTGACAATTAGTTTTTTACGGGGTTGTTCTAACATATCGTTCAATCTGATTATTATTTATTTAAAAATGGTTTATTCTGTTTCCTTTGTCAATCCTTTAAAGCGTGGAACAGCCCATTTTTTACGTGCGTGTTGTGTTTTGGTTAGATGAAGTATAGTTGCTAAGAAATATTATGATTGGGCAACCATTAAGTCCTTACAAACTTTTTGGTTAGTTAAAATATGGTTGCGAAAAAACATTATTTTAGGTAACCATTTTAAGTTCTCAGAATTTTTTTGAGATGGCAATATCCAATGAAAATTTGTTTTCTTTCAATCCAGCTGCACTTTATCTCAAATAGATTTATCACACATACCCAATCTTTCCGAGCATACCCCAAAAAAAGACATAGGTACTTAAAGGCGGCTCGTAAACATTTATGTGAAATCCCATGCACAGTAATTAGGGATATAATCCCATATACTCCTCAAAATATTCCATGGTGGATCCCCTCAAGGACGTTAAAAACCCATAAACTTGATGCCATAATAATATACGATAACGTGGTTTGTATTAACGTACAATGTAGCGGCTTTTTACAGCCTCGGCAACTGACGACATGCGCGCGGTGGTTAACGTGCGTGCCGAGGGTCCCGAGTTCGATTCCCCGCAGAGCAGAATGTTGAGCTTAAACTGTTCATGTCTGGGTATTTGTGTCATACTCATGCATATGTCACTCTCTATACAATGAATCTTTTGAGTGTGAAGCGTTAGAAGATGTGGTGCCAGATTTGCGGAAAATTCGTCGAAAACAATTCGTCGAAAACTATTCGTCGAGAACAATTCACTGAATCACAATTCGCCGAATCGAAATTTATAGAAGATTTGCAGAAATTCCGTTACAAATACTGTTTCGAACTATAGCGGGCAATATTTTTGGGGACCCTCGACTATAACGGAAAATATTTATTAAAATGGAAATTCTCATAGGTATGTGAAGTCCACCTACCCGCAGTAGTGGTGCGTGGTTGACGGCGGCCTACATCCCTCTCATTGTGAGAGGAGACCCGACCCTGTAGTGGGTCATTAATGGGTTACTGACTCACTGATGTATATCTTTCGCACCCAACGCTCGCTTGAAACCTAACCACGCCGCAGGGCTGCAGGCTTTACTCTGAAAACAAATTATTTGTTTGATCTTCCCAGCATCAGCTTACTTACTGCGTTGCAAGCCGCCGGCGCGTTGCAGGACCACTGTTCACTAATTAATGCCCGCATGCTTCATTGTACGGATACCATACTTTTCAGGTCTAACAAAGACTGTACGTTTTTTTAGTTAATTTTTTTAGTTTTCATATGAATGGCATACCGGACACCCGTTGTTTATGTCACTGCCTGTGGGTACACACGTCGAATCTAAAGTTATGCCTTTAGATAGTGTTTGGGCTTCAGCCACGTTTACCATATATTTTGAACCCATTTCGTATCAAGCTAACATCTTTATTGAGTCCATGAGCTGCAGTGATAACTTTTATTTATTTATTCAATAAAAATACATCCATTACAGGTATACACCCAATGCGATTGATATAGGCATAATAATTATATAAATATAATTATAATTAGTGGATAGTGGTGAACCCGTGCCGATTTTTCAGAGTTACACACTACTATCTATCGAGTACTGCTGAAACCGACGACGCGCGCTTTCATAAGCACACAAGAAATTTTTACTCATTCCTATTTTCCTTGGCTTCCTTTTCCACATATTTTGTGAACTACGGCCACCCTACTCTCCGCACTCGTCGCGTCCCCGCTTTTTATTTGTAATTACTTGATGTGTTTCAGATTGGAATTAAATCTCGTCGCCATACTCTGCCCCCATTAGGGTAGCCTAGTTCTAAACCAGGGTTGCCTCCACCCTAAATAGTGTTAAGAGCGGTGATAGCCCAGTGGCTTAGAATTCGACCTCGAATCGAGGGGTCCGGATTCGAATCCCAGTGGCATCAATGACTTTGTAAAACAAAAGTTATGTGCGCTTTTTGAAATTAAATATCACCTGCTGTTACGGTGAAGGAAAACATCGTGAGGAAACCTGCATGCCTGAGAGTTTACAAAAAAGTGTTCTCAAAGGCATGTGAAGTCCACCAACCCGCAGTAGACCAGCGTGGTGGACTAAGGCCTACATTCCTCTCAAAATCTGTGAGAAATTTTTGAAGAATTTTTGAAGCCATTTTGAAGAATCCCATGTATGACATGTCCTACGAAAACACGTCCAAATATTTTACGAGAGCATACATCCGTACACATAGTTTCACTTTCTGTAAGTATTATCAACGCCTCATCGTAAGCCCTACTGACACAACACGGCTACGTGATGTTATTGCATTAACGACCCCATTCTACACGCAACGCCGCGGGCTGGGGCTTGTTTACTGTATTCAGAGAAATGCAGTCGTAAGTTGCTTACTTGATCACATACTGAAGTGATCTCGTTCGCTAGCTCAATGATGTACATATAATCAAATCAAAAGGTCCCACAAAGCCTGGTAATAATTCACAATTAGTTTTAATAAAAGAGTGCTTTTAGAAAGGTCTGAAAACAGAACTTCACTTCCAATGTCTTTAAAAAAATGTTACGTGCGAGAAAAGTAATAAGAAAAGTAAAATAAGAAAAGTGTGCCCAGCAGTGGGCCACAAAAAGATTGCAGCCAACTAAGAACATAAAAAGGTTAACTAGTCATTTTTGTGGAATTCATTATATAAGACCTTTATTATTTAACGAATTTATTCATACCAGACTCCGTCCTGTAGAAAAATATTAAGTACATCTATATTCAATAAGATTAAGATTTAGAAAATCCTGAAAAAACTGTAGTTTTCCAAAAAATAGTCTCGCAAATAAAGAAAATCCTTCCGATTTACGAAGTGACTTATTACGTATCGAATTATTGAACTGTTTCGGCACTTAGCTCGTTTATATCCATTGTTGGAGCCATTTCTCTTTTTTCTGAACACAATTCGCGAACAATTGTACGTAGTTAGCGCGAAAAGATTTATTTTTGTATTTGGACTCATTTCATGAGTTGAGTGAAGTGAGACATGAGTGTTACCCTTACATGCAAACATTGTGATTTTTGAAAGAAGCAAATTCTAATAAAATCAATATTAACAATATTAAGTTGAACTTAATCGTTGTTGACCCTTAAATTGTCATGTCAGTACCCATTAATGACCCACTACAGGGTCGGGTCTCTTCTCACAATGAGAAGGATGTAGGCCGCCGTCCACCACGCTGGCTTACTGCGGGTGGACTTCGTGTGCCTTTGAGAACTTTTTTTTTGTGAACTCTCAGGCATGCAGGTTTCCTCACGATGTTTTCCTTCACCGTAACAGCAGGTGATATTTAATTTCATAAATCGCATATAACTTTTATTACAAAGTCATTGGTGCGTGCCACTGGGATTCGAACCCGGACCCCTCGATTCGAAGTCGAATTCTAAGCCATTGGGCTATCACCGCTGCAACCTTAAATTAATTTGACATTTTCAAATTAATTTATATTTACTGTGCCAAATACTTTAAGGAATGAATCCAGCTGACATAACATAGGTACTAGAGTCCATCATACTCATCAAAGTAAAGTCGGTTGGTACCTGGTCTATAACTAATAAACAAAGCCCCATGTGCCAACTGAAATCAACTTATTGCCAACATTGACTTATTCGAAATAGACAGAATCATTTTAAACCGATTTTAAAACACTTAAGCGATCTAACTAGAGCTAGTCTAGACTTAGTGTTATTTAGATTTATACTATCTAGATTTATACGGCGTTCAGATGTCTGGGTAATGTGATCTGCGAACCACGAGCTAGCAACGTGGACAGTTAGCGGTTCAATTTATTCGCAGATTTAACTGAAATAGTGAAGTGCTTACATGAGACACTTTGTATGTTCAATATTAACCCTTAAATAACACTTAAATAAAGGCTTTACTTGTTATATTTTAATACGTGAAATCTTTGGGTAAAAGTTACAGCTCGCTACGCGAACGTAGCAGTTTGAAATTTGGCACAAATAAAGTTTATATGGAAAAGAATTCTAATAATTTTAAATAAAATGCATTAGAAATACATGAAATTTATCAAAACACATGCCACACACACTACCAAAAGTTTGGGTACTTCGACGCACACATACCTACTGCACACATAGATAAACAAAACGCCACATGTCAAATTCCAATTCTAATAAATCATAGTCGAATTACGACTAATTGCCAATCTCTAGCTTTCATTAAATTCCAAAGTTTGCGCGTACAAATTAAAATTTAAAATTTAAATTTGGTAAATATTAACTCAAAAATCACCAAAACATCTACTTTTGTGTACCGTACTTCGCCTCTTATTAAAAAGTAGGTGTATAAGTTGTAAATAAAGCAAAAACAGCAAGCAGTAGCGTAAACAATTCTTCTCTTATATCAATAAAGCATTCCTACAGCGCTGAATGCAACATTCCTGTTCTTTAATTCAGCGCTATCAGATTCAATTTGTCTTGTAAACTGATATTTAAGACATTGCTTTGTGCTTTAAAACAGAATTTTAATTATTTGCGAGCAATTTTAAACTGAAAGCTTTGATATTGTATTCAGTCCACTGATCCTGGGCCCTTTGAATACAACGGTTTCCCGCTGTCTTCTTCAGATCATCAGTCCACCTGGTCGGAGGGCGGCTGTGCTTAAACGTGATCGCAATTCGAGGACCTTTCTTCCCCATCGGTTATCAGTCCTTTGAACGGTGTGGCCACTTGGCCAGTCCATTGGCACTTTAATTTGCACACTTTGAGAGCAATATCGGCCACCTTAGTTCTGCTACGAATTTACTTAATGTTTTTGCCGAGACATGGTCGCCTTTCGAGCACATTTCTTCCCCAGATACTTGCTACTGTAGTTTGCTAGCTTTGAGAATTTTGTCGGTTACTCCTGTTCGTTATATGGTTTTACATTTTTTTATTAATATACTTCTTTACTCTCAAAAATTGTGTTTCTTTCATTTTAGTATACAATCTTCAAGAACTAAGAAAATCACATTTAATAGGGGAGAGAGGTGCAACATAGCTCACCGTTGTTTAATATCGCCGCGTCACCGCCCGCAGTCGCTTGCATGTCGGCAACGCTGTCCAAACTTACCGCGTTTCATACTTAGCCCGTACTCAGACGTGACACCTACTATACTGTCACACTGCAACTACGCTTTCTTGCACGTACATCGACGGTTTTGTTCGATAACGTTTGCGAGTGAAGCGAATTGAACCGGCAATGGATGTTGTTACGTCACGTTTGTTGCGAAGACTTCAGTTCGTAGTCAGTGACGCGTAGGAGCTTCTGCAATAAATTCCCAAGTTCAGTTTAAGTTAATATAATATGCCACCTTTGTTAACATGCGCCGTAACCAAATATTGGTTGGTAAGTTCTTGATGGGCGCGTTCGTTAAAATTTGACGGTAACTATGAGCGTGTAAACGATTTTTGAGGTTTAACGTTCGAGAATATTGGAGAACTTTTGTTTTGTTTCGCCTGCACTTCGCTACAGTCTGGACTAAGTACTGTTGGTTTTAAGCGTACTTGTTCCGAAGTTTAACAGGGCTTTGAGGGAAGCGCATGTAGTACTGCTTTGAGAATTATGGAGAATTAAGCACTATAGTGAATTGCTGAGCCCGGGGAAGATTGTAAATTTCATGCGCCCTGGGATAACAATAATGAGGACCTCTGTTTTTAGAAAAAAGTTGCAAAAGATAAAAAAAATACCAAAAGCAACGACAGAGAATCATCCAGCGAAACGGGCGGTTTATTAGTTTTTATTTTATATCGTTAAGTACTCTAAGTGAGTTGACGACTGCCACGAATCCAGATAATGTATAGAATTATTAGAGTTTTATTCATAACGCGCGTAGACTTTAAATGACTTAAACGTTACGTTTTTACTTAAATTATTTAATCTATACGGTTCCTCCTTGCGTCCACCAAAGTAAAGTTAGTAAAAACAAACGTAGGAATACTACGTCCCTCAGAAGGTGACTACGTAGGAAGAGGCCTGGGTGTTTCAATTTCATTGGATTGAGTTTTCTCCGATTTCAAAATTCCTTTTCCCTTCAAGATGCTGCGTGTAAGACATCAAAACAAACTGATTGTAGGTCAATCGAGGCCGTCTCCCGCAGCCTCCGAGCTATTATATAAATAATCCACCCCTATTGACGTCATGCGTAATTGATAACCCACCGCTCTTATGTCAAAGGCACACGGGATAAATTACTTTGACATATGTAACTACTCTTAAAATGCAAATTTATATAAACAACGACCTTATTCGGACCGCATAGAGCTTAAAGTTACGTCTTATGGCCCTCAGTGTCAAAAGGTTGGCTCGGCATGTGAAGATGTGCAGTAGTTTACATTCTTATTGTTTGGTGATAAAGTTGAAAGTCGTGTGGCCAGTTTAAATTTGGCAGAGGTGAATGAACTGCCGATCCACGTGTTGGCTGCAATTGCGCAGTTTTGAAGACCCCTGCAGTGGGTTACGGCGTAGATCAGAATATGGGGTAGGGGAAGGTCACCGAATAACGGATAGCAGAGATAATCTTCCAGAAAGCACCTTTAAAGGAATTTATGGGTATGCTAACATAAGAAGTTTTAATTTTAGGTAAATTGGTTAAAGTAAATTTGAAAAAAATACTTTAATCCATCATATCTCATGGAGTATCTTTCAGGTGGAGCACCGTTTAGAAAGATTACAACGTAAGAAATAGAACCAGGCGAGTTGGCAAGGGAAGAGCTGAGAGAAAGGAACAAAAGAAGGACCATTTCCTGCGTCCAGACTACATGCAATAAAACACAACCTCAAACAAATAAAAGATACCACTAGAGAGGCCCAAGATGACCGCTTCTCAATTTCTGGCAACAAACGTCTTACCAAAACACAAAACATAAAGAACCTCCTGCTTCTCGTCGGGATAATGCAGCAGCATTAACTCCCTTTACATTTGTAATTTTAGTATTTACTTAACCAGCACCTTTTTCAATAAATAAAATGGTTTATTAATAAATATGCTGAGAAATAAACGTCAACGTTATAACGTCTGAAACCTCTCGTAACGAGTATATTATACGTAGAAGTAAAATAACGAAGGCAATAATTGGAACGAAACGTGGAATTCGCGAATATCACTAATGATGTATTGTGTTCTCGCAAACCTTAGGTTACTCTGAAGGTTATTTCAAAATGTTTTATAAGATTCGTGCAAATGGAATTTCAGTAATTTAGGCTTTTCATTAAAAGTGAAATTAATTAACTTAGATTCTCTTAAAAATGGCGTAGTTTTCGTTAAATACTGAGAACAAGCCTTAGTTAGTTTTAATGTATCATTTCAAATTATTTATGCAGCTGTGAATTTAAACAGGTTTTTCTAAATTCAAGTTTAATAGGTTAACATATTATGAATATATTAAAATCAGTTACTATTGGGTAATAAATGACTGAAAAACAACAGTGGATAAAAAAACCCATACACAAACTAACGCTAATCTTACTACACAATCTTATACACAAACGAAAGCTATATCTTATCATACTGGCATTAAATCATTATGACAATGTATGTATACAAGATCTAAAGGTTTATTTAGAGCTGTTTGACCCCTATTCTTACTGACGAAAATGTAATAAAACACATTAAACACCACTTTTTTCTTATCCACACTCAAAAGGCTAACGTATACGCAGCTATCTTCTATAACTACTTCTGCTAGTCAATAATGAGATGATAATCCTCCTTTGAAAGCATCACCTTTATCAGAAACTTCAATTTGAGTAAGCCGCCCCAATGCATATGAATTGCGACGGATAATATTTTCTCGCAAAAACTCTTTGTCGGAGCTAATTGAGTCTTGTTGGAGCGAAATGCCTTTCATCATTTTTACTCTTCGCTTAATGTACGCTTATGAAGGTTTAATCAGAATATTTCTTTCATATTTCCACTAATTTAGGACCATTTATGAAGTATAAGTAAAGTTGTTTTATATAACTCTAACCTAGGTAAACTTTCTTACTACGGTTTATTTTATATTTTGGTTCACTTTTACAATTTTCGGTACATTTTGTAAAAGTCTTGTGACCAACTGCTCCAAAAGTATGCTTAATTTAATGAAAAAATTAATAAAATTAAACAGTTTTTGAAAATTTGTCAGCTTTCCCTTTTTTATACTCAAAATTATTTTCTTTTTTTTCATCATAGAAGCGTGATTGCCAGGATAATATATTATGCAATTGAAGTAAATTTGAAGTTTGAATTTGAAAATTATAATTTTAAAATAAGGGTAGCTTTCTTAAAGCTAAGTTTAAGATTAGCCTTAATACACTAATAATTAAATTGTTATGCATTTCAAGATTAAGTTTTATTTAAAATTAGTCTAAATGCTACATTACTTAAAAGTGAATAATTTAGTTCATCCAATTATACACTACTAATTACTTCCACTGAAGGTGTCAGTAATTGACTACTTTACCCTACGCAGGGTCGCAGGGCCGTATTCAGGTGACCCACTTCGCTCCCGGGGCGCTCTGCACTAGGGATGCCCATTATGATACGATATATCGATACAGTACAATACAATATAATTATCGACATTTAATACGATATTTTAATCAAATGATGTTTTTCGATTTATCGTAACACTTTAGAATATCGTATCGCATCCAATTCTTAAATCTTGGTAAGAATTAATTTTTTTCCGTATAAAAATTAAAGAAGAAATACCCGTTTTCAGTAAAAGAAACACTAATTAAATCGCAAAATTTGCAAATCAATAAAAAATAACGCGATACGAATACGACACAATAAATCGACACAAAGGGAAGCAATATTTTCAGGTATCGATACAAAGGAATAACAATACAGTTACGATGCAATATATCGATACAACGCATTTTTCGGGCATCCCTACTCTGCACGAAAGTGCAATCAAATGCCGCTGCGTAGACCCTTCCGCACGTGTCACGGTTATACATCTACCTTTGCGTACCTACTGCGAATACTGCGTCGTGAATTGAAATATACACGTAGAATTCGCAAGTCGGTGTTCGAAATTCAAGTCAGTTCAAAAACAAACGGCAATCGAAATGCTACATCTATATATTATCTATGCTATATTATTATTTGGTTTTAGAATTTTGGTAGCGATTAGACAAATCGGATTATTTGCACAACTTGCCATGATGGGGAATAATTTCGAACAAATTTCTTTTAATGGCAACTGATCGTGCTGGTACAGGCACTGGCACGAAGGCGTACCTACGTAGACGAACCGAGTCATGCAAAGTATCTATTTGCAAAACTATTTGTAAAAATAAAAACACTACCAACTATCTACTTCTACGCTTCCCTTCTTTCAGCCCTTGGTAGGAGGGAGACCCATGTTATGTATGTATGGTAGTAGGGCCACTCCACCCGGTCCTCGGCGGTTTCTCATTGTCTTCTTCGGGTCGTCAGTCCACCTGGTTGGAGGGCGTCCAAGCTCCTTTTGCCCAAACGTGGTCGCCATTCGAGGACCATTTTTCCCCATCGGTTGTCAGTCCCGCGAACGATGTGGCCAGCCCATTGCCACTTTAATTTGCAAACTTTGAGAGTTATGTCAGTCACCTCCGTCCTTCTGTGGATTTCATTATTTCTGACTCTGCCGCGTAGAGAAATATATCCACTAAGCTATATACTTAGTAGTTATAAACCCCTTTACAATCGCAGCAGACGCAAGACCTAGTTACACCAATTACGCAGTAAGTCAAGCGCGAACCGCGTTTCAGCTTAAATTGAAATATTATAACATTAATTCGGTCCTTTGAGAGTTTACGAGTCGCAAATGGATCCCCTTCATTTATTTATGGGACAGATTATGCTCAAATTGGATTATAAACTCGTTAATGGCAATGCAAGGCGACCCGCGGTGTTATTGAAACGTAATTCGTTTATAGCTAGTACCTACGGGATAAGATGATTCTATAAAGATATAGTAACCGTCATGAGTCGTGAGCACAGATTATATTATTTATCAGTGGTAGGGATATTGTATACTTTCGGCCAATGTACGGCGGCCGAAAAGACGCGCTGGACCAATAGACGCCGCACGCTGACGAACTGACGTTTGTCGAACCAATCGTGTGCACCGCAGCGCAGTCAATGTCAAACCGATCAATGAAAGTTCTGCTCACCACTCGAGACGGCAACTTTACAAGGCTGTATTAGGTTCAAACTGTTGATAAACTGTTAAATATGTAATACTCGTAGATACCTATACTAACTTAATCCATTCATTAATATCAGTCGGAGGATAAATAACTTTGTTATCTTTTGAGTGATACAATACACGCAAAAAATGATTAAAAGAAATAGATTATTGAGCTTATTAAAATATATCTACTATAAATACAGGTAAAATTATGATAAAATAAAATAAGAAATTAATAGCACTTCACACAGCCTCCTACTAGGATTTCCTGTGTCGTGGGTACCATAGGCACATACAAGACAGCAACACATAATTATACCCAGATCAGAAATTTATATTTATAAACTCCTTATTCAAATCTCTGCTCCGCTATGAATCGAACCCAGAACCCTTAACATTGTGCACCGGCGTCTAAGCCACTGCGCTACTAACGTCATCAATAACATTTTTAACGAAAATCCGAATTCTTTAAATTAAAATCCTAACTTTTACGACTTTCAGAATAATCATTTTTTATTTCACGGATTAGATCTAAAGCCAAAGGGCAAAATTCAAAACCCCGCAGCATTTTCATAGTTTTAAAAACATCTCTGCGAGCGGGCGCGGTAAACACGCCATAAAGCCAGCCATGTCACAGATTAAAAAAGCTGAGATATGTACAACCTTTTTTGTTTACAGTTTACAGGGGGGACAGCTAGCATGCGTCGCGTGCCGACCTTTTATGCACTTGCCCTAGTTGGCAGTATGGGTGTTTACCTTTGCCTAGGGTTATGTGCTGCTCGAGTGTAGATTTATGCATTCTACTGAATGTATAACTGACGATTCAAATGAACGAATGTTTATGCCGTGTCGCGTTTTTAATGGGAAGCTTCTGATGAATTTTGAGGCCCGCTTCAAGCGGTAACTTCTGTGACAAAGACCTCAGTTTCGAGTTAATTTCAAAGAAATGTGTTGCGAAAATATTCTCTTCATTAATCGAGTCAAACTTGATAAGCGTTCACAAAAGCATCGTTTGATCAACCCTTTTTTCTAACGGAAACAAAACCGACGTCCTTATCATAATTGACTGGAACGCAATTAGGCAGAATAGCATTTTTATTTTTGCCTACCGAATTCTTTTTTGGCGCGCACCTTCATATTTTTTGCACAGATAAACGAAAGATTGTAATATCGATAAATTGTAGCGGGAAATCGAGTGGAATCGCTTTGAATGGACAATGTTGATTTATTAGAGTTGATATTCGAAAACGTAAATTTAAAATTTGTTTTCGAGCAGAAACATAAATTCTTTGCGGCGGAAAACGTCAAGTGAGCTGATTTTTTTCCAGTAAGTAATTTACAGGACATTTCAGTTCACGGAATATTATTGGAGCTGAATATTTAAGTTTCGCGGCTTTTATTTTATTTCAATGACAGTTCCGTCGAACTGAAAGAATTTTGATGTTTCGTTTCGTCCGAAGTTTCTTCCTCTTGAGCTAACAAAAGGTTGATTTTTGTAGTTAGATACATTTGGAATCGCGAAGTCTGAATAAATATTAAAACGTCCTTTTATTTCCAGTAGTACGTTTTATAGGTAGTATCGAACTATACATATTAGCGCGATTGTCTGCTATGTCGAAAATGTACAATTTAACACCTGTTTTAATAGTTAAGTCCTATCTGAGTCCTCGAGTCCTTACTGCCATGTCGCACGCAACAGTTGCTGGTGCGACAACGTCATTGCATATTTTTACTCGGATGTAAGTAAGTACATACGTATTTCAATTTGGATAAGTCCATAAAGAGCCCTGTGAGCTGATTATTATAATTGCTTCAACAATTTTTTTTTGTTGTTAAATATTATTTACCAAGAAATTATACAAATTACTTAATGTCAGTACCCATTAATGACCCACTACAGGGTCGGGTCTCCTCTCACAATGAGAGGGATGTAGGCCTCCGTCAACCACGCTGGCCTACTGCGGGTTGGTGGACTTTACATGCCTTTGAGAACATTTTTTTTTATCAACTCTCAGGCATGCAGGTTTCCTCACGATGTTTTCCTTCATCATAACAGCAGGTGATATTTAATTTTATAAATCGCACGTAACTTTTATTACAAAGTCATTGGTGCGTGCCACTGGGATTCGAACCCGGACCACTCGATTCGAGGTCGAATTCTAAGCCACTGGGCTATCACCGCTGCCTTAATAGCCAAGGACAAAAAGGTTGACATGTTAGCCATAAACATAAAAACACGTATTTAGTGTTGGGACTCAAATTACTCACTATGAATCACTTTAATAGTTAAGTCCATTGCAGAAAAAATGTTCTTTGCCCTTACCTTACCTAAATGTTGTTTTAAAAAAGAAATTTACAAATTAATTTAAAGCTCAGCACTAAATTAAAAGGGTATATAACATTGGTTGGTACAATAAAATTAAAACACATTTTTGCTATCTTTACACCATTTACACATATTCGGCATCAAGTACTTGCGCAAAACAATTTTATCTTATCTTCACTTACAATCGAGCTTTAAAATCACACGAAATTACTTATTACTCAGCATAATTTAAAAGCTTACGGCTCAAAAATTTTATATCATTTTTATTATTTTCACTTTCATTTTAACAAAGCATATTTCACTTGGTCGACTAATTAGTAGGTCTGCACGCAAACTTATATCGTAGGCATTGCTGTTAGCCCTACACTTATTTTCTTCTTTATTTTTATGTGGTCTACAAAAGTAGTACCATGTAAACCACTCAATGATTTCTATATGTCAAGGTGGAGTGTCAGGATATCAACAATGGCACACCTAAAATTAGGGGCCTTGAATTTTTGGTCACAGAAACTGCTGTTATGATCCTTTTTGCTATTCTGATGTACAGTTCGCAATATATAATAATATCATGTTTATAAACAGCTTTAAAAAGAAAAAATAAAAAAATTAATAAATTAAAACTGTGTCGAGAGTTTTTTCCACCGGCTTTTTCTCTCTTTACCCAGAAATGGGTGGCACATTGCATAGCCGATGAGTTCGATTAGGAAAAATATTAAAATAATTGGACTACTAAACGATCACAACTTATTTTAACATAATTATAATATAAAATTTAGTTTTAGTTTTTTAAGATATAATTATTGTATGCCCGCAGCCCCGCATAGGGTAGACTGTTCTTAACTTATTATAATTTTTGTAACATCTTTCTCGTGTAACAGTCAACAATAAACGCATTCTTTTCTTTTCTTTTCTTTTTCATAATATGCCCTAGGTAGTAATACATCATGTACAGTCCACGGTATGTTGTTATATGTATGTATATGGCAAAGTTGTCGTAATTGCATCTCGCGGCCACCTATTAGCTGGTTAAGCGCTGTGACCTGGAAATGCAGTTAAATAAGGGGTAAACTAGACCCAACCCGTGAATTTGCACGTTATTAAGGGTTACGTGAGAAGTAGTGAAGGGTGAGGGTTACGAGTGATTATAGCGAGAGAAGTTCTCGATTGAATCCCAGTGGCACACACCAAAGACTCTTAAAAAAGTTATGTGTCATGCCTTGTGATTGATGCGAATTAATGATAAGTAGAGAATAAATTAGTAAATTAAAAGGGCATTAATTTCTATCACCTAAACAAGTAGAATGTTAGACAAATATAAACAAGATAATAAAGCTATACATTAATCACGTATTTTAAGACTTCTTCAGCTGATATTCAAGCTTATTAGCATTATTGTTAACATGTTATAATGTATGTATGTAATAATGTATGTATATAATGTATGTAACACGTTATAATGTATTCACACAAGGCAATCACACATTGTGGTAATTTATGGCAAAGTTGCCGTAATTGCAGCGCGCTGCGATTACCTAGCCGCTGAAGCGAAACTATGGTATACATTAGATTAAGTTAGGCTGTAATCTATGTGTTTTATATATTTGCGATTACCTCAAAACATTTTAAAGTGGGTGAAACTGTACTTATGCAACTTTATAAGGTAGCAACTTTATATATTTTTCAACTGTCGTTGCTGTAGGTACTTATATCCAAGGACTGACTGGTAGAAAATGCTCTTCGCATTAAATCTGCCTTTGTTACAATACATTCGCGAATTAATGATAATTAATTAATTCAGAAGAATAAGGCCTGCAATGAAAAGTTACGACTTCTATCCATCGATAACTGTGTAATGTTAATGCACAATTGCACATATTACATAAGCATGCTGTGGTCATCTATAAGTAAGAGTACTTCCACTCAGTCTTTAAGAAGTGTTTATCGGCACCTATCCTACTAATTAAGTACTAATCGCGCTAGTTATCCTTCAAACACAAAAAACAGTTCAGAGGCTTGGAAACCCTTAAAATGATACAGCTAAAAATACAACATATTATTAAAAATATCGTGTGCTTTTATTTCCCCATAATTTAGCGAAGTGAGCGTGGAAGCCGAATAAATCCATAACAGCGAAGACAAACAAAACAAAATATCAAAGAGGAAAGCTAAAACGTTATGAACACGAGAAAATATCGTTCGAAATTTATTTCATCAAGTGAAAACGTACTAGACAATTTCTAACAATGTCCCCGGTACAGTCGTCTTGAAAAGTTGCGCCTAATTTTATTGTAACACCGAATAAAATTTATAGCGACAGCTCACGGCATGTTGTGACAAACTTTACGTTGGACCGGCATGCCTGAACTGACTGTTTTTTAAGCTCTAAACCAGGACAAAATCAAATGTCCCAAACGCTAACTGGTTATCAATTAAGTACGTGCTAGGTTACACGAACCGGAGTAACCGACATAGCTCCAAGCTAGCAAACTGAAGTAGTGATGGGCTAGCCACATCGTTTTGAAAAACTGACAGCCTATGGGGAAGAATTTTCCTCAAATGGCGACCCGGTCAAGGCAAAAGGAGTACAGGCGACCATCCGATGAGGTAGAACTGAATAAAGTAACGGGAAACCGGACGGAGTGGCATCGATTAAGGGAGGCCCATGTCCAGCAGTGGACTACCAAGGGCTGAAAGGACGTCGCCTCTCTAATTAGTTCTTGAGGACCTCGGAACAAAATTGAAGTCGGGAAAGTCTCCTACAAAACTAGGTGTATGGTCACGCTAAGAATAGCGCGCACGCTACGCTTAAAAATCACCTTCCAACTCGAACCAACACGACATTTTTAAGTACCCGCAAGTTTGCAAATTTCCATGTTACTTTATTTTTTCTTTGCACAAATGCAAGAGCATAGCGCTGGATTTATTGTTTTAAAACATGGCGCGGTTTCGAAAATTATTGCCTCTATTAAAACCGAGGAAGTGAACGTACGAATGCATTATTTTCTTACGATTCTTTTACATTTCTGTTTGTTGTAAGGAAAGTTTTAGTGATTGTATATTTTCGTGCTCAACTCTATTCGTTGGTCTGATTTTTATGTTTCAGCACTAATCGCTCCGAATGAGACTATTTAGACTTAGACTATTATAAAATAATCATCGTTGTCTACTAATGTCCAACTAATGGTGATGATATTTTTACTTTAGATCATAATGCATAATACCCGCTAAGATTAGCAAACTTTTAGGAGATAGAATTTGAAATACCCCTCTCTTTTTTAACTCGCAAGAAGCAGCTTAAGAATTATGGTATTCGGATTGTTTTATTTGTCATATTTCATATTTCTTCTTTAGGAAAAGCAACACGATCAGAATGTTTCAATCGTGTGTGTTTGTATTTGAAAAATGTAATCCAGAGTAATCCGGAATAAAAGTATTGTATATATTAACCCAGATCATAATCTCTGTGTACCAAATTTCATTAAAATTTATTCAGCCGTTTTTGCGTGAAAGAGTAACTAACAACATTCATGCATCCATCCATCCTCAGAAACTTACGCATTTATAATAGTTTTATGACGCCTCTACACTGCCAGTCACGCAATGGATTATTGTTGTTTGAATTATAATATTATCAGAAAAAAAAATATTATAACATTATCATTATTAACTGTTATCTCCGCTAGCGCTTCTGCAGGCGACTGTACGACTCCAATGTGTGGTCACACAAAAGGCCTCTCCAAGTTGTCACGGCTGCCAGAGCCTTATAAACAGGGATGTTACGGATGTGAAATATCGGATCCGGATGTGGATACGAACGAAATTATTTTTTTACAGATTTTGTTCTTGCGGATACTAAAATGTTTTTAATTTTATGGAAAATTATGGATGTTTTATGTAAAAAACTAGACATACCTGCGACTTCGTCCGCATAAGATTTATAGTTTGATCCAGAGAGAGATGTTAATTCAGGTTAAAGCTATCTGTATATTAAATGTCATACAAATGCGTTCAGCTGTTTTTGCGTGTATGAGTAACAAATACTCATCCATCCAACTTCACAAACAGTAGTTGGATTGACTACGATTTCGCTTAAAATTGTTTTCGGATATCCGATAATCGGTTACGGTTCCAGAGCTCCAGCACATCCCAACATCCTTCTGACTTCGCATTTCAACTCTGCGTATTATTCCATAAAGTCTCGTTTTAACAATTCTCGAAACATTTATGTATTTACAGAACGTTTCAGGGCATATAGAGGTTTGGTATTGTCAGTTTTCAAAGTCAAAGTCAAACTCAAAAGCTTTTATTCATTAGGTATTAGGTACAATTTGTGCACACTTAATGAAGACGTCCATTAATTACACATTCTTAATTCATCCGCTTTGATCGCCCCTCAGGCAAAACGTAGACTGGGAGAAAAAAGCAGACGGAAAGAAACTCCCAGCACTCTTTTAAAAGTAAACAAAACTCAATAACAAATAAAAGTAAATAAACTAATTTCAATATCGCAAGGTCTTGCAACCTGCATGCTCCTTTGCTACTCAATTATAAACCTACTCATATTATAAACCTACTGCTACTATATAATAATAAATTATATGCTATTGAACATGTACGCAGTCCAGCATATAAACATGTAAATGAATGTTCGCGACACGCTGGATGCGGCGACAGATTTATCACCGTCGCTTGGACTATGCATAGTAGGTATTATACTCCCGCCGAGTGTGATATACATATGTGTATACTGTATAGTAACCGCCATGAGTCGTGAGCACAGATTATCAATGGTAGGGATATTGTATACTTTCGGCCAATGTACAGCAGCCGAAAAAACGCGCTGCACCAATAGCCGACGCACACTGACGAACTGACGACTGTCGAACCAATCGTGTGCACCGCAGCGCAGTCAATGTCAAACCGACCAATGAAAGTTGTGCTCACCACTCGTGACGGCAACTATAGTGATTAGGCTTGCCACCCGTACTCTAAAATAGAGTATTGTCCTCTTATTCGTGTAGGTCTACTTTATAATCTACGACACCAATAAAGTACGTTAAAATACTCTATTTACGTAACTCTTGGCTGATATTGGCTTGTTGCTGGTTACAAGCACTTACTTATGAGACTAAATAAACGGCATCAGAAGCCACAAAACTTGGGCTTTGCTGTTGGCTACCTTAAACTTAATTAAAAATGATCCGATCATTATTTTAATTAAAATTTTGATGCAAAGAATCTCTCAATATCTTCAAGAAAGGCAAATATTTGTAAAAAAATTGCGAATAGTAACTGAAAATATGTTTTTAAGGACAAATAAGTAAAAAATAAATGAGCACTCTTTTTTATGGTGTTTACTTTTTTGTTATTTTACCGAAATGAAAAAATACCTTATTTGTAAAATAAGGTTGCAACCCTAATAGTGATACCTATATAGAATAGTCTAGAATAGTCTAGGCGTTTGCTAGAATACTAGCTTGACAAACGATATGACGCGCCTTGCCACATTATGGAAATGTAACATTCTTAACCAGCAGCTTTTATTCACACACTGATCACAAAGTCTCATTAAATCTCATAATAATATTTGATGAGTTTGCAACCCATTCTTGACTCTCTGTAGAAGTTTCTTCTCACAATAAGAAATGTGGATGCTGTTTGCAAGTTTCCTCACAATGCGAGTTCCTCCACCGTTTTACTCGTAGCAGGTGATTAAGCAATGCCAAACCCTAAAACTAAAAAAGCCATAACTTAATAACTGCATGGAGCAATACCGTTCCGGCTGTAACGGTTATATAACAAAAAGCCGGATATTGTTATCTGACGAGCTATCCCAAAAATCCGGTACACTCCACTGCGAAGTAATTAACGTTTTACACTCCGAGAGTTTCTCGGAAATGTATGTGATGGACGTGCCTCCAGTGGAAGCGAGGCTTTGCTTTAGCTATTAGACTGGCCTGTTGGTCTAGTGTGGTAGTACTGTACTAAACATGGTCACTGCTTACTTATCTAGTATCCATAAAAACTATACTATAATTAGTTGTCGGCATAAGTCGTGAGCACAATCTTTATTGGTCGCTTTGGCATGGAGTGCGCTGCGGGTCACGCGATTGGTTTGTTAGTCGTCAAGCTCGTTACTATACTAAACATTATAGCAAAGATTTTACATGCACTACTCGATATTGCGATATTCGCTGTTGCTGCACAAAAACCTAACCAAGGTTCTGTTACAATAAAATTTTAACAATGTAAAAGGGATCACAGGAATTTTTCGTGTGGAAAATTATGTCAATTTCGTAAGGGGACGCTTTGTGAGCCTTTGTCTCGGAGCGTGTGTCCCGATTCTTTGCGATGCTTGCCTTTGCAATATGAATTCAATTGAAATTGTTGAAATTAACAGAGATTTTCGAAGTGTAATGGGTAGTTTCTCAAAGATAGGAGTCGGTTTTAGAACGTTGCATTTACATAAGTGATACATTTAAATCGCATTTGACGGCTGAGTGGCTCAGTGGTTAAGACGCGGCGAGGTCCTGGGTTCGATTCCCGGCGAAGAAATTTGAATTATGAGTTTAAATTTCTGTTTCTGGACTAAGTGTGTGTGTTCTTGTGTTTCGGATTCTTTCAAACCGCCCATAGAGCCTCCGACAATGTTTGACTACTAATATCTTATCGATAACAACCGGTTTAACTTGCCTCCGAAGCACGTCAGCGGTAGCGGTCACCCATCCAGGCACTGACCGCGCCCGACGTTTCTTAACTTTTACGATCGCTTGCGATCTACTCAAGCCTCAGCGCTTATGTTGCATATAATTTATTTGTAAAATATGTTGAGATTTTATTCATTTCATTACCCGCCTCAGAAATAAGTTTGAGAACCAATGTCAACTTAGTAGATGCTAGTTAATTTCATCTTGTTCGTCAAATTTTTGAAATGCCAATTGCTCTTTGATGTTCAATATACCCGAAATGATACTAAATTCAACTCTTCATGTCGTCCGTAAGATCGAATTTAAACTTGTACAGTTAAGAGGTAAAGTTTGCACTACAATTAATCGTATAAGTGATAGAGCCATTGCAGGTTGCCCAAGGAGGCATCTTACCGCCACCCTTTTAATCTGTCGGTTAGTAGTATGATCTTCACGTTTTGTATAGTTTGGAGTCGTGTGGTTCTCTGATTGGTGAATCTACATACGTTTTTCAGAGTCTGACACAATTTTCATCATTTTTTTCGTGATTCTAACCACACAAAAATGTTGTGTTTGGATATAAATTGGATTTTGTCACACAACGGAAGTCAAATTTAAATTCCCAAGCCATTTTAGCTTTAGAACGGGAACTCAGGACCTAAAGCTTTTAAGTAAGAATAATATAAGTGGAATAAAATTTTTCCTCAAATAAATACAGGTATTTCTTAAAAGTGTTTCCCAATAAATCGGCTACGACTGCACCCGCTGCGCCGCAGTTATCGCACGTGCCCGGAATTTTGTGTATTCCGGGAATTTTTCCTTATATTAGCTGCAATATTTAACAATAAATCCATTATATCCCTTGCTAGCGCAGGAGCCAAGAATAACTTTGTGGAAAGAGTCAATTGACGTTTTTCGATTGAACTGTCAAAAACGCAAAACCTTCCGCCTTTTGACGTCATCAAAATTTGAAGGCAACTGGCAAAATTATTAATTATTTATTTTTACACGTAGGTACTAATTTTTGTACCAATAAATTATAATAGATAATTTATTTAACTTACCCAAGTTTAAGGTTTCACAGCGTACATACATATTTTGATCATTCCATATTCACCTTTGTCAGTAACCCATTAATGACCCACTACAGGGTTGGGTCTCCTCTCACAATGAGAAGGATGTAGGCCGCCGTCCACCACGCTGGCCTAGTGCGGGTTGGTGGACTTCACATACCTTTGAGAACTTTTTTTTTCTGAACTCTTAGGCATGCAGGTTTCCTCACGATGTTTTCCTTCACCGTAACAGCAGGTGATATTTAATTTTTATAAAGCGCACATAACTTTTTTTTACAAAGTCATTGGTGCGTGCCACTGGGATTCGAACACCGGACCCCTCGATTCGAGGTCGAATTCTAAGCCACTGGGCTATCACCGCTACCTTTACAGGTATGCAAATTAAATTATGAAAAAGATTTAAATAATAATAAAATCAATTGATTACATAACAACCAATAACTTTCTAACGATTAACCGTCATAATCCCAATTGCCATGTCGCACGCAAAAGTTGCTTGTACAACGACGTCATTGCTTACATTTGTCGCATGTCATTGCGTATTTCAATTAGGACAGCGCCATACAGTGTCCTGTGTTTAAATTTGTCGTATTAGTTGGTCGGTCGGTTATATCAGCCAATTACGACAAGGCTTTAAGCACTGTACATGTAAAAGTCATTAGCGGTTCTATACTATACTGTACCTATAAGATGCTGCTTTAGTTCATAGAACGGCGAAAAAGATTAATACCTCAAATACCTCTTCTGAAACAAATCGCAGAAAATCTTTTTATAGTATAAATAAAAGAGAACGACGATATATCATACTATAGCGTGCCTACTGAGGTAGTATTTAGTTTTATTACAGCAGTAAAATATTTTATGAAGCCGTCCTGAGATGAGCTTAGCGCGATCAGACTGCGAATAAGATTTTGTTGGCGAACTTTTATACTTCATGCGATTTTCAACTTTATCGCACACGTATAGGGATGATTATACGGTGTGGTATTTTATATTTGTAGCAGCAGCTGTGTTGTGGGGTGTAAAAATGGGCGAATCGAGTCTTCGGGGTAATGATGGGTAGTTACATTCGAACGTCCTATGAATTGTTAGTTCTTGTCTTGTAATAGATATGTTACATTGTTATTTTAGGCCCTCAAGCATTATAGTTACCTTGTTGTCTTACTTAATACCTTATTACTTTCTTAATATCACAATTCTAGGTCAAAGAAACTGTAGGTAACTGTGGTTTGTTCAAAATGTTCAGTAAAACCTCAAACTAAACATTGAAGAGAAAGCCCAATTAAATTTTAAATTCGTTTAGCCGTTACGTTCTTGCTACATCATGATTCAAAACGTATCCTATATAGCTATATTATACTTCTGAATTGCATAGAGTGATTTGTATCCTTTTAATTTTTAAGTCAGATTTTTACGACTCTACAAAACTCTAGATATCTCTCAAAACTTTAGATTTATGTATTTCATAATCATATTTAATTTAAATCCCTCACGGTTTAATACCCGAAAATTATAATAGACAGAAAGACAGATGGCTACAAAATGATCTTTAATGGGTTTTGTAAAAACGGTCCATTATGTTTTTCGAAAAACTGGTTGTAATACTAAATAAAATAATATACGGACGAAACCATGAGACTATCTCATAAAGTTTTGAAACACTGAACCCTGGTAGGTTAACTACTAACATTAAAGTACTAAAGTAAACTCCCTTCAGACCCACGCACAAGGGCCTAAAATAAACAATAAAACAAGCATTTCACGAGCCAACGTCACTATTAATAACAAAAATCATGTTCCTTTAGATCGTAAAGCTACGAGTATGTTAGTAGTAGAGATGCATTCGACACCGATACCGATAACTATACCGATACCAATAACAATATATCGGCGATATCGTGAGTTTACAATATATAGGAATTATCGATATCAATTTTCCGATACACCGATAGATTTTGAATTTCAGACAGCATTTGCCTTTGCTCGGGATATCAATGCGTTATATTTATTCGTACACAGTTTTGTCGCATCTGAAAGACTCAACAGCGTATCATCCAAACAAACTTATGAAATCAGCTTTCACCGAATAATATTATTAATTTTTGTCTTCTTTTTATTGATTTGTTGCCAATCCAATCTAAGTAGCTGCAACCCTTTAAGTCACGATACTGGGCACGGGTCCCTCCCCACAACAGAGGGAAGCACAACGCTGCTCTAGTGCGGATTGGTGGAGACATCATTCTAAATACCTTCATATGAAGGTATTTAGAATACTTATAATAATATTATTATAAGTATGAGTATTTAAACTGTTTCTGTTCCTAACTAACAGCTTTTTACATCTCCTTTAAATCTTCACTCTCCGTATCAGTATCGTTATCGGCAATACTTTTTGCACATATCGGTATCGATATCGTATCGACTAAAGTCCGTATCGCAGCATCCCTAGTTAGGAGTTACTGTGATTTTTTAGGCGATTGAGCACTATTGCGGCCGCGCGGTAATACATTGCCGTAAAAACGCAATCAAACCCCTATTTTCTGGAGTTAAATGAAATAAGCGTTGCTGTTTAGTTTATGGATCGACGCGTGTATACGTCGTATGACTTCTAAAGCGTTAATAAATTAGTAAACTACGTTGGAAAAAGAATGATTTAACTTTTCATATCTTGGAATTCGGTTTGGGAAAGTTTGGTTGTTTCAGAGATACTATCTATTTATATAACTGTACCACGAAAACGCATCCTGCGTTTGCGTTGCATGTCGTCAATGCCAATGGCCCTGATTCTGTATGACCGACCGACCGACATGTCAATTAGAACAAAGGTAACTGTGGGTGACCCTTAGTAAGGAAGCCTATTAGCTTGCAAAAATTAAACATTGACTAGGCCTTATAGGTAGTGAAAATTTCAATGGAATAATTGTGAAACGCGCATATAAATCTCGTTCGGGAATAATTCAAAGCTAAAATAAAGCTGCAAATGGATTCTGCTGTAATCGCTTTAAGCTTTATGTACGTGTACACTCAGCGCTGCAATCGCAAAAGTACCTACCTACCTACCTACTAATGAATGAAAATTATATTTATTCAGAGATTTAAAGCTTGTAGTTAATAGTGGTAACAGTGGGTTTGAGTTGTCTGAAAAGATCGCATCATTTTAAAATAATTATCCTGTAACACACACATTTCTTTGAAGATCTTGTACAATACAAGTTCTATCGATTCGATAGCAGTCGTTAGACCTTGTCGGAGACCTTATGGGCGGATTGAGTTGATCCGACACGGGTTGGCCACTAGCCCGTTTCTCCACCAATGCGCATTGGAGCAGCGTGGTGGAGTACGCTTCAGACCTCTCCTTGTTGTGGGGAGAGACACACTCATAGCCCCACACTAGGATTCCATGTGTCGTGGGTGCCATGGATAAACTCATCATTCAAATCTCTGCACTGCTGGGAATCAAACCCAGGACCCTCTGCGCAGCGCACCGGCGTCTTAACCACTGCGCCACTCAGGTCGTTAGGTCAGTGCGCCATAAAAGCGTTTTGTAGTGTACAATAAGTAATATTTTGTTCGCCATTTAAGAAACTAGTTAAGACAACTTAAGGAAAATACTACTTCTCAATTATTACAAAAAAAAGAAATTCCGTCCAATTTCGCTTACCACTTCGGTCGCCTGTGATATACACGAGTCGTGGCTCCTTGCAATTCGGGTGGAGTAATAAAAATTAAATGCAAATAACCGGTCGAAGCGCTGGGGCGAAGTCTTTCTGGTGTCGTCCTCTGGCGGAATTTACTGACGGTCGCACTGATTGCTCCACTCTTCGAATTAGCCTTGTGTTATAGGATGCGATGGGTGAGATAGCTTGGTAGCTATTAAGCCAGAAAAAGATAGAAAAAATATACAGAGTGATGGTTATATGACGTAATCCCACTAAGGGCGTGTAGATAAGCTCAAAACAAATCGTTAAATCCATGTGAAGCCCAATCCAAATGTCAAGGGTTTTTGAGATATGTATTTGAGTTTTATTGAACTTGTATTTGAGTTTGTATTTGAGTTTTATTGAACTTGAAGAAAAGACACTGTTAACGCAACTAAAATAACAAAATAAAACACCACTGAATAAGATTAGGTTTTTTTTTATTAGGGAGTAGGTACTTGACATTTAAAGCTGCAATAATGTTTGAGAAAATGCATAAAAATCACAACAGGTTTTATAGAATAGCCTTAAATGTAAAAAATATGAATTTATTAATTGATTTTTATATCTACAAATAGGTAACTGCTCTTTATTCAAACGTCTATCGCCGTACACACTGACATGCAGAATGTAGCTATGCAATAATGTTTTTTTTTATAAATGGAGCAAACAAACAGACAGACGGGCCACCTGATGGTAAGTGGTCACCGTCGCCTACTGACACGTGCAACACCAGGGGGTCGTCAGTGCGTTGCCGGCTATGAAGGAGAGTTGTCATACGAACAACTTTTGCGTGAAAAGGACAAAAGATAAGATATTACTACAAGCACCTAAATGATAGTAAGTGACTTTAAAAGAAAAAGTAGAGCTTCAAATGGAAGACCTCAACGAAAGTTGTAAGGCGAAGGTTCTTGGCGATTTCTTTGCAACTTTTAATCGAACGGTAATCAGCTAAGATTCTGGAACTTTCCTTAGTGAAATATCCGACACATTCATTTTATTCAAGAGGAAAATTGTGAAAGTTTGAGACATTTTGTGAGCAGATGGCGGCGACTGTTGTCTGTCACGCACACGAACACGAGCACGTACACACACACTTATGTCTTAGTGACCAAAGGTGTGACTTGGCCTCCGACATACTCATAAGAAGACCACTGCCTTCACATATAATAACCAACGATAGAAGCCAGTACATTAATTGTTAAATTCAAAACACTGTTTTTTTAATATGTTACTGCTGTAAGTGGTCTACAACCCTTACAGGGTACATGGTCGAACAATAAGGCATGGAAAGTTAGTCTCAAATATCTCGATTGTCGTCCTTGTAATCCCGCGGCGCTTTTGTCGGCGACCGTCGTTTGTCATGCTGTATGGGCTCCTTACGACTCTCCGCTGTTCACACACAGGGAGCCTGGAGCATTCCTCACCGCTTCTTCCACCTCCAAGAGTGTTGGGAGTTTTTTCCGCCCGCTTTTTTCTCCTGGTCTAACTGCCTGAGGGGCACTGAAAGCGGATGTAAGATATATTTTATAATATTGTATTTTATGTGTGACGTTCATTAAGTGTGCGCATTACAATAAATAAAAGACTTTGACTTCCACCACGCTGCTCCAATTGGTGGAGAAACGGGTTAGTGGCCATCTTGTGTCGGATGTCATTTTCAGATTTCAAGCCGAACATAGGGCCTCCAAAAAACGTTCTACCGGAGATTCCGGAGCCCCCCACATGCGCAAAGGAAGGCCACCGAGGGGGTTTAATGGGAAAGAATCCCACATAACCCGGAGTCGCCCCCACGGCTCTCGGCGACCTATGAAGGTTTCCCCCCGTCAAAAATGGGCCTCCAAAAAGATTTAACGACTGCTACCTTATCGATAACTGGGACTGATGGCTTAACTCTCTTCAGCCGACATTGATCCACTGCTGGACATAGGCCTCTCCCAAGGCGCGCCACTTGGCCCGGTCTTCGGCTCTCCTCATCCAGTTGCTTCCCGCCGCCCGACGCAGATCGTCGCGCCATCGAGCAGGAGGGCGTCCCACACTACGTTTGCCGAGCTTATCGATGGCTTATCGTGTCCTCAGAAACATGGAAGCACGCATTTAATTCACCACAAGCGATCACCCATTCGATTTGAACAAATCAATACGTACGACAAATATCCTATTTATCGTACAGCCTACATTGTCTTAGTTTTATTCGCGTAGATATCCTGATTAGTTCCGAGACAGGCTCGTTAAAATCTTTATTGCCACAAACAATCAAATGCAGACTTCTTTGTCTTTCATTATTGTCTACCTTTCAGGTTTTACGTGTGAATAAATAATGAAAAAATTTAAATTTTGCCCATTATACCAAATTGAAAAAATTTGCATTGTGCATTATTGAAATCTTGGTTTTCTTCGCCGAATATAAAAGTATAACATTCTTCTATACCTAGTACCTAGTCTTCACTAACTTATGAGAGTCATCGTGTATCAATCTAAAAGTCGGGATCAAACGTTACTGCTAGTAACTAGATAGTTCTAGATAGTTCTACGAAAGTATTGTAAGTAAGTAAGAAAGTATTGGAAGTATAAGTTTACATCCATTTTTTCCGACTTGCGGTGGGTTGTCATATTAGAAGAAGAAAAAGCAACGAAGTACCGGACAAGTGCGAACAGAAAAACGGACATGCGGAAAACTTCCTACATCTACGTATGTGCCTACAGATGATTCGCATGCCATCGAGGTAAACATTTTGATGCAAACAGATTGATTAAAAAAGTTTTTATCACCTATGACATAAACCGATTTATCACCCGACTTTCGCTTTTGACTTTTTATCTCGGTACCAAGTTGTGTTTGGCATATATTTATATAGACCGGAAAATAAGCAGACGGTTGTGGAAGAAAGTGTTTTTGGTGTTTTAACTGCCTTCTTTTCGTAAGCTAACGTTTTTCCGTACCGACTGACCAGTACCAGTCTGAATATAATACAAAAAATAAATTCTTTTGGAAGGGAGATAAACAGATAAACTGGTGTGAATATTGAAGATGTGAAGAATGAAAAAGAAGTCGACTACAATTCAGATTAATTCGCTCGCCGAATATACGCTTTCATTTATAGAAATGTAAGTTAAAACTTCATCCGTGCGTGTGACTGTACTCATTTCCTAAATGAAGCGCTAGGCCGCAATTTCGAATTATGGTAATCAACATAAGTCAAAAATATCTTTGACCATTTTTTTAATAGAAGAAAGAAATGATGCAAATGAATTTCTTAATCCATCTCTGGAGACAACTGGTAACGAAATAAACCACAAATTTAAACTAAGCATTGTCTAGAATATGCTGCTTTACAGCGGGCTAGAGCGGCAAACGTAGACAAATATTACTCGTCCAATTTCAAATGATCGAATCACCTAAAAAGTTTTACTTGATAAAACAAACACCAAAAAACGAAAACATCTTTTCTTGCCGACGGTACAGTCTTTCCAAGTTTTCCTACGCAGTACAGTCGAAATAATAAACGTTACCGCCTTTTATGGCACGTTAGTTTTTACATCGGCTCTGAGGTTCATAATATTTTTATATGTTTACTTTTGGCCATATCCAATCGCTTATCAAATGACCTAAAAATGTTCACTTGAAAAAAAGACACAAAAAACGAAAACATCTTTTTTGTCGACGGTACAGTCTTTCCAAGTTTTCCGACGCAGTACAGACGGAATAATCAACGTTACCGCCTCTTATGGCACGTTAGTTTTTACATCGGCTTAGGAGTTCATAACATTTTTTATATGTTTACTTTTAGCCATATCCTCCGTTTTATGATTGTCCCGGCATTATGTCCAATGTGGCGGGTAAATGATGGCCGTAGTTGCTCGGTTGTTTCTTTGTTAATAAAACAAATTGGCTAGAAAACCAGAAGTAGCGTAGTTTGTTTTGCTGTCCGTATTAGTAGTTACGAGAATTTGTTTTGCTGCTTCGATAAAACCGGAATGGCTGTCCGCCGTGTGTTTGTTGTGTAATGTACCATTCTGTTTTTTGGGGATGATATTTTTCGAAATTTTTTTGTTCATTATTAAGTTATCAAGTATAAATTAGGCTAGCATTGAAAAGTTTAATAAATAAAAAATAATTATATATTCAGAATTCAAAATTGTTCTTCAAGGAAGTTCGTTAGGCAAATCTAGCCTTGATTCTGGTTTTCCGTACATAGCAGGCGTTAAACCTCGTCGAAGCTTTTAATGGAAGCTTTTAATGTAAGTACCTACTACAGAAGCAACCTACTAATGTTATTTGCTACGCGTGAATCTGCTGCTTGCTACGACGTAGCAACAGCTACGACAGAATTTAGAGTTAGCATGTCATTTAAGAATATTATTGAAATCGGTCACACAAATTGCCATGATTCAAATTTACTGTAAGCTAAACATATAATATGAATTATAGTATACAAGTATGTACTATCATTTAACATGATTGACTTTAAAAGATTCATAATATTTCATAATTGATTTTAAAGAGTGCTGGGAGTTTTTTTTCGGCCGCTTTTTTCTTCTGGTCTACGATAGCCTGAGGGGCACCGAAAGCAGATGTAAGATAACTTTTATAATATTCTATCGTGTATGACGTTCATTAAGTATACACAACTTGTACCTGAAAATAAATAAAAGACTGATTTGATTTGTTTTGACATGAGAGAGATTAGGTCAAGATTGGGCGAGATACAATGAATCTACCAACTAAAAAACTCGTACCAATTTTCATACACACATAGCTCAGTATATCCCGTAAACTAAACTAAAATACAACGATCCGTGCCCACATACCTGTCATCGTCGCAAAGCGTTTTTGCGGATCGGAAATCGAATCCCGGACCACTCGAGCGGAAGACAATCACGCTACCCACTGAGCCAAAAACTCGGATGCAGATACTGTGACCGTAACCGGAACCCGAACTTACTGTTATAAATGTTATTTTTAAATCTATTTAAATAAATAAAAAAATCTGCATTATAAAATTTCTATGAAATTGAATGTTTTCACGCCGTCCACGGGGCTTCCGACAAGGTTTAACGACGGCTATCGTATCGATAACAACCGGGACCGATGACCAAACCGAAGCTCGGAAGCACGCGTTTAATTTGCCATTAGCGGTTACCCATCCAGATATTGACCGCGTCCGACGTTGCTTAATTTTTGCGATCTATTTAAGCAGCGCGGCTTTGCGCTGTTCGCTTTAGCTTAGCTTAGCTAATTATAAACGTTATTCTTAAACATTCTTTATAGGTATATGTCCGGTATTTCACTACGGAAAGTTCTCGAAGCTTAGCTAATTACCGTTCGATTAAAAGTTACAAAGAAATCGCCAAGAATCCTCGCCTCAACTTTAACGTAACTTGAGGTATTCTTTTTCAGAGCGCTTTGTCTAGTGACTAGACTAGTTCAATAACGACCGACTAGACTAGTCAGTTGCTGCTGAACTGAGAACACTAAGAATAAAGTTTAGAAATAAATTTAAAAGAAGACCTATGACGATGCTATACAGAAAGGTAGGACTTTTATATTATATACAAGTTGTAAATGGGTACGTAAGCACACACGAATACGTACACACTGTACCCTTAGTCTGAGTTTTAGCGATACCGAAACGAAACGTTTGTGCGTTTCGTTTCGGATAGATACGTAAATCATACACAGCTTACTACACAGGAGGCCACAGTGTAATAACAAATAAAGGTAAAAGATTTTTAGAGGAGTTAAAAAATTTAAAATCACATTTTTGTATGGAGTAAAAGATATGAATACTTATCGTTAGACATTATAATACTAACAAATATTTAATACCTACGGGATAATATTAGTTCGAAATTTTACAGTGCATTACGGCCAATTCACGGTTATTATGTTTCATTAATATTATTAACCATTGAAAGAGTGTTAATTAAAAAAAAGCAATTTTTGTGATGATTTATCTAATGCTTTATTAATTTATTAACTCTTCTAAAAATCTTTTTCCTCTGTCGGTTATTACACTGTGCATTTTCGTCTGGTAAGCTGTGTATGTGTGCGTTTCGTTTCGGAACTGCTAAAACTCAGACTAAGGGCACTGATTAAGATGCAAGCAATGTTTGAAATTAACTGTAAGCTATGCATTTTGTTATAATAAAATAAACGTACGCTTTCTAAATAAATAAAGGTATACTACGAGTAGCAAAGTAACCGCATACAACCTCAGATAGGATTTCGTCTCAAACAACAAACTTTTAACATCTCTGTTTCTGTGTGTGTATAGAAATATTTAAAGGACAATCAAGCTTCTATTTTACCGTACGATGTTTTAACATAACTGCCAAATAAAATAATGATAAGACAATAATACTCGTAGTTAAACTCGTAGCGATAAGTTCAAGACAGCAAGCTAACTGAGAGTTTAGCTAAACACTTACTTGAGTTAGTTAAACGTAGTTAGTAGTTTCAAAGTAGCCTACTCTTCACATTGTTCAGACGAAATATTATTATGTATCTACATATCTATATATATCTAGTAGGTAGTCTTATCAGTTAATTCATTAGTGTGAGAGGTTGTATGTTTGTCACACAATCATTTAATGCATTGGGATGAAATTTGGCAACTCTTTTTAGGTCCCAACGTTGGCCACAGGTCTTTTCCCTAAAGAGGGAAAATTCTAGAGCATACTCCACCACACTGCTCCAATGCGGATTGGTGGAGAAATGGGCACCAATACATTGGAGCAGCGTGGTACAATATCCTCCAGGCCTCCCCTGACACGGGAAGGAGATGCGCTTCGAAAAAATTAGAGGACATAATTGACTCTGGACAATAAAACCAGACACGCGTGCAAACTACTCAAACTGCCCTAAACATTGAGCCGCCGTCATCTCACGGGATATAAACCATCTTACCAACATGAAATATTACTCGAGAACCTTATTACTGCTTCATAAGGCCTAGAATACAGTTCCCTGACCGCAAGTTAGAGATAGTTTTGTAAAAATTCTATCCAATAACATGCTGTAATCGTGAACCTTATTACAACGGCACGAGGCCCAGAATAGAGTTGTATCACTGCAAATGTAAGCTTGTTTTCAGGTAAAGTACACACATTTGTTGTTTCTTTTTCTATTGATTGTCCCATTGGAATATAGCCTCTACTCTGTTGACTGAAGGGTGTGGATGTATTTTATGAAAAGAAAATTAATGACAATAAAAAGCCTTCTTAGTTACTGCAGATACAAGCATCAAGGACTGTTTTACTATCTATTAAGTTACTCATTACTTTGTTCAGTGAACAATGTTGATCTGTATATTGAGACTAGGATTTGCCCACGACTTTGTCCGCGCGAATATAGGAATTGGATCCAGAGATTTTTTTCCTACATATATTTTTGAAATGTAATGAAATGAAATCAAAATCATTTATTTGCATGAATATGGGTTAGTTATTGGTTTTACAGGGCATTTTGATCAATCCATATTCACCATTTCAGGTATGCAAATTCTAAAAGTAAAAATAAGCAAATAAAACTAATGTTAGTAATACAAATTAAAACTTTTAAAATAATAAAACTTATTACTAATACACAATTTTTTTTGTGTAAATAAATTCTTTAATTCTTAATTCTAATTCTTTAATTTGATTGATATGTTTTGTACCATTTATTTATGTCAATTTAACCAAGTATATTCATTATTTTTATATTATTTAGTTATAATTTTACCTAATCGAACTCATCGGCTGCCACCCATCGCTGGGTAAAGAGAGAAAAAGGCGGAGGAAAAAACTCTCGACACAGGTTTTGGTGCACATACTTTATTTGTTTAGACGCGCGTTTCCACATTCAATTTTAACGACCTTTCCCCTTTAAGGGAAGATTTTAGGAAAATCTTTAAATACACATCCATTTAAATGGGTTGAAAAGTATAACTACCGAGTTTCATCAAAGCGGATGAATGTAGAATGTATAATTTATATGTATGACTTTCATTAAGTGTGCACAAATTGTACCTAATAATGAATAAAAGCTTTTGAGTTTCAGTTTGAGTTTGAGTTATTCATATCATAAATATTTTTTTAGCAACAAACAGTAACCTTACCGACTTTACTCTTTTACCCCGTAAAGAGAGAAAAATCCTCAAACGCATCCACTTCAGGTTGCCTAGATTAACAAAGATGACATTTAGAAACCTAATATTTTATAACCTAGGTTAAGATAAAAGATAATTATCTCTATATAGCGCACAGAAGCTACCCATATTTCGTCTCTCAAACTAAGATAAAGTAACAAGTTCCTTATTCAGCCTGCTCACTTGCTCTAGCGATCGGAAGTTCTTTGAGTCTAGCCTCTTGCCGAGGAACACTTTGCAGCTTGTTAGCGACACTTTTATTTAGTTCACGCTGTTTTATACAAGCGGTAATAGCCGAATGACTTAAAAACTCGGTCTCATACTCAACGGTCCGGGTTCGAATCCTAGTCCTTATTAAACAAAACAAGAAAACGCGATCTCTTAACGATATCGATGATAAATTTCCGCTTTAAGGAATCGTCACGCAGAATCTTGATAAAAAAATAGATAAAAAGACACGCTAAGATTCTTTACCAAACAGGACAAGTTTAAAAAAATGGACTCTATTTTCTATATTTTTATCTGGATACCTAAATTAATTTTATTCGACGGAAATGAAAATAACGGAAAGTAATTAAAAAGAACAAAAAAGAAACTTAAATAAATCTTAACTATTAAAAATATCTATTTACAGAATACAATAAAAAAAAAGATAACTCATAATAAAAATATTTCATCTAAAGTGCCCATGTGAGGCATCGTTCCCAAGAAGCTGGCGGCATTTCCACGCTGAACACACAGGCTCAGCCTTTGAGCGAAATAACCGCCAGCTCTTGGGTCACCAGAGGCAAGAACCAATCTGGTCGACATTTCCGACATGAACTTTTTCATGACGGAAGACCACGGACCCATAGTCTCTACTGCAAGCGCCACAAATATATAATTTTCTGATAAATAAAAACTAAAAAATAGATAGATAAATCGGTGGGGAACTCAAATGATGAAAGTGAGTTTTCTGATTGAGAATTCCTAGAAACTGAGTCTTTTAATACGACAGTGGACTCCTAGGACACAAAAGAGTATAAGAAAAATGAAAATCTACCCAAACTCGATCGGCTCTGGTTGCTTGCCCCATGTTAAAATATCCCGTTTTAGGCGTCAACCTGTTTATTTTCAGCGAGTTCCAAAAAAGAGTCGTCTGAGGTCTGAGACGTCTCAAGAGGTTTCCTTTGCAATATGCAAAACAAATATGGAGACATTTTAATGGTCTGCGTCCTTTGCTTGCAATTTACACTTCTAACTCAGAAAATACATTGGGACGGTATTCAAGTTTAAACGCCATAAATCCTTGGAGTCGTGTAGACCTTTTCATAACAATATTACATCGATACCATTTATTCGCCATGTCTGTTACCTAATAGTGACCCACTGCAGGGTTGGGTCTCCTTTCACAATGAATAAATAAATAACGCTTCACACTCATAACCGCACACTAGGATTCCCTGTGTCGTGGGCGCCATGGACATATTAAGACAGCGCACTGGCGTCTTAGCCACTGCGCCACGCCGGTCGTCATGAGACAATGAGACGGATTTCAATTGATTGGAACTGGATGGAATTGAATGAATTCATTTGATAGGTTAAATATATATATTTATAAAAATTAAATATCACCTGCTGTTACGGTGAAGGAAAACATCGTGAGGAAACCTGCATGCCTGAGAGTTCAGAAAAAAAAAAGTTCTCAAAGGCATGTGAAGTCCACCAACCCGCACTAGGCCAGCATGGTGGACGGCGGCCTACATCCTTCTCATTGTGAGAGGAGACCCGACCCTGTAGTGGGTCATCAATGGGTTACTGACATTTGATAGGTAACGACGTCTGTCTCAAACTTATGGCTACTCAAACTGCTCCATTCGCGCAGTGAGCTGTTTATTGTACCCAAAATATGCTTCACGTACTATTATACGAGTGTAAGATACTTTAACGATGGTCTTCATACTCGGCGCAGTTGCTTTTCCGATGCGAACCCTTCATCCCTTACTAAAAATCGGCTCTATCCATTTATGAGATGGGTTGAAACAGAAAGGGTTCAAACTACCGAGACCTTTTAGCATAAAGGGTTTCGGCTCATTATGGACGAGCGATGCCCACTTCGGGCGTTTTTGTGGAGCGCCGCGATTTTTCATTCCACTCAGGTTTCGGGCTCCGGCGTTGTAATCGCTCTATAAGCCCTCTTCCATTTGTGGTTTCTGGATTTCCGAACTGTTTTAACGGAGTTCGGAAATGCTTGACACTGATTTTGTTGCATGCCTAAAATGCATTAGACGTGTTCTTTTAGCTTTGCAAAGAAGGAGGTACTCATATGTGATTCGTCTGTTGAACATTTTTCTTTCTCTCAAAATGATCATTATAGAGCATTATTTACTTATTCACTTCATGTATGATGTAGGTAACTATTGCCTACACAGAATAAAGATTTCTTCAAGTAATTTGTTACTCAATTCCAATTTGTACAGCTCCATCCAGAGTCTTGTGTTTATATTTTGTGGTGTTGGTAAGTCGGTCGGTTGTGTCAGCCAATGAGGATAGGCCTTACTTAAACACCGTAATGTCTAATAGATGATGGAGGGAATAATAAGAACTTTTTACTAATTTCGTTCAAAAATAAATTACATTTTGTTCAAAAAGTAAGTTCAAAAGTACACTAATTAGCAAATATCGTCGTTTACGAGAATTGAATTGAGAGGGTGCTGTAAAGAAAGTCTCGCAGCTACGGAAGTCACACTACAAGCGAGAAGCTATAACGATATTGATAGACTTACGCCGGGTACGCCTAGTTACATAAAGAACGATTTTTGTCCCCCTGTTTTTTCATTGTAACAATAAATAGTTAAATAAGTAATAAATTAAATTACTGAAGATCGCCAAGTAATCGAAATTCTACTAAATTTTACTGAAATTTGAATTTGACACGTAACGTACGTACAAGTCGTGTTTGTCTATGGGTGCATGTCAAAGTACTCAAAATTTTGGTAGTGTACGTGGCGTGTTTTTTCGTGAATTTCATGTAACTTGTGAAATTCAATTTCTAATGCATTTTATTTAAAAATATTAGAATTCGTGTATTGTTCTCCATATAAACTTTAATTGTACCAAATTTCAAACTGCTCCGTTGGCACAGTGAACTGTAAATTGTACCCAAAACTGCTTCCCTTGATAAAACGAGGGAGTTCTTATTTCAAACTCCGTGTCGTGAAGGGACTAGCTGATTGGTTAGTTTCGGTCTCCTCCCGCACCTCGCATACCGTGGGAGATTCGCGCTTACAGCGATCGACTTCTAAGTTGTTCAACGTTGATCGCCTATCGCTCATCGTTCCGTATACAACCAGCGATGGACTATGGAAGTAACTTCGCGTTTACCTCCAATTAGGCGGATAGTATCAACCCTTTTAGCTTCCGTCCCTGCACCCCGGGGCTGCATAGAGTCTACTTTTGCGGTGAATGCACCAACTTCTGAAATGAAACGCTGTGGAAGCGAATAAAGTTTTCTTTACAGTATGTAACCCGACTGAATGAATGGTCTGAATTAAAATGATTAGTTAAATGTGAAGTGAATTACCAAAATATCAAATAGCTGATTTTCCATAACGGTTTGTGGTTGTATATGTTAAGAAATTGATCTTAGGATCTTAGAAACCCTTCGAGATTTGTTCAAATCACGCAGACATTTTTATAGATTTGATTAATAGATGGTGCTACACGATCCTGAATCACACTATCGAAGTTTTCTAAATCGCTGGCAATTACACAACTCCAATACGTCGCAATTGGAGCATTCATTTGCTAATCAATTCCATTTTTGTAAATCTTTGTGATGTTTTTTTGTTTGTTGGTCTCTATCTACTTAGACTTATATTTTTATTGGTTGTTAAATTAACGACATGTTTTTCGAAGCATTTGCTATCGGTACAACGTGATCCGATTACCGTGAGGTAAACAATTTTACGACTCTATTTACAGCAAGTTACACGCCTCATTATGCCGCCATATTCCATACCATTCCATTACATGATAGCATTAAATCAAAAATCTTTATTTCTCTATCTAAATCGATATTTTCATAGGCACTCGTACTTCCATTGGCACAAGCAAATACATAATTGTAATGAAAGCTTTGAAAAATATTAATAGGTAATATTTTTTGGAAATAAATTAAACACATTTTATGAGTGTGCGTGCCAGGTTTTTAATGAATTATTGATCTGAAGTGATTCTAATATCTGAAGTTTAAAATGTTAAACTTTTAAAAATCGTATAAATAATTATTTAACTATTGAGCTTTCAGATATTTGAGTGATTGAAATTTTAAAACAGTTTTTTTATCAGTATAATATCTTGAAAGACTTTGAAATAGGTACGCGATATTATTTTATTTCCTCGCCTTCAACCTAAAACGGAATTAAAAAATATGACATTTTTCCAGTCCACAGAATTATAAAGTTCATAAAATTACTGCAAGTAAACGTAAATGAAATTTTGCATGAGTTGTGTAAGATTCCAATTACCTACATAGATGAGGTGTGTCATCAATTTTTAGTTACTTCACCTTTTAAGGTTAACTGAATGAATTAAAATTTCAATTTAACCACCAAAATTACTTGCCAATCTAATTAACACATGTCCCCATCCTTGTTTATCAGCGTACCGGTGTACCGAGTTATCGGTGCGACGTGATCCGATTGCCTGAGGAGCAAACAATTTTACGACACTATTTATGACACTTTATACGCTTCACTATACCCCGGCCCTCATTCGGAGCTATAAATTATAATCGAAAGAGGCAAGCTCTCGGATCGCCAAAAACGTGAAAATTATTGCCGCACCCCGCCGCCCTGTCAGTGTTGCCACGCTATATTTTATTTATACCTTTTACGAGTGTTGCCACCCATAAAAAAGTTTTAGTAGGCGCTGTAAAAGTGAAGTGAAGGTTTCATTTTTTCGTAGAACACAGCGCTGATAGGTTCGGATGAAGCGGTTTACTAAATAAGTAGATCGCGGTAAATTGGGTTGTCGACATTATATTTTATTCAACTCAATATACAAAATTCTTATGGCACTTATTAGATATTACAATCTATTACACCAAATATATGGGTGTTTGTTACTCTTTCACACAAAAACGGTCCAACAGATTTGAATGTAATTTGATATACACGTAGCTAACCTGTACCTGTCTGGATTAACATATACTTTTCATTCCTCTCTGTCGGTGGCAAAGTCTTGTACCTAATAATATAGTCATTTGTCGTACTAATTCAATTAAGATACCTACTTTCCTAATAGTAGATTAAGATAAATAAATAAGTAACGCTTCACACCCATAGGATTCCGTGTCGTGGTTGCCATGGACACACAAGACAAGAACACAACACACCCAGACCAGAAACAGAAATTCAAATTCATCATTCGAACCTCTGCTCTGCTGGGAATCGAACCCAGGCCCCTGCGTAGCGCACCTGTGTCTTAACCACTGCGCCACTCGGGTCGTCGAGATACTTTTTATGGCCAATCAAAAATGCAATTTCTTAAAAAAATATGTGTCCCACAAAATCTATGAAGACAATTATGGCAGTTTATTAATAGTAGGCATTTAAATAGTCATCTGTGAAGTGAAGTTTTGTATTTGACCTGGTTTTAAACTGGTATAGATGCACGAGGCTGCAGCTAACGTGTAGTTAAAAATCTAATAGTTGAAGTGTTATTTCAATATGAGCAAATATATATTTTTTATTTGACTATGATTTAATTAGTCATTCGTTTAAAAAAATATATTTGCTCATATTCAAATTACTCTCGCAATCGCAATTAAACATTGGTGTTTCGGAGAATATAAATCAGGCACAAAATTATTGATTTCACAGCAAAATTTTCAATTAATGCTGAAACTAATCTCTCAGGTTGCTATTTTACCTTTTATCGATAATTTAGAATACCTGCTAAAAATTGTATTACTTTAGATTTTTAAGGTAATAAAGTCAGTAATTTTTCTTCTACCGACCAGCAGTGGAGCAGCATGGTTGGTGGAGTATCAGGCCTCTCTATTATGTGAAGAAATTCGTTCCCAACAGTGAGACGCAAAATCGATTGCAGCAAACAATTTACAACTAAAAGCGTTCAGCGCAAATTCTCTGATATTTATAGGTACGTCTATTGATTGTTCACAATGGAACTAAAATTTCAACGTCGATCCAAACGGCCTAAGTCAACATTGAAAGGCTAAACATGGGGCATTACCGTGAAATACGGCCCGAGACCCATTCGGTTCAAACTCGCCCGCAATTTATAACCTCGTAAATCAAGCTTATTCATAGGTGTTTTGTACATGTGAATCCCATATCGTTCGAGTGTGTACCGTACAGAATGGACGTTTCGAATACGTGCGGTTCCGTTGTTATATTCCTAGCAGAGCAGAAATTTGAACAGAAGAAAGATATTGGTGTGGCCATATCATAGGTGAAATTGGCGTCGTCCTTGAAAGTACTCGAACTAGCAGCGCATGTAATTATAAAAATAATGTATGACGTTCATTAAGTGTGCACAAATTGTACCTAACAATCAATAAAAGCTTTTAACCTTGACTTTGACTGCTTTGACTTTGACTTTGGATCTAAAACACAAGCCATTTTCAATCTGTCTCTTCTGTATCGCAACACAATCTTGGTCTCATAACGCCCGGCGGTGGTCATTAGTCGGGACGAATCCGAGAATGTTGAATTAAAAAGGACCCATTGGGAAAAACATGGACGCAATCCGACGATTTTAAAATTAAATTACGCCCGGAATTAATGATTTGGACACGGGAACTGCTTTGGCCGGGACGACACGTTTTGTCGATTTCACCTGAATTGTTTATGGCTAAGTGCAGATTTTGCAGATTGGACAGCGGTGATAGCACAGTGGCTAAGAATTCGACCTCATAATCGAGGGGTCCGGGTTCGAACCCCAGTGGCACGCACCAATGACTTTGTGAAAAAAAGTTATGTGCGCTTTATAAAATAAGTATCACCTGCTGTTACGGTGAAGGAAAACATCGTGAGGACACCTGCATGCCTGAGTTCAAAAAAAAATGTTCTCAAAGGCATGTGAAGTCCACCAACCCGCAGTAGGCCAGCGTGGTGGACTAAGGCCTACATCCCTCTCATTGTGAGAGGAGACCCGACCCTGTAGTGGGTCATTAGTGGGTTACTAACAAAACAAACAAGTGCAGATTTAATGTGTGCATCATTGGAACAGAATTTTAGGTTTTTATTGCCATTCTATAACACCGGACACAAGGCCAGGTACGGTATTCGCTGAGCTCGCCCCTTTTCGCTACTATATTTCATAAAAGTTGCTAAACTTTTATGTATCATGTTCTATCATAGACGACCTGAGTGGCGCAGTGGTTAAGACGCTGGTGCGCCGCGCGGAGGGTCCTGGGTTCGATTCCCAGCAGAGCAGGGATTTGAATGATGAGTTTAAATTTCTGGTTCTTGTCTTTTGTGTGTCCACGGCACCCACGACACAGGGAATCCTAGTGTGGGGCTATGAGTGTGAACCGTTGTTATTATGTGTATGTTTTATGTACCTATTTAGTTCTATTTATACCTACATGTTATTTTGTTTCTACTTTTTCTTTTATGATTGCTTTCTTATTCCATTTGTATCACGAACAATACCGACCTTAGAGATATATATTAGGGGGCGCTCACACTGCGCGCGAGTTAGTCGCACGTCAACTTAGTCTAGGGGCTTTAATTAAGGTAGGTACTTTCACTTTAGGTCGTTATTTGCCAGGAAACTTTCCAAACATACAACTCAGAGGACTAACTAGACAACCTTTTGGATTCTCCAGCAACCAAATCGTCAATTAAATTTCGGAAAATCTTTTTAGTACAAAAATATATTTCCAAAACAGTTAGTTGGCAACTGTACCCAAACGGAGTTTACAGCAAAACTATTTGCCGTTGTGGGCAAATTGGAGAACTGAATTACAGGTGCATGCATCTCTTGGCAACGACTCCTGATTGCAGTTTGGCAATAAACTACGTTCTATATAAACAAACCCTTTTTCTGTAACCAAGATATAACTAAGAGTTTGAATTTCTGAGGTTAGAATTTTGAGTCTGGACGTCAGAAAGATCAGCTGTCGAGGTCTGGGCGGGAAGAATATCCTCTCCATACCTGGTTTTTGTAAGGACAACTTTTGTTGGCAACATCGAATAATTTTATTGACCAAAACTACATAATTACGTATAAATTACGAATATAAATAACCACACTTGCTATATACCTATACAAAATTTTGATATCTCTAACCACCTAGCCAGAAATTTGGTTCCGGTAAAATTCTAGGAATCAGAGACGCTAAGCTCCATGTGACGCAATAGAATCCAAAATAAAGGCTTTTTTGACCTAGCAACTCAAAACTCCACTAAAGTCACTATATCTACATACTTGGAAACGTATTATGAAATTAAACCTACATGTATTTCATTCCACTATTCAAACACTGTGAATTCTCATTCTTCAAGCCGATACTCCGTTCAATATCCAACAACGGAAACACGAAGGTAGTCGATAAAATAAAACGTTTACAAGCGAACGCGTCTGCAGAACATTCATAACCAAATGCGGGTAGTTTACACTGAAGCCGAATGTACCTGCGAGTGCTGCAATATCCGCCCCTAGCTCATATCCGCTGCCTGCTTCACGGCTTTTGAGTGGGGGCCAAGTCAGGAGCTGAGAGCGACTGGGCATGTTTACCTTTTAGCTATAGTTAAAAACATTTTATTTACTCAAAAGATTTAGACACCCCGTAACACGCAGCGTAGCGCGGGGGTGTGCGTCATTTGTACAGAAAACGCATCCACACGCGTACATGAAGATGCGTTGGACTGTGCTTGTTTTCTTTACAAATGAAATACTTACATACATGATACAACGCCAGATCACGCATCCCCGCGCTACGCTGCGTGATGCGGGGCAGTATGTTAATCGCCTTACTACACTTACAAAGATTAGTAAAAGTATCCCCGGCAACCATTCCTCCCCCAGCCGAAACACATGAGGAACAACCTTTTTTTACCACTTTCCAGACGAGTGGAATGACGAAAAATTTCAAATTTGACCTTATCGCCCTGCCTAACTGACTCTCTATCCAACATGATGCCAAACGAACAGTAGTAGTAATTCAGTGCAAGTAGTATCTTTATCTTTAACCGCTTAATCCTTCCTCCTTGGGCCAGCTACAGCAGTCGCAAAGGCAGATACCGAAGCTACCGATATTACGCCAGGTAGCTCTCAGTATCCCCGAAGCGCGAGGCGATAGGATTTGAGATCTCTCGGATAATGCCCCGACAACTTTATGTAAATATTGTTATTATTACCAGCTTGATTTACGAGTATGCCTTTGTAGTTCATCCGATAAGGAACTGACGCTCTGTAATCCAATTGTAAAGCTATTAAGTTGTTGTGACGCTTATAATGTAGTCGGCCAATACTTGAATTTAGAGAATTATACAATTCTAATTTTTTTTTCTGTCTGGTTCTGTCTGTGTTGACGTAATTAGCAATGGGATGTTACTACCATTCATAATTAAATTCAAAATGTTATTCCCCTAGAACAATATAATTAAGTCGGTTGACTTGAATTGTCGATGACGTCATTAGGTGGAAGCGTCGCACAAAATATAATATATATTTATGCAGATTTTTTCATTTTTGACAGTTCAGTAAATGTTAAGCTTTACAGGATTTAAAGCTTTAAAGGATTGATTTTTTACGCTCTTTTTGAAGAAGCCTAAAAGATCTGAAAGCTATCCCGAGTCGTTCTCTGCTCTCTGGGGAGCCTTCTCATTAAAACTGTCCGCGACATGACACCGGAAGTGAGCTTCAAATGGTGCTGAAAGGAACTTAATTATCCCTCATCTCTGTAACACTTGTGACTTTAAGTTTCTTACTAGAATATAGCGGTGATAGCCCAGTGGCTTAGAATTCGACCTCGAATCGAGGGGTCCGGGTTCGAATCCCAGTGGCACGCACCAATGACTTTGTAAAAAAAAGTTAAGTGCGATTTATAAAATTAAATATCACCTGCTGTTACGGTGAAGGAAAACATCGCGAGGAAACCTGCATGCCTGAGAGTTCACAAAAAAAAATGTTCTCAAAGGCATGTGAAGTCCACCAACCCGCAGTAGGCCAGCGTGGTGGACTAAGGCCTACATCCCTCTCATTGTGAGAGGAGACCCGACTCTGTAGTGGGTCATTAACGGGTTAAAACAACACCAACTAGAATAATTGGAAAGATCACCTCAGCTTACTAAATTTTAAGTGGTCAATGCAGCCTTATAGAGCTTAACACGTCTTAAGGCCGATTTAGACTACGCTTGTCAAGAGATGGCGCCACATGATCCTGAATCACGCTATCGAAGTTTTCTACATCGCTGGCATATATACAAAACTCCGACATGACGTCATCGGAGCACGGCCGCTCCCCAGGCATGATCACCTCGCCTGGTGGGAGAGTGGCACACTCGTTTTCAGGTGATTTAATTCTAATGTTTATGAGCTACTCGCGTTTACACATAAACACAACACAAATTATAATTGTCATCGATTACAGACATTTCGAGTTTATTGTACTTAGAATCTAGATGTTACCTAATTACTTACGCTTTCTCTGTATCTGTACATAAAGATTGCAATAAAAATATCACATTTTAATAACAGGACAAAATGAAGCGAGAAATTTACTGATATTTGTACCGGCATTCCAGCTATAAACTGTATGAAGCGCAGAAAATATCTTCGTTCGCATCATTAATATATCCGATGCCTTCAGGGTTTCACACACCCCTGGATATGAAGGCATATACGAAACATTTTCGAAAACGATATGATGTCGATTGTAACTTTTATTTTAAAGATCAAAATCAGGGTACGTGGTAGAGCAACTTTAGATCTTGTTAGAAGACTTAGAAGACACTTAGAAGATCTTTATAACTCATCGTGAATGAAGTTCTAAACGTAGAATTAGTATTTTTTATTTCGCTTATTAATCTTATGCCTCCGCTTATTGACGTCCAAAGGATTTTGTTATTACGATTATCTTGTGAAAAAACACACTAAGTAACGTACCTAAGGTTACTTCGCAATTATAGGTACTAGGCTCAGTTAGATGTTTTATAACCTACCTCTTTCTTAACATTTTCATTTTTTTTTAATTTTATAAAGTTAGATGTTTTATAACCTACCTCTTTCTTAACATTTTCATTTTTTTTTTCAATGAAATAGTCATTTACATGACCTTCATGCTGCGTTATTTAAGTCCGAGCAGAATAATGTCGAATATCGCGACTGCAGTAAGCACCCTGCTCGGCCCACAGTACCGAGCCGGGTACTGGCGCCCCCAATATTTTATTCGCCAAATATCCGCGGCCATTACGCGCGGACATTTTAATTTCGCGAAAAAAAGAATCAAGCGATTAATTACTGTTTTATTGCGAAGCACGGTGGCTGCGGCGAAATTAAATTCGGTTCAGTAGCAAATAATTATTGCTTTTTTCCCTCTTAATTTCAGTTTGAACGACCCATTTGCATTGGTAACGAGCTCTGCTTGTGACAATAATTGTGGGTCTTCATATTTTTTCTTGGCCGCTTACAAAATCCCGTCAAATTACATCGAACAGTCCGATAAACATCTACAGACAATCGCCTATTTCCGCAACTTTGAGTAAATTAATTTTAAGAATATATGTAGTTGTTTCTACCGTGCTAAATAACAGGCGGCGGTGATAGCCCAGTGGCTTAGAATTCGACCTCGAATCGAGGGGTCCGGGTTCGAATGGCACGCACCCAGTGGCACGCACCAATGACTTTGTGAAAAAGTTATGTGCGCTTTATAAAAATTAAATATCACCTGCTGTTACGGTGAAGGAAAACATCGTGAGGAAACCTGCATTCCTGAGAGTTCACAAAAAAAAAATGCTCTCAAAGGCATGTGAAGTCCACCAACCCGCAGTAGGCCAGCGTGGTGGACTGAGGCCTACATCCCTCTCATTGTGAGAGGAGACCCGACCCTGTAGTGGGTCATTAATGGGTTACTGACAAATAACAAGAGCTAAGTAAAGGTATTCTGTGCGCTATTATTTAACCGTCATGAGTCGTGAGCACAGATTATCGGTGGGAGGAATATTGTATACTTTCGGCCAATGTACAGCAGCCGAAAAAACGTGCTGGACCAATACACGACGCACACTGACGAACTGACGTTTGTCGAACCAATCGTGTGTACCGCAGCGCAGTCAATGTCAAACCGACCAATGAAAGTTCTGCTCACCACTCGTGACGGCAACTATACACATATTCATGTGTCATAAAAAACCTAAGTACCTACATCGGTTTTTAAAAGTATTAAAAAATCATAAAACTGACATCAGATAGCTTTAAATTTTTAATAGATTTATTTAAATATTTTATATCCTTTTTTAACCCTCTTACACGATGAGTTTCCATAAAATAATATTGATTGATGGATAGTTATGAAGTAGTCTTTTTGTTCATACCCATGGTCTCAGCCATACTCAGTATAGCTATATTCAGTACGTCTTTCGATTGGCCAGTCTCAATATGACACGTGTGATTTATTGTTTACTTTATTCGCAGTTGCGTCGTCATGCGTGGTCAGCATGTCATGTTACTCGTAAGCGCGCGTTCATATTACTGTTATAGTAAAACTTATAACGACTAGAAAGAGTCGAATGCTTACAATATTATAATTATGTTTTCCCTATACTATACTTTATACTTGCTATCTATAAGTAACAACCGAACCCTTAAAAAGAAGCAACCAGACATGCGTCCATCCTAAAATAGAATTGGTATGCTACGAGTATCTGCAGTCTTAGGTACGTTGCAACTCATAAGAACAAGATAGTCGAATGAAAACTAAAGGTATCTTATAAGCAGGTTATGTTTTTCTCATATTGACTATAGACAAAAAACAAGAGTAGTACGCTAATTAATTTTAAATTAATATCTATAACCCAAATTCATACATCAAAGCGCGGTTAAATCAATAAGTTATCGTAAAAGTACTCTCAATCTGTAAAAGAACCCAATTTTTGTAAAAGAAAAGAAAATAGAAAAGAGTAATCAATATAACAAACCACCATTATACGTACGTACAGAATAAACATTATCAATTCTATCAAACTGGGGCATTCGTGAAGAAAATTGGTTTCCTCGCTCAAAGAGAAGGTCCACATTCGTATTTATTTTGCAACTTTTTCAGGAGATTGCTCATAAATATATAGAGACTACATTTATAACTCGTTCAAAGTTAAACAGAGGTGATTGTGTTGTTTGTTTCAAGTTATATAAATGTAAGCAAAAGTGAACAATTTTCTAAAAGTAGAAGGTATTTCCAAGTCGCATATAGATACAATGCAGTGCATACATGCATAGCCCCGCTACTTGAGTAGACCGGAAACGACCGAAAAAGTTAAGCAACGACGGGCGCGGTCAGTATAGTTGCCGTCACGAGTGGTGAGCAGAACTTTCATTGATCGGTTTGACATTGACTGCGCTGCGGTGCTCACGATTGGTTCGACAGTCGTCAGTTCGTCAGTGTGCGTCGTCTATTGGTCCAGCACGTTTTTTCGGCTGCTGTACATTGGGCTGCTGTAGACAATATCCCTAACACTGATAATCTGTGCTCACGACTCATGACGGTTACTATACCTGGATTAAACTTCCGTGCCACTGTGCTTCGGAGGGCACGTTAAGCCATGGGTCCCGGCTGTTATCGATACGATAGTCGTTTGGAGGACAAGGGGAGATCTCCCGCCAGGCGATGTCACTGCCTGGAGACCGCGGTCCTAATGTTGACTTCGGACCATTTGTATATATGCAGAGATTCTGAAGAACTTTGATAGCGCGTTTGAGGATACGTCTTCCGATTGGCCAGTTCGGTATGACGCTAATGATTTAACCTTGTCGGAGGCCCTATGGGCGGTTTGAAAACATCCGACACGGGTTGGCCACTAGCCCGTTGCCCCACCAATCCACATTGGAGCAGCGTGGTGGAGTATGCTCCCTACCTCCCCCGGGAGAGACCAGTGTCCAACAATGGGGAATAAAAGGGACGGAGCCAAGGACAGAAAGTAGGGTAAAAAGGGAAGTATTTTTTTATAAAATGCGAGGTTAAGATTCGGCCTCGGAGCGCTCCCGTGTTCCCGCCACTGTGGTTGCATTTTTGCGCGCCTGCATTTCCAGTATCCATAATTACTGCGCTCACGCTCCCTCGGCTTTTAATTAAGACCAAGACTTGTTTATTATCTTTTTGCAACTCCGACGCGACGGCTTTTCCCGACCGAAACTGTAAAGAGATTAAAATGTTTCGTTTTTGAATGGAGACTCGGTGTTTAGGTGGGACGCAGACGGGACGCTTTTGCGTTTTAGATACCTACGGTTTGCACTGTGCTGTGCAAAGCTGTACAGTGTAGTGCAAACCTTAGGATACTAAGGAGTGTTTGTGACTATAGAAATGACATTATAAGATGAATTTTTTTTTATCTCTTAAATTATTGATTAAAAAAATATATGTTAGATTCAGACCGCCCAAGACCGGGTTGAATCGTGGGTCATTAATGAGTAGCTGTTCTTGCAGCTAACTTAAATTTTGCAGTTGAATTGCAGTTAAAATGCCGTCCGTCTGTCGATACCCTACCATGACGGTCATTATATTTAACTGGTGACCTCAGTTGTAATTACTTCTTAAGCATCTGCAAACATTTTCATCTGAATAGAAAAGAAGAACATTCTGGAACAGGAAACAGGTTCTACTTAGACTGTGTTTTTTGTGTCGAAAATTCAGGTGAAATTTCGACAGACATGTAAGAAAAGTCATATTTTATCGATAAAAACCGGGTCCGTAATTTAAGCATGAACACTATGATCAAATTATTCGTACGGTAAACGTCAGGACCGTGTGGAGTGGCGTCGATTAGGGGATCCCCATGCCCAGCAGTGGACTACCAAGGGCTGAAAGGAAGGAAGGAAGGAAACATCAGTCATTAATATTCCATATATCATCCTGTCTTACATCTTCCCATAGTAATAGCACACGTGAACTATACGAATACTTTTACGATAGGAACTAGCCATGAGCAAAATGTGTCACTTAAAAGAAAAGAACGAAACATATCTTTCCTTCACTGTGAAGTATATCACTCTTTTAGTCCAGTAGTTCAATGTAGTTCACCATTCACAAACGATAGGTTATCCTTTCCTATTTCTTACTTCAACACTCCCTACTATTTCTTTTACTTCAGTTAGTTCAGTTCCTTCACTAGTTCATTACGATATAGTAGTTCTAATGAAATGTTCGATAAATTATTATGAATTAGGGGTATCCCATAATGAACTCGTGTATCGTAACGTTTATCTCTACTAGTCTTTTGAATTTTTTGAGATTATTAGATATAGGATAAAAAGACAAAAAAATTAAAAGGACTAAAACAATAAAATAAAACTAAGTGCGTTTGTTTTATCAAATATCTAGTAATAAATTATGGTCGCTTTCCAAACGTATAATGACATATAATGTTATTTTTGTTCAATATTTTGAAATACCGTATAATATACCCTCCGTAAAATCATACCTCAGATTTCTTACGATCCTCAGAGACGTTACCTATTTAAATTTAAAAATGAAAGAAAATATCATTTATACTTATAATCAAGCCAAAATAGTCCGTAAATACTTAACATAAAACTCATAATATTGAAACGTTTCCTAGAACTTCTAACGACAACGTATTTAGATGTAATAGTGTTCGTATAAGAATATTTGTAATTTGATCATTGGTGCTTTACATGATGGTTTAAGATTGTTTTCTCTTTTATGTCTCCGAGCATGAGTATGTGTATGTGTGCGTGAGTATATGCGCACGCCACGCGTCGTCGACTGTCGAGCTTCTTCGGTTAGTTTCGTTCGCGAAGCAATTGGACTAAATGAACGAGATGAATTGTAACTGAAGTAGTGAAGGAAGGACGGGAAAAAGTGAAGTACTTCAATTGAAGCATTCATTCCTGAACGACACATGACTGATAGGAACGCTCAAGGCACTGGTATTTACCGACTAACTTTTTCGATCGCCTGCGATATACTGAAGCAGCGGGGCTATGCGCGCTAATTTATAAATGTCAGTAATCCATTCATGACCCACTACAGGGTCGGGTCTCCTCTCACAATGAGAAGGATGTAGGCCGCCGTCCACCACGCTGGCGTAGTGCGGGTTGGTGGACTTCACATGCCTTTGAGAACTTTTTTTTTTCTGAACTCTCAGGCATGCAGGTTTCCTCACGATGTTTTCCTTCACAGTGACAGCAGGTGATATTTAATTTTTATAAAGCGCACATAACTTTTATTAAAAAGTCATTGGTGCGTGCCACTGGGATTCGAACCCGGACCCCTCGATTCGAGGTCGAATTCTAAGCCACTGGGCTATCACCGCTATCAATTTATAAATAATTACTGTTAAATTAAACGGCATTAACGTCAAACTACTTGAACATTAACGTTATACATTGAGCGTATCTAATATTGAATTCATTATAGCGGCAGTAAACTGGAGTATTTACGTTGAAGCGCAACGCGGCGGGTTTACGACGCGTGCGTTAATGTAAACTGGGTATCCTGTAAGGGGCTCTGTACACGAAATGATAAGGTTTCAATAACTTACTCAACAACGTGAAAAAAGTTTTCAGAATTTAATTCCGTCATCAAAATTTTCCATCAATTTTTGTTTATAGTAAGTACTTAGGTACCGCGGTGATAGCCCAGTGGCTTAGAATTCGACCTCGGATCGAGGGGTCCGGGTTCGAATCCCAGTGGCACCAATGACTTTGTAAAAAAGTTATGTGCGATTTATAAAATTAAATATCACCTGCTGTTACGGTGAAGGAAAACATCGTGAGGAAACCTGCATGCCTGAGAGTTCACAAAAAAATGTTCTCAAAGGCATGTGAAGTCCACCAACCCGCAGTAGTGGTGCGTGGTGGACGGCGGCCTACATCCCTCTCATTGTGAGAGGAGACCCGACCCTGTAGTGGGTCATTAATGGGTTAAAACAACAACAACAACAACTTAGGTACCTATGAGAGTAACAAACGGATATGCCTCCATACCACCAGCCTCTTACTTTTGACCCATCGTAAAACATGTTCTTCATGTCTTGTGTTTCGACTGGGGTGGCATGGTGGCCGAAGATATTTTGAAGCCAATATCTTAGTCCTCGTGAGTATCAAAGCACCCGCATATCTACAACCTCAGATAAGATTTGTTCTCTATTTGAGGTTGGATGTGGGCAGCAGTGACCACTTAACTTCAGTTGGCCTGCTCAATAACAATAAATAAAAAGGTTTTTTTTAATAAGTTTGCTATTCACACCTCCCAGGCTGAGATACAAAAAAATATCCCTACGGGACCCTCAGACTCTACAGTCCCTCAGATCCTACAATAGGCATGATGACAATAATCAAGTATCGCCAAAATATTTATCTGATCTAATGAAATTTATTCTCTAATTAATGTCGAGATTAATAATTTATTTGTTAAAATAAATCTACAAAATACAATCCGCCATGATAGCTTAAACACTCATCAGATCGAATTACGTCAATTTACGTCACGTCTCAGTAAACGTCATTTTTTTCGTAAGCATATTATACGCGATCTCTGCATTTTTACTGAGCCGTGACGTAATGACGGACGCCATGACACGGGCGAGCGTTTTGGAATGAATTTGAAACTTAAAATTTAAATGTACTTTCATTGCACAAAAACCTTAATTTTCTACAAAAATATGATATATTTTAGACATAATAGAAACTTCTGAATATCACAGAAGAGTTTTTGAAAATTAGTCATCATGCCTATTCCCTTACACCCTACAGTTCCCTCAGACCCCATAGTTCCCTTAGTGTGCAGGGCCTTTAAGCAACAACTCCAACGCAATAAGACGTAGTAAAGCGGCTCATTCGGCAGTCGTGTTACTGGTTCATTTCATCGGTTCATATAAACTCGCCGCCGAATATGAACGTCATTGAGCGATCACGTATTACACGAACTAATTCTAGACGCTTGATAAATATTTTGATTACACCTTGATATATGTTATATAGCCCAGTTTATAAAATTAAATATCACCTGCTGTTACGCTGAAGGAAAACATCGTGAGGAAACCTGCATTTCTGAGAGTTCACAAAAAAAGTTCTATGTGACGTCCGCAGTAGGCCAGCGTGGTGGATTAAGGCCTACATCCCTGTCGTTGTGTGAGGAGGCCCGACCCTGTAATGGGTCATTAATGGGTTACATATAGCCAAGTCCCCAACCCAGGGTTAAGCCTACTGGGGTAACAAGAGTAAAAAAATGTGCCGTTTATTCTACCTCAAGATCGTGTGAAAATAAGATTTTTACCCAAAAGCACGTTAGAGTACTTTTTGTCGCATTCGTGCGTCATAACTATAGGTTTTATAAAAAAATTGACAAGACATAAATCGTAGAAAATTTTCCGAAATTTCATTTGTCCATAAGAGTTTTTATCGTAACGTTAAACTTTGCGTGCGACATGGCAGGTAAGAAGATATTCCTTTATCAAAAGCAACATTATAGTCTGAGTTCTAGGTGAAAATTTCTCGAACTTAATTACGATTAGTTAGCACACTGTAACCATGATAAATGAAATTAGAAAGAAATAAATTATCGTTTTATCACGATTTTAGTATAGCTTGGGATTAAGACAACTAGATATATCTACATAAAAATAAGATATCGATTTTTACGAGTTCTAACTCGAATGTTTTGTTACTCAGACAGATAAAGGGAAGCTTGTTGTGGGTATTGCGGAGTAAACACCGCAGGCCGCAGATACGAGTAGCTGCTGATCTTTTATTAGTCGTAAAGATTACTTGCCGTGAACGAGCCGGGGTATAAACAAGCTAACATCAATTACTTACAATCTTGTAAACAAGAGTGATGTCTTATCTACCTATCCACTAACTCTCGCGTTCCCTGAGTTCTAGTTCAGAGAGAAATTTAGAAAAAAGTACTTTTAATCGCTGGAGTAGGCGCCCTCTTCCCGTTAACGTGTGCTATTAGTATGGACTAATGAGAGCGGTGATGGCCCAACAAGCGGTGATAGCCCAGTGGTTTAGAATTCTACCTCGAATCGAGGGGTCCGGGTTCGAATCCCAGTGGCACGCACTACGGTATGCGAAGTAATAAAGTATGTGAAGTAATACACAAACACAACAGTACAAATTCCTCATTCATTTACCCAAGTCGTTCATTTCTGCCAGTAAGAGAACCTAACAAACATTGCATTACCTCACAAACTTTAGTATTTAATGGTTCCTACTAGTATTAGCAAGGAGATAAAAATGTACCATACATTTTTAACTTCTTCATATTCAACTGAGTCTGAACTACAGTCCGAGACAGGTTTCCGAGACGCGTTGCTATTTCTATAAACTAAATTGGTCGTCTTTCCTCTGAAAGTCTTACATTACTTAAGTATTAGTTGTGTAACTTACAACATTTTATAAGGGCACAAAGACCATTTATTTGCTGCCTGTCTAATACAAAAAAGATAACCCTTAACCTTAGTTAAACTTTCCAGAAAGTAGCTGATATTTTCTCGAACTTTCGCGACCGTTACGATCTAGACGAAAGGAAAACCGAAGGGCCTAATTAATGACATTTTCCCAGCGGCGGAGCTATTAGAATGAACACGCTCCACGGGCCCTGGGTCCAATAAATTTTACTCTTACTCGGCCGAATCTCCAGCTGTAAATTCGCCTTTACACTGACCGGATAATCGTGGTGTAGATAAATATCTACGCTATCACTATCTACACCACGATTATCCGTGTCCCGTTGTATATGTGCATTTCGCAAATAGATTATTCTTAAATATTCATTTGTTTTCAAAGTAATGGCTCACATGGACATATTAGAAGAGCGTTTTATTTTGATATTTTCAAATGTTTAATCTTTTTTTTTTGTAAATATTAGGTTATGTAGATTTTGTTTCAAGGTTTTGTAAATAATAAATATACGAAATTAAATTTTGCGCGCCGATTCAAAGTATTCATCGGTCGCCAAGTGAGCCATCTCCCTAAACCCAGCGGCGGTAGCGGGCGTGTTAACACACGCAAGCCAAATTGCAGGTTCGATTCCCCATCGTGGCTGTGTCGTGCGTAATTTATGGGCAAACTCGCGCGGCAGGACAAGGCGCGGTAATCAAGCCAAAAATATCAGTTTTACTGTTGTGCTGTGGATAATACTGCAATCCAGTCGTCACTGCAGGTTCCCGTCTCTCAATAGGCCTCACAATGATAGGATGTTCTTATGTCTGTAACCCATTAATGACCCACTGCAGGGTCGGGTCTCCTCTCACAATGCAGTGACGTCTGGAGTGCAGCAGATATAGTATAATTACAAGTAAGTATAGGCAGTGAAGGCGGCGGCATGTAATTACATGCGCGCTCCCGTGCTTCGGACACGTTAAGCCGTCGGTCCTAGTTGTTGTCGATATGATAACAGTCGTTAACCTTGTCGGAGGGCCTACGGGCGGTTGTAAACATCCGACCATTGCCCACTAGCCCATTCTCCATGTAGCCGCATTGGAACAGCGTGGTGGAGTATTGGAGGATATACGTGGAAGAAAGAAATATGCCTAACAGTGGGCCATGAAAGGGTTGCAGCCAGCCAAGCCATAGGCAGTATAGCTCCCATAGAAAACAGATTAGGTACTATTCTGCTTTCTATGATAGCCCCTAAAGTTAAAGCTCAAAATACGGTTGGTAAATAGGCACTTATTTGCCGTAATTGAGCGCAGCCGTACTCGCGAATCTCAATTTCCAAATATTTGCCGAAGTGTGTAATCAAAAGCAATAATCGCCACATGTACCAATTGTCTCATTAATATGTATTTCCAACTTGTTAGGAGTTGGCTGTGTGGCGGTGGTGCAAAATCATAGGAAACGCGGGCACCATCTGATTTGTTCTTTTAATTAACGGAAATCTTTTAAATCGGCACCTACCCAAAGTACTACTGGTAGATGGCATCATAGTTATTTTTAAGTTTACCACCTTATAACCGTTGGGCGCGCCGGCTCTCTATCTTACTATATAATATAGACTATACTTGCTTTAGAAATAGAAATACAATAGACATAATATTAAAAAATAGTGATAGATAAGCAACCTAGTCTACCCTACGAGCCCTATCCTACCCTAGGAGCGTAGGAGTAGCTTTTCATTTGCTTTAATGTTTTATATTTTCCATACCTAGACCTACTACTCGTATGTAATACCCCTGCCCGACACTAACTATTCTCCTACATAATTTCAATTATTAAAATCACAGAATTGGCATACAGATCTAATAAACTTTCAACGGAATATGCAAATTCATGAATCCTTTTCCCAAGCATGGACAAAAATCCTTTTAATTTGAGAGCGGACTGCTTAAATACCTATAGGATCTATGATAAGTTTAAGGCCTCCATAATCTTATAACATCGAGCACACCTACAGGAAAGCACACTCGAATCGTGTCGCTCGAATGCGAAAACCGCATAAGCTCCACACGCACTCTACTACCGCATGCCAAGAACATATTCCCGGCTGGAAACTCGAATTTCGAACACACAGATTATTATTTTCTCCTGATATTCACACACTCACAAACACACATATTACATCGCAGTTCGCACGCAATTGTATATTATAAGTGTGGAAGTTTGTGAGTCTTTCACGCAAGTCGTTCATGCAAAAATGACTGAATAGATTTGGATGGAAATTGGTACACAGATAGATTATAACCTGGTTTAATATCTAGGATTCTTTTTATATATTTTTGGTCAAATTCTTTGGCCCACGTGGATAAACCGTGGGGGGGAAGTTTGTTATACGAGTTAACGAGTAACATTGAGGTAATGACACCTCAATGAGTAATACCTATGTTTTGAAAACTTGTTTTTTCATCTTGGTGATAAAATACAGTTATTGTTGTAAAAATAATGTGAATCCGTAAATAGTTTTCAGCATTAGATATTAAGATAAATGATAATAGAATTAAGATCTATGTTTTTTTGTGAAATAATCAATTTGTAAGGTGCATTTCCTCTGAAATTGTTACCAACTTCTACACCGCTAAAAATGCCAAGGTTTCTTCATTGGAGACCCACCTTAGTTCACCACGCTGCCCTAATGTGGGTTGTTGAATTTCATAATTAGGCCTAATTCAATATTACGATGGAATCTTCAATTTTATTTTATTAGAAAATCATTACGGCAGGCTACAGGGATTTGAACCCAAACCTAGAGAGTAAATTCTTAGCCACTATGCTATTACACATCTTATCTTAAGTTAGTTGTATCTTAATACTTAGTAAGTACTCTTAGTCTTGTCTTATTATTAAGGGAATAAGGAATTAAAAGAACCATTCAAATAAAATTCTTATATTTACATAATTAAAATTACATAGGTATATTATGCATAGGTAGACCTGAAACAAAAAATATATATTATTAAAAACTTCAACTGAATATTGTAATAGAAAATTACTGTTCTAACTTGTATCTAACCCATTAGTGACCCACTGCTGGGTTGGGTCTCCTATAACAATGAAAAAGATGTAGGCCGTAGTCCACCATGCTACACTAGTGTGGGTTGGTGTACTACACATGCCTTTAAAAATATTATGGAATATGGAAAACTCTTAGGCGTTCAGGTTTCCTTAGAATGTTTTCCTTCACCAGTATAGCAGGTGATATTTTTTATAAAGTGCATATTTCTATTTAAGAAAATCATTGGTGCCTGCCACTGGGGTTTAAACGGGGACCACTTGAGTAAGAGATAGAATTATAAGCCAATAATGTGCATCATTCGAACTTCTACTCTGCTGGGAATCGAACCCAGGACCCTCTGTGTAGCGCACTATTGTGCAGCTTACCTTGTGCTCTGTGTAGTGCACTATTGTATATGCAGGAAATTAATAAGCAATCTTTAATTGGTTGCTAGGCAACATTTGTTTTTCAAAGAAATTACATTAAGTATAGTTGCCGTCACGAGTGGTGAGCACAACTTTCATTGGTCGGTTTGACATTGACTGCGCTGCGGTGCACACGATTGGTTCGACAGTCGTCAGTTCGTCAGTGTGCGTCGTCTATTGGTCCAGCGCGTTGTTTCGGCTGCTGTACATTGGCCGAAAGTATACAATATCCCTCCCACCGATAATCTGTGCTCACGACTCATAACGGTTACTATATCTTGGCAACCAAACAGTCTCAATCTAACCTATCAATTTGTAGATTGGTTATGATTTGTTATTTGGGGCATTGAACAATGCACCACACAGGTTGTTTGTAAAATAAATAATAAATAATTAAATAGTTTATTACCTTGGTTTACTTAGTGCTGTTAGCGCTTATATAGTGGTACAATATCACCAGAAGAAATATGGATACCCCTAAAATATTGGAGAATACAGCCAGCTGGATGTCAGTAATCATCTTGAAATGTTCTGAAATTTTATATGGAAACAACAATAAAATGTATTCAATTATCATATTTATCTAGCATCATAACATGGCTGTAATCTTTTATGTAACAAATTAGACATGGGTAATTGAATTCTGAGTCAATTCTAATCTTTTCTTCCTTCTTACAGCCCTTCATAGTTCACTGCTGGACGTGGGCCCACTTAATTAATACCACTCCGATCAGTCCTGGGCCCTCTGAGTCGGTTGCCCACTGTCTTCTTCAGATTGTCTGTCCACCTAGTCGGAGGTCGGCCTGTGCTCCATTCAAAGTGTGGGTGTGTGTGTGTATGTGTGTATCATATCTCCCCAAACTTGTAAGCTACTGAGAAGCAATTACGGTGGCTGGTTATTAAATTGGCGTATGAAATCAGCACGGATTCATAGGTTACAAGGTACAATGGTTTCACCACTTATAACGACTAATACATAAAGTTAAGGTTGGAATCACCGGTGACAAATATAAGAAGTCGTGTTGTAATTATCACAGATAATACAATCTTCTACACTACGACTTGATATAAAAGTTATGTTCAGGTGTACTGTACTTACTTCTTAGCTGTTATTATCAAAAACTTCGGTGATTTTTTACAAAATATCGGCGGCGCAGACAATAAGAAAGCCATAAAACTTTAAACAGTTACACGACTACACGTCAGAGATATTTAGACAGATGTCAGTCATATCAAGTCAAAATTGTAGTAGCTGTCAAATATTAAGTCATTCATTCTTTTTCAGGATTTTTTTGTTACCTATTATTTTTTTTTAAAATGCAGAGACAAAGAAAGTAGATAATTTTGCTAATTAAATTCGTAGAAACTATCCTACTATATAGTATTTAATTTAGGGAAATAAATATTATAATCGTGTCGTCAGAAAAAAAATTCAACTACTAATGTCATTGGTCCTGATAGGAATTTTTTGTTGCCACTGTCAGTGTCAAAGTCAAATAAATATTAAATAATGTCAACTGTCAAAATTTTAAGTTTTCTGTTTGGTTTTGGCCGCATATTAATTTATGGATATTAATTACATATAATTATTTAAGGGAAAATAGTAGAATTGTAGTAAATGACAAAATTCGCTGGAGTTGGTTTGTGTACGAAGTAAAAATGTATTTATCCTCAGTTAGTTCGCGGTTGTTATTGTATGATACGAACAGTTGGGATTTGAAAAAGTCGTATGGGTGCTATGATGGAGTTATGCGAGATATATCATGGAGCGACGATAGTAAATACTTATTACAGGTAATTCGATTCATTGGCATTGTAATATTTCATTATTTGAAAATTTTCTTGTAAGTTGTGACCTGTGGTTGTGACATAAGAGTCCATTAGTATCTTTTCATAATGTAGGTAGGGTGTGCCCAAACATGAATGAGGTCTAGGGCCTAAGGATTTAAGGAGAAATGTTATGGATTAGAGTAATAACAAAATACTTTTAAAATTCCAGGTAAATTCAAAGGGCCTTATTGAAATATTAACTGCTGCTGATCATGATATCCGGAGCCTGCAACACATCCCCCTGAAAGAAACTTGGTCTGCCAGCTTCCACCGGGAAGGTCATCGCAACATCGCCATTGGCACTAAAAGTGGCAATGTCATGATCTGGGATACGAAGAACAAAACAATCACGAAGACCTTCCCGAGTCCAGCCCAACAGTCGCATGTCAACTTCATAAGCTACAACGCTAAAAACACAAGCTTAGCTAGCACTCTGCAAAATGGCGACACTGTTATCTACGGTCTTGTGTCAAATATTCCAGTACTAACAATAAAGTTGCCCTGTTCGAAAAGCATTTCTGCCATGAAGTTCCACCATGAGTCCAGATCTCTACTTGGTCTTGCTACTGATGAAGGCCACATTGTACTAAGAGATATAACCACCAATAAAGACAAAGTTTTCTTTGAAAACGTACATGGGTCGCCTGTCAGTGACTTCACATTTTCTCCTATCAACAAAGATGTTCTACTCTCTAGTGGCTATGACAAAATCATACATGTCTTTGATATAAGACTGCAGAACATAGTGTCTACAATTCGCACATCCTATGCACTGTCCTCGATAGCAATGAACACTGAGAATCAAGTAGCCCTCGGAACAAAGACGGGTCACATTCTAGTTTACGATTTACGAGACTTAACAAACCCATACAAGGTTTTGAAAGGACATGAGGAAGAAGTGAAAAAAGTGGCTTTCCAGCCCACTAAAAGAAAAACATTATCAACAGAAGTAAGCCTAAGAGAAGAAGTTGATATGAATCTACAAAAGAATCAAATCCAGTCACCAGCTAGGACGCGCACATCTGATGTACTACTTGTGAATGACACACCACCAAAGCCTAATATTTATACAACAGCTGAAGACAATACTGTAGACTCATTCCTAGTTGAAATGGGTTTCAATAAGACAAACGATGATTTTGATGAAGATGTAAACAGAACAACAGAATTTGAAAGAAAAAGCGATAGATATGAAGCGAGGTATCATCAACTGGATGTAGAAAAGAACATCAGTAAAGTGTCTACACCACTGAACAGCAGAGCGCCTGAAAATTTCATTCTTCCATCACCTTTGAACATGACCAATGGAGTCACAGATGATGTTAAATCAAATATTAACTTATCCAATATTATGCCTGTAAATAATGCTGGTATAGACAAGAAAGTAATGGACGAACTCAAAGACTTCATAAAATTAAGCTTATCTGATGTGTCTGATGACAATCGCAGCTATTTCCTACATGTCATGATGGCACTAACAAAACAAAAACTGTTTTTAGAGAAACAGCTCGCTAACTTGAATAATCAGATGCAATTAATGATGCAAAATCAGACGTCTTTAATTGAAACAAACAGGATACTGACATTGCAACTAGAGCAATTGAGAGGGCAGATGAGTTTGCTGTAGATTGAATTAAGATCCCAGTAGTCTTATACGCTAATAATAGCTTAATCTCAATTGAAATCTTAATGGTTATACTTTGATGTAGTCATAGGAATTATTACTATAACACTCATGTTGGTTGTTTGGGATAGCCCAACTATTTTGAGACCTGACTGTCTTTAATCATTAGATCCAGGTGATCACTGACATGTCACAATGGAGACTGCATGTCTTTCAGGTGTGATACTTGCCGGGCTATCCCAAAAAACTAACATAGTAAGCCCGTGTTATAATGTAAAATAATACTCTTGATTTATTGTATTAGAAAATAGTCATAACAACTCAGATAAAAAGTTAATGGCTTAAGTTGCATATAAAAAATATTTATATATCTCTTGCCTCAAAAAGAGGTATTTTAGTCTTTTTTTCAGTGCATTACATTCAAATATGTTTCGTGTTTTTGATGCTGTTTTTTTCTGTTCAAACCTTGATATTATTAGGAAAAGTCTTAAAAGTAATTTTTAAAGATACTCAGCACTGTTTATTTTTGTAATGTTGTACATATTCAATTTTTATTGTAAGTTTTGATAGTAAAATTTTATGTGAGTTAAGCCATTACTTTTTACAAAATATTGTAGATACAAAAGTTTTAGTACAAAAATTAAGTGTTTTTAAAAGCACTCATATCTTAATTCGAATTCATTCTCAGAAGTTGATTCAAAACTATTTTGGATTTACGGAAAATTAAACGTATAGAACTTCACTATCATGGCGAAGCCAAACTGCAAAAAGCAATTTCATGTATTGGTTAGAGACCATGTATGTTGTTGCTGGTATGTTACCTTCCCTCTGAGCTGTTCATAGTTCACTGCTGGACAGGTGGCTCCCTTAGTTGATGGCACTCTTCTTGGTCCTTGGTTCTTGGCCCTTTGAATAGGGCAAACATCTTATTCCTCATGAATAGCAATGCACCCACACAATGTGAGTTGCTTAATCATGGTTATGATAATTGACCTCTTAATGAGTATGCCTCCTGGATAGAGGTAATCTTTAGATATAAAATCTTCCATAAGTCTTTGTCTGCAAAAATTTAATATGGACTATGATAGATTGATTTTAATGCATCCTGGCATTCCTGTTAAAGAATGTCTGTTTTATATGTACGTTTCATCCCAAAGCTCCCTTGGGATCGTTAGGATCAAATAAGCGTCAGCAAGCATAGCTGCGATTAGTGAATAGTAAATTAATGTCATGAACTGCCCCAATTTAAATTGTAAATTATTGTGTTAATATTTATCACCACAGATTTTAACAATCATTTAAAACATTCTAGTGCCAATTAATTAGTGAAATTTTGCCCCAAAATATTTTAGTGTATTGTAATGAAGTTATTGAATGACACAATAATTGTTAATGTTTTATTCCTTGAACAAAACGAACGTTTGTGTTACTGTGTTGTGAATGGTTGCATTTGTTTATTGTTAGTTAACATGCTGTATAATAATATATATTTAAGTGTATACAAAATAATATTGCCTAATATTTTAATTAAAAAGTTAAGAATTGAGTATGCCTCTTTTATTTACAAATGTCACAAAATATGTAGATGTGAAATTACAAGAATTATTATCATGTTGTTGTTGTCATAAGCCCTGTAAGTAAGAATTTGTCTCATACTCAAGAGGTCTGATATCAAATACCAGTGGCAGAGTGGCACGCCACAATGACTTTCCTAAATAAATAAAAGTTATCTATCTCCGTTTTAAGAAAAAAGGATGTCACCCGCTGTAATGGTGAAGGAACCTGGATGCCTTAAAATCCCTCTAAATGTTCACTATGGCATACCTTTGAAATCGCTGACTCACATGAAATGTACCCACCCTGGCAGTGGTTTATAGACTGTAATCTGTCCCAAAAAATTAAACCATCACGTATATATTATGAAAAGAAGAGCATAATCTGAAAGATAATATTTATTTTACCTGATCTTGATTAATTTATGTGTGTGCTTGTTGTAAATTTATAAACAATAGTGAAATTGTAATTATTTTACATAGTACTTGGCTGTTTGAAAATATTATGAAAACAAAAAAAAATTGTCATTTATTTATTCATTGCTGTGTATGCTGCTATCAAGTGTCATTGTCAGTGTGAAGATTGATTGACATTTGACATATTGACAAAAGTTCGTTGTTCGCTCAACTTCTATAATTTCGATTTATTAAAAATTAAAGAAAATGGGAGAACTTGCAGCAAACAATTTATTTGAGTCCCAAACAATAATAGCTGACCACAAGGACCTGATCCACGATGTGGCGTACGACTTTTACGGCGAAAGAATGGCCACTTGCTCCAGCGACCAATACGTTAAGGTTAGACGATTGTTTTATGATAATAAACATCCCGGTTTTAATTAAAATCAATATTTATTTAATGAACAAATTTCAACATTTACTAATGACCGATGATACTATATACTATGAGTAAATAAATAATTGAATAATGACAGAGAAATAAGCTCGAATCGCGCCAAACCTCTATACCTATGACTTTAGTTAAGATAATTTTGTCATTTTTTATCGTTTTATTAACGTCAGGTATGGGACACAGACGGCAAGGGTGGCTGGAGGCTCACAGGCAGCTGGAAGGCGCACCATGGATCAGTGTGGAAGGTGACGTGGGCACACCCTGAGTTCGGGCAGGTACTAGCCACCTGCTCGTTCGACCGTACCGCAGCTATATGGGAGGAAGTTGGTGAGTTACAAAATAAAAAAAAATGTAAATTATCACAGATTTTGATTACTAACCATAGTCAAAGAATAAAATAGAATGGCAATACTAAGATACAACCTGAGTGGTGCATTGGTTGAGATACTGGAGTGCTGCCTGGAGGGTTCTGGGTTCAATTCCCAGCAGAGCAGAAATTTGAATGATGAGTTTAAATTTCTCTTACTGGTCTAAATTTCTACTTTAAATTTCTGTCCATGGCACCTACACCACAGGGAATCCTAGTGTGGGGCTATGAGTGTGAAGCATATTAATTATAATAAAAATAACATAACATGTGACATTAAATCTTTATAAAACAATGTCATTGATGCATGCTCTTGGAATTCAAACCTGGACCTATGGAGGTTGAATTCTTCCACTCTTAGCCACTGGATGCTCTCTTTAAGTTATTGTAAAAAAATATTCGTTTCAAATTGCAGGCGACACAACAGCTTCAGGGTCAGAAAAGGGTCTCCGTACGTGGGTGAAGAGGTCCAACCTGGTGGACTCCAGGACTTCAGTGACTGATGTCAAGTTTGGACCAAAGCATCTAGGTCTTCTATTAGTCACATGTTCGGCTGATGGCATTATAAGGTACTCACATTTATATTTCTACTATTGTAGTAATCGCGCTGCACTGAACGATTGTAAATTTTCGTGTTAGCAGTGGTTGAGTCACTTTTTTTGCCCACATTAGGGTTGTATGTGCGGCAATAAAACATTTTTTTTATTAATTATTTAAAATATGGGGGACTTGTTACTACTTGTTTTTATTAGTTAATCTTATATATGAAATTCTCATGTCACAGTTTTAGTTACCATACTCCTCCGAAACGGCTTGACCGATTTTTATGAAATTTTATATTATGCATATTCAGTAGGTCTGAGAATCGGCTACTGTCTGTTTTTCATACTCCTAAGTGATAAGGGTTGTCCACACCTAACTTTTATTGTTTGGATATTTTTTTATTTTTAATTTTCAATAATGTGGCAAACAACCCTAAATTTTCACCTTTCTGTCACCAACCCCTATTTTTTAATAGTCGATTTTTAACACGTTTGTGGTGTCAGCTAGTAGTAATATAGAATTTCATCATTTCAGGATATATGAAGCTCCGGATGTGATGAACCTAGCCCAGTGGACCCTGCAGCACGAGATCCCCACCAAAGTGTCAATCAGCTGTCTGTCCTGGAACCCATCATTATCTAGGTAACCTACATTCTAAAAATGTAATCTAATTTTGATAATTATTAATAGGGTATTACGGCTTATGTCAAAAAGCTTTTTATATGAATTCGTAAGTCATAAAAACCCATAAAAAATTGGAAAAAAATTTTTGCAAACAAATATTATGTAAAAAAAGACTTTTCAATTTAAATTTCAAAAATCCCCGCGAAAACACGGTCTCCGCCGTCTCGGCGCTGTCGCCATGCTTGTGACGTCAGTCGCAGTGTAAACAATACATCTCAGTAAAGGAATAAAGTTATACTCCATTGTTTATTTACACTGCTAAAGACGTCACGCCGATAGCTTTCATGGTGTGTAGCGTTTTTGACATTTGAAAAACAGATTAAAAAACCTGAATTTTAAAACTGAAATAATATGTATACTACATTTTTTAGAACAGACATCACTATTTTTCACTTGCTTTTAACAAAATCTATCAATATTACATAATTTTGGATTTTTCCTTGCATGGTGTTCGCACCATTCGGTATTTCGATACCCTATTGTATTATTTACCATACTACATAATTTGCAGAGTATTTTAGTACATAGGGTAAATAATTGATGTTTCAGAGTGCACTCCAACCCACCGATGCTGGCCGTGGGCAGCGATGAACCCAACGTGGGCTCCTCCAACGCGCAGAACGATAAGGGTGGCGCCTGTAACGGCAAAGTGTTTATTTATGAGTAAGTTTTTTTTTTTAATCTTTAATTGCTATCCACAGACTCTAGGTCAGTGCCTTTTTTTTGCATCACGTTACTAGTAATATTATTGCTCCAGAAAAAGTTGTTTGTCAATTTTGGCCCGGTGTCTCCTTGGATCGTCCCGGGCGTTCCTTCAGCGTCTCTGTGGCTGATGGCAGTAGCCAGGTTGTAGTCCTCAATGGCAGCTGTGTTTGCCTCTATGGCCTATTTAAGTAAGTTTTAATAGCTTAAAGTTTCTTCTCTGCAGTCAGGAACGCTTGACATAGTAGTTGTGGCATCATGCTGAGGTTCTACAGTTGTTTGATCTTTTTAGATTAGCTCTTGCAATGTGTTTCTACAGATTCCCGAGCTCTATCCTTAAGTTTGCTGTCTATGACTATGACTATGACAGAAATCGGTCCTTATTAGTAACGCTAGTCAATGGTGTGACATAGGTGTGATTTTTTTTAAATCAACTGGCTCAGTTCTGTTTAGAAATATTGATTTTTCAAAAATCCAATGATTCGGTTTTAGTTTTCATCAAAATCTGGCCCCAGACTCCTTTGAGTATTTTTCGCTATTCAGATTACTTCAGATATCACCATCCGCGCATACCTGGAAAATTCACACTGTACACCGAAGCTAATAAAAGCGTGTTATAAAGGTCCACATAGATGAAGTTGTCTATGAAAGCCAAGTTATATATATTTCTGTTCCATACATTTCTTTTTATCTTATAATAAAATTCTCATGTCACAATGTTAGTTACCATGCTTCTCTGCAATGGTTTGACCGATTTTCATGAAATTTTATATGCATATTCAGCAGGTCTGAGAATCGGGTACTATCTATTTTTCATACCCCTAAGTGATAAGGGTTGTCCACCCCTAAAATTTTTATTTTATTTTTTGGACAATTTTTTTATTGTTTAATAATGTGCCGTTAAAAATACATCCAACTCAAAATTTTCACCCTTCTATCACCAACCCCTATTTTTAATAGTCGAAATTCAACGCTCGATTACTTATATAAGTTATGGAGCGTTAAAAAACAACGCAAAACAACGTTTGCGGGGTCGGCTAGTTGTTATAAGATTGAAACTCCGCCGTCAGATACAGCGAGGCGTCCCGCCGCTGGACCAGGACGGACTGCCTGGCGTCCGTGCTGGAGCCGGTCAACGACCTGGCGTTCGCCCCCAACCTCGGCCGCTCCTTCCACTTGCTGGCCGTCGCCACCAAGGACGTCAGGATTATTAAGATTGAACCTCTGCCGTGAGTGCCCCTTTCATACCCAAACTTTTAAATTATAAAATTTTAAATTATTTTTTAAATTTTTTAAATTTTTTTTAAATTATTTAAATTTTAACTTTTTTTAAATTATAAAAATATTATAAAGAGGGAACATTAATTGTATTTTTGTATGTTTGTAACGATTAAACTCAAAAACTACTGGGCCGATTTCAAAAATTCTTTCACCATTGGAAAGCTACATTCAGCCTGAGTAACATAGGGTATTAAATAAAAATTAAAAAAGAATAAAAAAATTCATTGGCAGAGCGAAGCCTGCTGGGTCAGCTAGTGAATTATAAATGAGAAGCAAACGGGCATGGCTCGTATGCCTGTTTCATGTTAGGTGCGATGACTGCTCATTAAAACTTTGTTACGGTTCTTAATAATCAAGTTTTCATAGTCAAAAAATAACAATAAATCTGCACCGATCAAACCAATGAGTGAGATAAGGTAAAATAACTAAATAAATAAATAAACAACACATGTAGAAACACATGTAAAGTAGTGAATAAGAGATAATCAAATTTAAATACAAAAAAAAAACCGTTTAAAAATGATTCTATTTAATTAAGTTATTTAGAAAAATTCATTTGTTCGTTATCTGCTTACAATATTTGCATTGATCAAAAAAATTTTAACAAATTAAATAATTTAAGTTTAAATTTAAATTTAAACTAGCTTAATTAATTAAAAGCTCTTGCAGTAAAAAGTAAATCCGTTTTTGGCTCTAGGAATTAGATGTAAGTATTGCTGTAAGTTAGTCTGTAAGCTGTGGATTTTGTTTTTAATAAATAAATAAATAAACCCTATACCTACATCGGTGCTAATTAACGTTTTCACTTTGTGTTTGTAAACATAATGCGTGCTCGTTCCAGAGAATCATCGAGCACCACAACGAACGGGTGCGGCGTGCGGTTCAAGTGCGAGGTGATGGCCGCGTTCGAGGACCACAGCTCGTGCGTGTGGCGCGTGTCGTGGAACGTCACCGGCACGCTGCTGGCTTCGTCCGGGGACGACTGCTGCGTGCGCCTTTGGAAGAGTGAGTGCGCTTTTTGAACCTATTGGGTGCCACGTGACGTCACCGGAACGATAGTGGGCTCCTTAGGGCGTTTGTCCACCGCCGCCGTCACCGTCACGTCACCGAGAACGAGATGAAGGCGCCGAAGTAGCGGTACGTACATTTACTAAGAGCCGCGTGTCCACCGCACATCCGTCACCCGAGCGCCGTCATCCCGGCCGCCGAAATTGTGAGTAGATCGGCGTGACCGCTAGAACGTGGCCCGAGATTTTGACGGGCCGATGTGCCGACAATACAAAACACGTATGAACTTGTCCACACACTGCCGTCGCCGTTCCGTCGCAGTTGCACCACCGTACACGATTCTTCAAAAACGCGACTATTACGCATGACAGCTGGAACAAACTAAACCAGCGAAATCGGTCGCGGTGGACAAACGATCGCCGTCACGTCATATTAAACTCGGCCTGGAATAATCTCGTTCTTGGTGACGTGACGGTGACGGCGGCGGTGGACAAACGCCCTTAGGAGTAGATTGCTGTGCGCGGCAATAGAAGAGTGAATGCTTTTTAGCCTTTGAACCTCCACGTGACGTCACCGGAACACTGCTGGCTTTTTCAGGGGACGACTGCTGTGTGCTGCTTTCGAGGAGCGAGTGCTTTTTGAACCTTTTGAACCTCGTGACGTTACCGAAACTCCGGAGTAGTGGGCTCCTCAGAAGTAGATCGCTATGTGCGGCCTTGTAAGAGCTCATTCTCTTCCTTTATAAAGCCGCGTTTTCACTAGGGGGACGTTGTTACTTGTTTGTTTATGTGAATATTGAAAAACCGGGCCTTAATCAACGATTCTTTTGTTCGCAGTGCAATACCTGAACCAGTGGCGGTGCGTGGCGGTGCTGAAGAACGAGCCCGCCGCCGCCGGAGCGCGCCCGCCGCGAGCCGGCGCCACCTACACGCGCCTCGCGCCCTCCGCCAACCCCGCACACATGCCCAGCTACTGACGTGAGTGCGCGCACACGCACACACACACACACACACACACGCACACACACGTGGCGAATTCCGCCACTCACCGAGAGATGGCGCCACACGACCCTGAATCACGCTAAAGAAGTTGTCTTACAAAACTCTGGCATGACGTAATCGCAGCACGGCCGCCACCGTGCCGATATCGTGTGTCATCCGACCGTATGTCATTTCATGAACTCGGCACGACAAGGAACCTTAATGTCTATTCTATAAGGCACACAATAGATTGTCACGATATTTGACTTTTAAGCCTTTTTTGACTTTTTATCACGGGTAAGACACGATATTGCCGCGATACGAGTGTGAATGGTCATACAGAATCGGGCCCCAGGCATCGCCACGCCTGGTGGAAGATCTCCCTTTGCCAAACGCGCACACACACACACACACACACCCGTGTACACGTGTACACTAACACCTTGTCCAGAAGAAGCGAATTTGCCGCGTATCGTTTCGCGTGAATTCACTCGCAAAAGCGTAGCGCGCGCTGTGAAATTAGTCGTTACGCGTGGGTTGGCTTTCTGCGCCTTAATAACGTTCAATAACACGAAGGCAGACAAACAAAAACTGAGAGCGTTGTCTAAAATCGGATATTTCACTACAAAGCCAGGTCTTCGCCGCAGAAAAGTGGCCAAACTTGTGATATTGTTAAAATGTTGGGAATGCAGAAGTTGTCAACAATTTTAATGGAAATCCTTTCCAAAACCTTTTCAGTTTCAATTAAATCCGCCCTCACCCTAATCGTTATGGAATCCTGCTATTTTTACATTCCACCAATGTGACCTAATGATAAAATGTCACGTTTTCGAAAATAAAGAATATTAGTTTTTGGTCGCTGACGTCTCATTCTCCAGCACCAGTATGAATTTCGATAAGTTCATAAATCTTTTTACATTTTAAAAGTGTTTTTGTAAATTAGAGATTTTTAATAAAATACTATGAAATCAGTGTTGTACATTACTCTATTATTTAGTTTCACCTTAAGGTAAAAATGATCATCTAAAAATTATATTTCAGTCATCATACAATGTAAAAAAAAAGGTTTTTATTCGCTTAAAAATACATCGTAAGTTACACGTATATAATTTAACAAAGAAAAGATTTTATTATAAATAATTGTACAAGTCGTCAAAAATGTGATGCGATCCAGTCAGTCTAGTGGGAGACATTTTTAAATTCAAATAATTGAAGCATCAAATTATTGATGCTACGAAACATATCAGATGTAAATATAAGTACGTCCACCAATACTCTCCACGATACATATCCAAATTGAAATGCATGCAGTTTTAAAAGATTTAGTTTTCTATAATAATATCTGTGCAGAATATAGGTACATACAAGCAATAACGAAATAAGTGAACTGAAGATGACCAAGACTATTTAAAATGTAATAATGCTAGAAACAAGCAAACAGGCCACCTGATGGTAAGTGGTCACGACATATTATGAAGCAATAGGACAGGGGCCTGATTCTGTATGACCATTCACAGTCGTATCGCGGCAATGTCGTCTTACCCGTGATAAAAAGTCAAAAAAGGCGTCAAGGCGGCAAAAAAACGTCAAATATCGTGACAATCTATTGTGTGCCTTATAGAATAGACATTTAAGTTCCCTTGTCGTATCGCACACAATCTTTTGGGACTTACAGAATCAGGGCCCTTGATGCAAGGATAGTTCAGGGGTTATACAAAAAATGATTGCAAAAAAGTGACGGGACGACCGTCACCTAATGATGGAGATAACAAAAAAGCCACCGTATCATACAATGCTAGACGCTGATGAATACCCAATACGTAACCAAAAGACAATAATTAATAGAAACGAAAGTTTCCCTACAAGGGGGCCCGATTCTGTATGACCATTCACACTCGTATCGCGGCAATGTCGTGTCTTACCCGTGATAAAAAGTCAACAAAGGCTTAAAAGTCAAATATCGTGACAATCTATTGTGTGCCTTATACAATAGACATTAAGGTTCCTTGTCGTGCCGAGTTCATGAAATGACATACGGTTGGATGACACACGATATCGGCACGAAATCTGAATGGTCATACAGAATCAACCCGCAGATACAACCCTGAGCCTTGACAAGACAAGTATCGTGAAACAAAAATAATTTAGAAATGTAATGTAAAGTTTATTTCATGACAAAAGTAGGAAAAAGCGACAAAACTCGACAAACTGGATCACATGTTACAAATGCGCGAGTCACTTCATGGGGGCGGTTCTCCGTAGGCGGTACAGGTGCGTTTCGTTGCTCGCGGTAGCCCGCGTGGAGTGCCAGCCGACCTGAAATAATTAAATAATAAAAGAACGCTTCACACTCGTAGCCCCACACTAGGATTCCCTGTGTCGTGGGCGCCATGGACACACACAAGACAACAACACACGCACCCAGACCACAATCTCAATTCCGATTCCGATCCAATCTGAACTGTCACATGTTTTGGTACTCTTGAACGCAATCTGTCAATAACTGCGTTGAGAGTAACTTCTCTTTGGCATTAAGAAGATTGCAACGAAATTACACAATTTCATTGTGTTCTGCAATATGCCAATATCCGTTCAATATTTGAGAAATAAGGCGCTAGTGTGCAACAATTCCAATGACGATCGATCGGAATTGATTTCAAGAGTAACTCCACAGAAACAAAAATTCAAATTAATCATTAAAATCTCTGCTCTGCTGGGAATCGAACCCAGGACTCTCTGCGCAACGCACCAGTGTCTGAAATCATATGTTATTATGGAAATTGTCAATATTTGACAAAAACACAAGAAACAAAGTTATAGTTATAGAACAAAGGTATAGAAATAGTTCTCACCGGCATTGCCCTCTCGCTCTTGCAGTGGCTGTTGGAAGAGGAATGGGGGCTGGTTATACTTCTGCAAAGAAAAATAAAAGTTGGTTTTTCACCAAGAATTTCTAAAAAATTTTTTTCGTGGAGCAGAGTAATCGATTCCCAGAGATTCCCTTATCAATATTATTAAGTGGTAGAGCCATAGTAGCTCGTCCGGGGAGGTGCCTTACCGCCAGCCTCTTAACCCGTCGTAAAGCAGCATGTTCTTCATGTGTTGTGTTTCGGCTGCGGAGGTATTTGCCATTGCCCTAGAAACTTTATTTGACACATCTATTCTGGATCTATTAACATATTTATTACGTAAGATATCATCATACCGAACATACTTGTTAAAAGTACATATTATTATGATGTTGATGTTCGGTATATGATGTGTTTGGATTTCTGGAACATTCTATGCGAATGAAACTGGATTTCTATTACGTTTTACTTAAAAAAGACTTAATAAGTTGTCGTTTACCCTAAAGAAGCCCGTTTGATGGTGGTCGCGTTGCTTTGCAGTAGTATGCGAGTGGAGGGCGCGGTAGGCACGCCGGTGGACCGCCAACTGTTGGCGACAATATAATTATACACTATAAAATATAATATAAATAAAGTAATATAAAGAAAATATAATTATTCACTAATGCCCGAAATTAATAACCGATCTGCGTTTATAGATTGATATTGAATTGACTATTTGATTGCCAAGTTGCCAACATAATAGGCATGATGACTTATTTTCAAAAACTCTTCTATGATATTCAGAAGTTTCTATTATGTCTAAAATATATCATATTTTTGTAGAAAATTAAGGTTTTTGTGTATTGAAAGTACATTTAAAATGTTAAGTTTCAAATTCATTCCAAAACGCTCGCCCGTGTCATGGCGTCTGTCATTGCGCCACGGCTCAGTAAAAAATTCCAGATCGCGTATAATATGCTTACGAAAAAAATGACGTTAACTAAGACGTGACGTAATTTGACGTAATTCGATCTGATGGGTGTTTTAGCTATCATGGCGGATTGTTGTATTTTGTAGATTTATTTTAACAAATAAATTATTAATCTCGACATTAATAAGAGAATAAATACATGTTTCAAAATCTTTGAATCCTATTTCATTAGATCAGATAAATATTTTGGCGATACTTGATTACTGTCATCATGCCTATTATTAACATAACAAATGTTGCCTGGCAACCAAACATCAATTAGATGAAGATCAGTTATTTATTTCTAGCGTAATCTGATCCGCCCCCACCTCGACGCTGTTCAAGCGACAAGGTAGGTACATATTTGCCTTCATTTCCCAACTCACGCCCAATTAGCGCTACGCGAACTGCTGTTTTTGAAATACTCCAAGTGTAACCGTTTACCAAATCTGACTAATTTTTGTATGAAGAAAGGCTTTGAGGTTGCTTAAGACCTTCGGCCACAATCTCGCCCACTGGCTCATCTTAAGCTGCCAAAATCAAAAGCTTTGTTTTTGCACGCGAACCGCTTCAACAAATAGTTTTTCGTTTTTCTGTGTGAGTTCAGTTTATCATTGAGAGCAAGGCAAACTCACCTCGGCAGCGCGTCCCCGGCCCGTCGATAGAAGTCGGCGCGTTTCACGTCCGTCTTTAGGGGACAGCTGCCCAATCTCGGCTCCTCCTTACGTCCCCCTGCTAAGCCCGGCGGCCGCCCGCACCGCCGTAAGTTCCTTCTCACCTCGTTCAAATCCGTGCTGTTATAAAATAAATAAAAACTATGTAAAGGACGATACGACGAAATCGATGGACAGCCGCAATTTAAATTGAAATTCCTAGATATCGTACTGAGTACATAGCGGTAATTTTTGATGCAATCTCTTAGTGAGTTAATTTTGTCGCGTGAGTAGTCTGTCAGTTGTCTCGTACTGACCAGGGCGTGATCAACCCTTAGGGTAATTAGGCTGCAGCCTAGGGCGCGAGGATCGGAGGGGCGCGAAATCGGGTCTTCGCATGCACTTTTCATCTAGTATCATTGCATCTACCCTACATATTTCAACTAGACCGGAACAAAACAAACGTTAAACCAAAAAGTTAACGCAGCATTATAGGCAGTATGAACCAAAAGTTAAAAACTTATATACTACTTTCAGGCCGACCGTAACAAACCTCGCGGGGGTGCCTCATGAATTAGCCTAGCGGTCAGAACTCTTAATCCGTCGCTGGTATTGGCGACCAATGAGCGATGCGTTATTTGCTATTTATTTTATTGTCAGTAACCCATTAATGACCCACTACAGGGTCGGGTCTCCTCTTACAATGAGAAGGATGTAGGCCTTAGTCCACCACGCTGGCCTAGTGCGGGTTGGTGGACTTCACATGCCTTTGAGAACTTTTTTTTTTCTGAACTCTCAGGCATGCAGGTTTCCTCACGATGTTTTCCTTCACCGTAACAGCAGGTGATATTTAATTTTTATAAAGCGCACATAACTTTTTTTACAGTCATTGGTGCGTGCCACTGGGATTCGAACCCGGACCCCTCGATTCGAGGTCGAATTCTAAGCCACTGGGCTATCACCGCATTATTCATTTTATTACATTTTAATCATTCATTCATTATTCATTTTATGACTCACCTGGAATGTTCGTGGATACTCGGCAGCCGCGGGTTGGGGCTGCAGTCCCCGCTCTCGTACCTGAGCGGTGGCTTCTTGAGCGTCTTGTTAACACAACAGTTCTGCGTCGTCTTGCTCTTGGCTATCTGGGATTGAGGCTCCAGGCTCCCGTTCGCCGTTTGCGAGGGCCCATCGACCGTGTTCAAGGACGCGCTCCTTGTTAGACCGTTCTTCAGCTCGGAGGTTTTGGGCCATTTAGTTCTCAGTCTCTCTGGAGACGGGGTGGAAAGTTTCGGGCGATCTTGGAGCATTTGCGGGTCGAAGTCGTGTCGCGGGCGGTATTCCGGCGGGGAGACCGACCTGGGCTCCTGTGCGTTGGAGGACCAGAGGAGGTCCGCGCCGGTGGGCGTGTGCTGCTGCAGCAGATGGCTCTTGATGTTGTAGATGCCGGCTGTCGCGCCGAAAGGATCGGCCTTTATCTGCGCCACCACGTCCATTATCGTCTGGCCGCACAGCTCCGATATTTGCTTATATAGCTGTCGATCGGGATATAGAAACAGGTTGATCATAGAAGCTAATTGTTTTAATGAACAATGTATACAAAAATTAAATTGTAACGTTATATTTGAAAACCTTGTTCAAAATAATGTGAGGCTGCAATGGGAAACCGAGACATAGGAACACTATTTTTGAAATATTTACAATTCACGGTGATTTCAAAACGAAACTATGACGAATAGCGAAAAATGCTGAAAGGAGTCTGGGGATAGATTTTGATGACAAACTAAAACTGCATCGTTGGATGTTTGAAAAATCAATATCCTAGCCAGGTGTTGAACCCGTTGATTTTGAAAAAATACACCCTGTTACACTGGAAAGTAATGACATAGCGCAAAGTTAAGGATAGAGCTCAGTTTTAACGAAATACTTTTTTTCCGTACAAATCTTAACGAGATACTTTAATGAGATTTGAAAAAATTAAACGAAATAAAAATTAACAAAACAATAAAAATATTCTTGGTGATCGCTACAGCCTATTGATTTATTCTTGCAACAACTCTACACAAATATAGGTAATGTTTGTGCATATAAACGTTTTGTCTCTGTACTCACCTCCTTTTTGGCCTTGGGGTCGAGGTCGGGGAAGGGGTGCGTCTTCATGCGCATGCCGGCGCGCTGCAGCCAGCGGTGGCGCGCCGCCTCCTCCATGCGCATGCGCAGCTCCACGCGCGGCTCCAGCAGGTGCTGGACGAACGTCTTGCATTCTGCGGGGGACATATTCTTGTTTCACCAACTAACGTTCACTAACGTTGATAATAAAATTTAATGAAACCATACTGTGTCTGCGCGCGGTAAACCAACATTTAAATTTGTAAACACAAGGTGCTGAGAGTTTTTTTTCTCCGGTTTTTCGACACGTATGTATGTAATATTCTCAGAACTGCACAGTTTTTACATATTATGTTGGTCTATTGCGGCTTCCAAACAAGAATAGGTACCAATTTTCATGGGTGTATGTATGTATGTAGATATGTTTGTCCACGCATATCTCCGAAACTAATTGACGGATCGTGTTTGTTCTTTTTTTGATTGTTCGCATTTTATGGTAAAAGTTTCATCAAAATCGGCCCATATGATGCAAACTACTGAACCGATTTTGATGAAACTTTTATCGTTCCCTAAGTTGAACAAAAGGCAAACAAACAAATAAACGAATAAATACGATCCGTCAATTAGTTTTGGAGATATGCGTGGAAAAACATATCTACATACATACATTCATACATACATACATACATACATACATACGTACGTACACCCATGAAAATTGGAATTCTTGTTTGGAAGCCGTAATAGACCATCAATTATGTAAACATTGTGCAGTTCTGAGAATATTACATACATACGTGTCGAATTGATAACCTCCTTTTTTGAAGTCGGTAATAAAGTATGTCCGACAATCAAACCTCCCGAGCCAAAAGACAAGACATGAAAAACATGCTGCTTCGACTAAAAATGTTAATGATCCACTATTAGACACGGATCTCTCTCAAAAATCTTCATATTGTGAAAGGAGACCCGACATAGACATAGTACCCGACCCCCTGTAGTGGGTCACTAAATCACAATTTCAAAACATTATTATCATCACTTGTATGATTTGGTGGTAAAGCTGCATGATGGGGTATGCTCCAAGCCTTCCCCTATTGTGAAAGTTGTAATTCCTGTGTAATTTATATTTTTTTTATTCCAGAATACGAGACATGGGGGCTACCTTCGGATAACGGAGGCAACCAGTAAAAAAAGTGTACTGATGTGAACTTTGTACGGACAAAATTAAATGTGTTCTAATTGTTATTATAGAATTATAGTGTTAGTATTAAGGTATTCGAAATGTTCAACGCAAAATCGCCCATATTTAGTGTAATTTTTTGTAAAGAATACATTTTGTTACATAAAAACTTGTTTCCTTGTTACCTACACTATCAGTTTAGTAAATCTCAATTATTTCGACAACTAAAGCTATTTCAATTCATCATTCAATGTTACTACGATAGCATTATGTTTGTAATCAATTGAAGATTATTATCGAAGTTTCCTTACTATAAACAATTTTTCGGCGAACAAGCATTAAAATTTGATTGCGTAGAGACCTCTTTTAATCAGAGTTTGTCATCATTTTCGTTATGGATGTTTTTGTTTTCGTCATGTTACGTATTTCGCAATTAAGTTATTTTAAGTCATCAATGTTGTATAAATAAAAATATTTTTTGTACCTACTTACAGGTTTTTATTTCTTTTTTTATCAATCAATTCTTTGAAAGTACAAAATAAAAGTGGATACTGCCTGATGTTATGTGGTCACTGCAACCCATGGATTCGACCTCTAACTCCGAGAAACTTTCAGGTGTGTGCAAAAAGCGTAAAGGGGTAGGTAGGTATGCGTTATAGGATTTACACAAAAAGACTAAAATGGTAAATAAAATCTTTAATAGGTACTCGAGATATATTCGAATTTGAATATAGTAGACGATCCGGAGGACCTTACTGGCCTCCTGTTAAACCGCCATGTACTTTATACATATATTGACTTTCGGAGGGGTTGAGTTTGAGTTGGGGAGGTGTAGTTGCCTTGGTTATTTTATTTGAGGCAAAAATCTTGGGCCTCATGAGTTCTACTTGACGTGGGTTTCAAGAGCGTTCGCTAGTCAATTTCAAAAAAAAATCTCAGTGGCCTTACTCTTGAAAACATTCTCTTTTTTAATTCCGATTCCGATTCAACCTGAAGTGTCACTTGATTTGGTACTCTTGAATGCATTTGGCATTAAGAAGATTGCAACGAAATGACACATGACACAATTTCATTAAGTTCTGCAATATCCGTTCAATATTGGAAAAATAAGGCGCTAGTGTGCAACAATTCCAATGACGATCGATCGGGATTGATTTCAAGAGTAACCCCACAGATCTAATGAACTAATAAGCATTGTCATTACATCCAGCAAAGCACGAATGTTGCAATTTTTTGTATTTGTATACCATCATGTTTCATGGTGACGCATTAGACGATACCACTGTTCTATCCCGGCACGGCAGCCACTTATCACGCCATACGCTTTCGCATCGCTTCAACAGAGAAATCCTTTGACATGTCATCGATTCTTTTCATTTTCATTTTCATCCATTTTTCAATTTGAAAAATAACTTTTTTTTTTAATTTATATAATTTTTACAACTAAAGTATGTTTTTTGTACTTATTGTTACCTACAGACCCCACTTTCCCAGTGGGCACTTTGGGCAAGTTCCCAGGGCCCCGCGATCGATAGGGGCCCCCCTCAGATCAAATACAAAGTCCCTTGTTCCTGTCAGATCACTTAACGATAACCAATGATTATTACCAAAAAACTTACATAATTCGAAGTAATTGAACCTTAATTACTGACTACAATATCGTCCTAATATGCCCAGTATTGCCCAGGGCCTGCAATAGGTTAAAGACGGCCCTGGTTACCTACCGTTGGAAACAAACGCGAGCGCCGCGTGGTGCTTCCTGGTGAAGCCGCGCGCGATGGCGGCGCGCAGCCGCGGCCGCGAGCGCCCCTCCGCGCCCTCCGCACCGAACGGCAGCCCACCCGTCACCATGCCGTACACTATCACACCGCTGCGACACAAATTATACAAAAAAAATTAAAAATTAAACCGACAACAAAAAAGTATGAAATAAAATTTGTTGTTTAGGTCTACTATTTTTTGGCTACGTAGTCGTTGGCGCTAGGGTATAAAATGCACCTGGCAGGGCCAGATTTAGGGGAGGGCAACCGGGGCTACAGCCCCGGGGCCTCCACAAAAGAGGCACCACAATAGAGACGGAAAAAAATACAAATTCAGATTAGGAAACAACTTTTTCTTTTTCAACTGCGTTTTACCAATAATAGGCAATCAGTAAAACATAAAAATCTCAAATGGCCCTGATAAGGACTTGCAATTTATGATTATTATTTATTCGAAACTCAACTGAAAAAAAAAATCATTTTATTTGGAAAATAATTTGGGGCCATGGAGCCTCCACTCCTTTGTTGCCCCGAGGCCTCCAGACCTCTAAATCCGGCGCTGGCACCCGGGCGCTTCACGGGCCAGAGACGAGAGCCACGTCAGCGCGGGCAACTCACATGCTCCACAAGTCGACCTCGGGCCCGTAGCGGTGGCCGTCCACGAACAGCTCGGGCGCGGCGTACTCCAGCGAGCCGCACTGCGTGCGTAGGGCGCCGCCCGCCGTCCACACGTTCGACAGCCCGAAATCTGTACAAGTAAATAAAATTGGAATAAATGGTGTCGATGGCACCCACGACACAGGGAATCCTAGTGTTGGCAGGGTCGAGGCTCTTCTCACAATGAGAAGGACGTGTCCATAGTTCACCACGCTGGCCTAATACGGGTTGGTGAACCTCACATGCATTTTGTCAATAGTCTTTGTCAATTCATCTGGTGAAACGTGAAGATATTAATTAGGCAAGTAGTTCCCTTCCGCCGGGTTGCTCAACTCTTGTAGAGGGGTTAAACATATTCCACAAAATAGCATTTGTATCGTTAGCTTACCAACGATCTTGATGAACTGCTTCGTGGAATCCAACATAATATTTTCCATTTTCAAATCTCTGGAACATAAAACGATTAAATAAAATTATGGATTACTAGGCTGTGCCCGCTTCGCCCGCGTGGATTTTAGAACTTGGTGCAGAGAATATGATAATCCAGGTTATGATCTATCTGTGTACCTACCAAATTTCATGCAAATCAGTTCAGCCGTTTTTGCGTAACAAACATCCATCCACACTCACAAACATTCGCAATTATAATAGTATAATAGTAATGTTACGTGTAGTATTCAATAATAGTCTGTGACCAATAAATTAATAGTCGGTGTCGTCCATGTCTTCCGTCTTCCGTCTTTGTCGCCCCTCTCGCTCTCTCTTCCTTCCGGTCGCCATTACATCACCATGTTCTACGTCGCTGCACCGTTCGTGAATAAAACATATTATTACAATGAAATCATCCGTGAGTTTATCAGTTTATCTTCACCTTCACACCATATAACCTCACAAGTAAGTAGTAGGATTTGGGGTGAACTGAACATCATACTTAGTTCTTCAGATTCAGAGGTCCCAGGCAAATATTACCGAGTCCCAGGGGCCTGATTCTATACACTCGTATCGCGGCAATGTCGTGTCTTACCCGAGATAAAAATTAAAAAAGGCTTAAAAGTCAAATATCGTGACAATATATTGTGTGCTTTATAGAAGACATTTAAGATTCCTTGTCGAGGCGAGTTCATGAAATGACGTACGGTTTGATGTCACACGATATCGACACGACACCAAAATCTTTTGGGACTTAGTGATTCAGGGCCCAGGACCGGGCGGAGTGACGTCGATCAGGTGAGGCCCATGTCCAGCGATGGAGTACCAAGGGCTGAAAGGAAGGAAGGAAGGATAGTTTGTATGCTGACCGGTGCACCACGCCCCTGGCGTGCATGTGCCGCACGGCGGATACGAGCTGCGCGGAGAGAGGGCGCGCGCGCGACTCGGGCAGCCCGCGCGCTCCCCCGCTGCTGCCGCGCGCCGCCGTCACGTGCGCGCACAGGTCGCCGCCGCCCGCCGCCTCCATCACCACGTACAGCCGCGGCCCGTGCTGCCGACACACAACACACACCACACACTGTCACTAGGCATAATTGCCATAATTGACAACCGACCCAGGTTACTAGGCATAATTGTTTGACAACCAACCGAATATTTATTCAGATTTAAGCTTATAGATTCCCCAGTTATTCAGAATACGAGACGTCTTGACGTCCAATATACCTTAGTGCCTGATGTCGAGAGTTTGCAGCCGCGGCCCGTGCTGCCGACACACACCCACGGACGTATTAACACGGGATACCACCAGCGACGTGAACGGTCGTCCTCAACGACTACATAGCCAAATAGACGCCTCATGTTAGGCGAACGCTTTCGGACAACACATTAACTTAGAAGTCGCATCCACTCCTGTGGCTAACGAGCGCGAAATCTATGCTAGTATCGACTTACCACTACCACTTCCTTGACCCGTGTACATTTCCTTTGATCGGAACTAATTCGTATGTCAGTAGAAACATGGCTGTTATCCATTTGATTAGAGCTCATCTTAAAGTGGTCAGGTCACTAGCCGAAACCATAGAAAACAGTCCGAAACAAATGGGATATCGCGATTTTGAACTGACCAATCACGATGCTTTCTTTTTCTTTTTCCCCTCCCTCTCACCTCAATGCCTTGACTGAATTGTTTGTAGAAACTATGACATGCTGTGTCTACAAAGTTTTGTGGTCGTTGTCTGCTACTAATCATCTGTGCTCACGACTCGTGTCGGTTACCAATGGCGTAACTAAACCAAACGGGGCCCGTGGCTAATTCATCGGATGGGACCTCAGTACTTTCATAATTTCTTTTAGTTTTTAACTTTTAGCTACTTCTGGGCCCGCGGTCTCTCAGTCCGGGGCCCGTGGCATTTTGCCAGGCCTGCCACCCTATAGTTGCGCCACTGTCGGTTACGTGACTTACGTACTTATAGTAGTACATAGTACCATCATCGTCTCGTACAGCGCCGCGATGCAGGGGTGTCGTAGGCGCGCCATGACGCGCGGCTCTCGGTGCAGGTTGCGGCGCGCGTACTCCTCCTTGATGCAAGTCAGATCTATCACCTTTATTGCCACCTGTGCACACAAATATTTGTCTATTTTTGATATGAAAACTTCTGTAGCGGTTGTGCTCTTATTGGTATGGGTAAAAATGTTAAACTCGCGTCAGTACACGTGACCTGATCGAAAATGCGTAAGCGAAAATGCATAAGACGGAGGGAATGTTTTTTTGTGATTAGCGCCATCTAGTAAAAGTGCAGAAACGATTACATGACGTTCGTGAACGAGGGAAGAAATAGATTGCTGCTATAAGAGAACATGACGTTTTTTCCTTAATCCTATTTGAGATGGGTAAGGAATGTTAAACTCGCGTCAGGACACCGACCCGACCGAAAATTCGTAAGACGAGAAAAAAAGTGACGACCACAGAAATGATAGTACTTTTATACTCCGACAACCACGACTCCCCACCCGAAACACAAGTCATGAAGAACATACAGCAGCACGGTGGGTTAGGAGGGTGGCGGTAAGGTACTTGCCAAGCAAGTTACGGTGGGTCTATACCTAGTAGACGCCATAAGTCATGACCACAATCTTTATTGATCGGTTTGACATTGACTGCGCTGCGGTTCACGTGATTGGTTCGACAGTCGTCAGTTCGTCAGTGTGCGTCGTCTATTGGTCCAGCACGTTTTTTCGGCTGCTGTACATGGGCCGAAAGTATACAATATCCCTACCACTGATAATAATATAATCTGTGCTCACGACTCATGACAGTTACTATACCTAGCTATCATCTATTTGTAACAATCATACACAAAATTGGAAGGGATTGACAAACAAATTATTTTATATGCATTAACAACTTGGCAGCGGCTTGAGCATCTGACTAATGAGAGTGGATGTCCGTTTCTACTTCCTAAAGATAAGAATACACGCGACCTACAGGTTCATACTTATTTATTTCGTCAGTAGTATATGATCGTAGGTTATACTGTACCGCATAGGTATAGTAGACCATATTATTGTGCAGACCCCTCTTTCCCAGTGGGCACTTTGGGCAAGTGCCCTGGGCCTCGCGATCGATCAGATCATATACAAAGACCCTAGTTCCTGTCAGATCACCAAACGATAACCAATATTTATTACTTAAGTACATATATAATTCGAAGAAATCGAACCTCAATTACTGACTAAAATACGGGCCCCACTATCCTAAATACCTGTATTGCCCAGGGCCTCCAATAGGTTAAAGACGGCCCTGACCATATGGCGTAAGTCTACTCACCTGCCAACGTAGTAGTTGCATTGTAGTTGTAGTTACATATTCAAGTTTCGATTTCTTTTACTTTTTGTTAATTTAAACTTGGTAAGTTGGTAGATTCCTATAGATTTTAAATCTGCATGTCTAAATTTTTGATGCTAGTCAAACAGTACATACTTACGTCTAAATAATATCTTCATAGTGCCATCGATACCGAAGTGCATCACGAAATAATTATCCTAACACATTGTAATTAATGTGAAAATGTGTGAGGATGGATGAATAGATGAATGTTTGTTACGTTTTCACGCAAAAACGGCTGAACCGATTTGGATGAAATTTGGTATGCTCATAGTTTACAACCTGGATTACCATGTAGGACACTTTTAATCCCTCTCTGGATCAAGATCTAAAATGCAAGTCCGGGCAAAGCCTAGCAGCATCATATTTTTAAATTCGCACTTCTATATCTAAAAATTTTAGGTATAGAGCTTATCTGTCAATTACTTAGATTTACCTTCTTTCCTATAATTATATGCGTGGCCTCCTCCACCCTCGCGAAGTGGCCCTTCCCGAGCACTTTGCCAGTCATCAGGTAGTTGCCAACACTGTAAACTTGCGCTTTACTCCTAGCCATGTTTGCCATTTTACGATCGCCACTAAAACATCCCGGCCTTACGACTCGAGTAGCCCGATGCCAAAGAGTAGAAGATGCCGTCAATATATTTTGCTGTTTCGTATAAAACGGGCACTATCGGCGTGATCAACGCGCTTCATTAACGTCATGGCGACGTAGACCATTCGTTTGTTTGATTTTCGAAATTGGAACGATTGACAGGATTGACATTTGGCGCGCCTATTTTTAACGGCCGCTTGAACAAAGTGCCAGTGCACTGAACGTATTGATTGACTATCCACGACGCTTTGGTACAGACTTAGGCTGCGTTTCCACCAGAGATGTGCGAGGATACCAATAGAATTGCTTCATTTACCTAGCCTCGCTCCGCTAAGCCGTTTCCACCAGAGCTGTGCTAAGCGAGGCTAGGTGAGTGAAGCAATTCTATTGGTTGCTCAAAAACGCATCCCTCGCTACGCATCCTCGCACATATCTGGTGGAAACGCAGCCTTACAGAACGATTTGCGCCCCGACTACTTTTTTCATGGGGAAGCCCTACGTGGATACCGGCTAAAACCCCACGGTGTCCTCACGACGCTTGATTGTCGGAGCCCCGGGTACACTTACGTGTTCTAACGTAGCCCGAACACCGCTGATCCACTACTGTACCCCATCTTATTAGGAGTTCCTCCATCCCATCGTCTGTCGTAGGGCCTCCGTGGTTTAAACTGTTGTTCTCACTACAGCAACCGGAACGGACGGCGTGGCCTGTGAAGCACGGGAGCGCGTAGCGTATCCAGGTACCGACCGCGCCCGACGTCGCTTAACTTTTTCGGTCGCATATAGTACAAGATCGTATGCGATGTACTCAAGCAACATAATGTGTGAATTTATAAAAACTAATTTGATATCAAAAGCTAGACCACTTCAGCTCAATTATCAGCTTTTCAAATGCTGATTTGAAAGTAATCTGAACATAAATACACTCATGTACCGAGTGTTAGTGGTGTCTATAACCAATTAATGACAGGGTCGGGTCCCTTCTCATAGTGAGAAGGATATAGTCCTCCGCGATGGTTTAATGTGGATTTGCGGACGTGTTATTGAGTAGGTAAGTAAAATTAAAAACTTATTTGATAAAATATTTTATTTATACTTATAATTATTTAATGGCAGTAAAATTATATAGAATAGAAAACTTTAAAAAAATATATTGAATTTACACTCATAATTATTAAATTGCAGTTTAACAAAAAAAATTTAACAAACTGGGAAAATATTTCAAAACGACGTATGTATTACCCTCACCGTATGCTTCGGTATGAACGTGTTAATTTCCCGAAAGCTCGACGTTAATAGCGGCGCACCGACTTTCGCGAGATTCTCTGAAAAATTCACATCTTCCGTATCCGACGATTCGATTACAAAACCGCTTCCATATAAAATGAGGGTTTCAAAAAACTCCAAAAGCGATCGCGGCGATTCCTTTACGCCACCCCAATCCACGACATAAGTATCGAGAGGCACCCGGACGCCCACAACAGTGCAGCCGGCGCCGACGCGCATAACGTTCTCTGTTACATGAAACGCGCCGCTCAGGATGTGTCTGTAACCGTCCGCTATAACTTTCGAATCGGGCACTTCGGGGAAGTACCGAGATACTCGGTCGAATCGTTGCCGGGGCGTGAGTCTCGCCCAATCTCTCTGCACCCTCGCAAGTTGGGTGAGTCGACCCTCGGGCACACGTAAACTGTTGTTATGCTGCGTATAGTAAGCGGCGGCGACGAGTGGGTCATCCAAAACGCCGTAGCGGTTCACCCAAGTGAGGGGAGCGGTGACGCCCAGTGTTATTTCGTTGGCCTCCGCCACGTCTCCCGCCCAGAGGGACACGGCGAACGGCGAATAGCTCTCGATGAAAGAGATCAGTTCCTCCACGGTCCTGAACTCCTCGATCGGCGCGGCGCCCTGGAGGTCGTCGCCGACGAACTCGTGGACGAACGTTTTGTCGTCGTACACGTACACGTCGGTGCTGAGATGTTTCGTGCGTGACTCCGGTGCGGGGTGACGTCTCGTTTGCCAGGCGATCGATGACTTGAATCGGTCCCGCGCGCTCTCCTGAATGAGGATCCGGCGAATGCCCCAGTGGTGCTGAAAAAAAAAATATTAAAAAAAATTAAATCGACTTCAAGAAAGTATGAAATAAAATTGGTTACATACATCATACATAGGCTTATTATTTTTTTGGTATACTAACACACATACATATAGGTATGTACATACATACACACCCACATACATGTCATGTCAGTACCCATTTATGACCTACTACAGGGTCGGGTCTTCTCTCACAATGAGAGGGATGTAGGCCGCCGTCCACCACGCACCACTACTGCGGGTTGGTGGACTTCACATGCCTTTGAGAACATTTTTTCTTAGGCATGCAGGTTTCCTCACGATGTTTTCCTTCACCGTAACAGCAGGTGATATTTAATTTTATAAATCGCACATAACTTTTATTACAAAGTCATTGGTGCGTGCCACTGGGATTCGAACCCGGACCCCTCGATTCGAGGTCGAATTCTAAGCCACTGGGCTATCACCGCTTTTATATGTGTAAATATAAATACATATTTGGAAGCCGTAATGGATCAACATAATATATCGTGCAGTTCCACTAATATTACACACATAAGTGCGTGTTGAATTGATAAACTCCTTTGTTGAAGTCGGTTAATAAAAGACACATGGAAAATCTTATTTGTGAACCCTGTACCCACGGATTCGCCCGCGTGGTAATTAAATAAAATCAGCTTGAAAAGTTACCATTCAAACATTTAACCCCCTTATTTTTACTCCTGTAGCGTTGAATTTCCAAAAACGCTGAAACACGTGTACCAATCTACACAAATAAATAAAATTGTAGTGTCTGTGTGTAACCTAAAAATCACTTTTTACTTAATGCTTTGCTAATAATACCAATGTATACACGGTACATAATTATACCAAAATAACATTTTTTACAATTTTTGTCTGTCTCTCTGTGTGTTAGTTTGTTCCGGCTAATCTCTGGAACGACTGGACCGATTTTGACGAGGCTTTTACTGGCCGATAACTAATGTAATAAGGAATAACTTAGGCTACTTTTATTTTACAGTTATATAATTATTATAGTTAGATGGTTAAATTTATTACAGTTAAATGATACTCACTATCTTCGGCGATGCAAGAAAAGCGGCTACGGCCGAGTCCACGTCGGACTTTGCTGTCACGACGCCTATGCAACCGCCGTCCAGTACTGAAAACACCAGAATGAGTTATAGGTTTTTTTGTCCATCTTCAATTGCTCTCCACAGACTCGAAGTCTGAGTTCTTCAATTTAGTTCTCTGCATTTTCTTACATGCCAGTAACCCAATAATGACCCACTACAGAGTCGGGTCTCCTTCTCGTAATGAGAGGGATGTAGGCCTTAGTCCACCACGCTGGCCCACTGCGGGTTAGTGGCATGCAGGTTTCCTCACGATGTTTTCCTTCACCGTAACAGCAGGTGATATTTAATTTTATAAAGCGCACATAAGTTGTTTTACAAAGTCATTGTTGCGTGCCACTGGCATTCGAACCCGGACCCCTCGATTCGAGGTCGAATTCCAAGCCACTGGGCTATCACCGCTTTTCTTACATACAGGGGGTTAATTGTAAAACACCAGCAACCTCGCAGCACTAGGTAGCTAACACCATAAGCAACAACTTATGTACTACGACTTTTGGTGATTTGTTCATTTTTAATTTCATACAAAAATATTTATTAATTTAATTTCCCGCTCGAATGTTTCTAACTGTACGCGCATCGCAACGATTACGTAAGCAAACCCGCGCGGAGCGTCCCCCGCTACAGGAGGTTCAGGGGGACGCCTTTGATTGATCTTGACCTATTTATTTAGCCGCCAGCCGCCCGCCAGTCGACCGTCGGTCGTGCGAGCATTCATGAATGAAACATACGAGTACTTGCGGGGTTGCTGGTGTTTTACGATTAATTTTAAAAACACATTTGCCCCAGAAAAGCTTCTATGTCCGATTTTGGCCTGGTCTCCTTGGATCGTCCCGGGCGTCCCTTCGGGGTTTCTGCTACGAATAACTCTGTGGCCGATAGCAGTAGCGAGGTTCACCAGGTTGTAGCCCTCAAGTTAACGGTTTAAAACACCTACATTATTTATGTGGTTTTTACATAGTTTTTTACATAACTGTAATATTGGAAATGATTGGTCAGTGGGACGGATTTAGCAAGTCAGTCGGTAACCCATTAATGACCCACTACCCACGCGTTCCCACGCTACGCTGCGTAATGCAGGGCAGTGCGATAACCGCCCAAGTCCGATTCCGTCAACGCATTGGCGGTCGGTAGGAGCGGCCGCGTCACGACATTCTATTTCGACAATACTCTCCAAGATTTGCATAAAGATAATGAAATTGGTTATCCATTAAAATTTAAAAGGATCTTGTTCAAATATGTAAATAACTGCTGCTGAACGCAGAAGCTAGTGTTGCCGAACTATCGATAGTAAAACTATCGATAGTTTTCATCTAAAATCATGTACCCTATCGATAGGCCTATCGATAGTCTTTCGATTGTTGGGCTATCGATAGACTATCGATTAATTATCGATAGTCCGACTATCGATCGGCAACACTAGCAGAAGCTGAATGGACGCGGAGATAGCATGAAAGGGCTTATTTGACCGAATATAATTTGCAGGGTCTACCTTTATTTCTCACAAACAAGCTCCCTATTTGCTCAAAGTCTAGTAAACCGTAACCGCTGGCCTTTGTAAACCGCATGTGAACTCCATCAAGTCTGCAATCAAATTAATAAAGTATTGACGTTCATTATTTGATTCATACAAATTAGTTAAATTATAGTGATCAGTACAGGGTTCGGTGTCCTCTTAGAATGAGGACATAGGCGTTTGCTGGCCCATGGCAGGTTGTATGTTATTACTAACTGCACCCACGACCTCTTCCGCGTGGAATCCTAATATAAAAATATAGCGTAAGTGACTCCTTATTACATCAGCAATCTGCCAGTGAAAGTCCCGTCAGAATCAGTCCAGCCGTTCCAGAGATTAGCCGGAACAAACAGACAGACAAAAATTGTAAAAAATGTTATTTTGGTATATGTATCGTGCATATGCATTTAGTAATGTCATTTGTCGTATAAGCATCGATACACGGCTATCGTTATCGAATACGCAAATACAAATTAATTTTCCAAAAATGAAACCTAGCTAGGTACTTAGATTAATTGCCCCCGAAACTCCTTAAATACCAAATTTCATGAAAATCGTTGGAACCGTTTCCGAGATCCTGATTATATACACATATATACGTCGCTCGTTTAAAGGTATAAGATAACATTTTTTTACAATGTTTGTCTGTCCGTTAGTTCTGGGTAATCTCTGGAACGGCTGATAGCTGATGTAACAAGGAGTAACTAAGGCTACTTTTATTTTAGAATTCTACGCGGACGAAGTCGCGGGCACAGCTAGTTCACCTATAACAACTTACCCGCACTTATTGCACAGTTTCGTGAACAAGTGGCAGACTACGGCCACATCACTCGCAGCTAGTAACCGCATTGTCGGCATCTGAGCGACCCAACCGAGGTCCATCAGTGGACTGTCACCACTCATAAAAAGGCAGGCTGAAAATAACATATCATCAAAATAGTTATCGTACCGTAGATTTCAGTACTCAATCGTCAGATATGGACAACCACACTAAAGTTTGGTTACCAGGCGACATTGACTATTTCAAATAATAAAAATATGTATATTGGTAACCAAACTGTGGAAAGGCTATGCACGGGTTTTTTTTTTTTTTTTTTTTTTTTTTCTATGCTCTTCGTTTGTTGTCCACAGACTCTAGGTCCGTGCCTTTTTTTTGCATTAAGTTATTTATCTGCATTTCCTGTAGTATATTGCTCCAGAAAAATTCTTTGTCAATTTTGGCCCGGTGTCTCCTTGGATCGTCCCGGGCATTCTTTTAGAGTTTCTGCTATGACTTGGTAGTCTCTGTGGCTGATAGCAGTAGCCAGGTTGTACTCTTCAATAGCAGCTGTATTCGCCTCTATGGCCTGTTTTATGAAGATTGCGATGGCGTCCTCACTGACATCCGAGTAGTAAGTACAAGAGCCTGTGTGTCTGGTGATAGCGACGACTGCATGAGAGACGCTATCATGCACCTTTCCTTTTTGAGGCTTTGTATTCACAATTACTACATTTTCGTAAGTCAGTCCCTGGGCTTCGTGTATGGTGAGGATACGTGATCCCTCACCGGATCCACAGCCCGCGTTTCGAAGTGATGTTTTCTCTGCTTGGGTGTGGACCAGGAACAGGGTGTCTTGCGCGGATGATGGTATTTGCATGCCCGTGTATCTTTTCATTTCCAGGGAGCGGGTTTTCTTGCTAGAGGAGTAGATGCCATCGTAAACTCCTTTAAGGGCGTAGGCCACGTCCTTGGGGTTTCTGTGCGTGCAGAGGAGTTCTTGACTTATTTTCGCGAGGAGGTGGGGACGTCTGTATTTGAGCTCGAAGAGGTTTTCTCGGTCGATGTAGGGTAGCTGGTTGATGTCGCCTATAAGAGTAATTTTATTGGTTCCAGATAGTCGAGCCGCCATGATGATGGCGCCAAAATGGTTCATTAAGGCTTCATCAACCACCAGTCGCATTGCTGGCTCCTTCACCCCGTTAACCAGTATCGAAGCCATGGTTCTTATTTGCTTCTTACAGTCGACTCCTTTTCGTTTCTCAAATTTTTCCCTCAGATCTTTTGCTCCTTCGCATGTGGTGGTCGCTATGAGGTCGCCTTCCTCCGGTTTGATGTTTTTTATAATCCACGTTGTCTTTCCGCAGCCAGGTACTCCATTTACCCACGTTATTTCGGGTACTGTCCATGGTCTGCCAGATCTGCTGTCCTCTTCTAACCCTTCAACTGCTTCGGCCATTTTTAGGATCTTACTACCTAGCATAATCTCAGTGCATTTAGCGGTGACAACTATGGGGTCATTTGGTGGGGTATCAAACTTCGGCGGTTCCTCTTTTGATTTGTTTTCGTCCCTCAAGACCACGAATCCACCAGTACTACTGAATGCTGCCATGTGGGTGCCCATTGTGCCATGAAGTATTTGGCCTGTCTCGTTGTTGTATATGGCAGCACCGGCTTCTTCCAGTAATACGTTCAGCAGTCCTCGATTGTCATTTTTATAGGCTTGCATTATTTTCCCACACAACTCAAGATGTACCTGTTCTGTTGCCCTTGTTATGGCGAGGAACTCTTGAAGAGCATTGTACATGTGTTCGAGTGGTGTGGAAGCGGCTATCAAGTTTGGAGGGCATACTTGGCCCATATCTGCCCTTGTCCTCTCCTTTATCGACTCTCTTTTAGGGCGAGGACTGGTGTCTTTTAGGAATATTTTTACCGCCGCGCCTTTTCTGGCAGCGCTTTCGGGTTCCGTCCTTGGGCTTGATATCATTGCCTTTTTTATGGTGCCAAGTATTTTCTCCGCCGTGGAACGTGTTGCCGTGTCTTTTGCATGCCTTCTTTCTGCTCTTTCCTTCTCTTCTTCGACTTGCGCGGCTCGTTTTGCCTGCAGTTGTTCAGAGCCGGTTAAAGTGATTGAAGATGTATGTGCTTCAGATTGAGTAGGGTGATGTGGCACGGTTCGGGGCTTGAGGAAGTCAAGATTTTCTCCTCTGTTTTCATACACTACTACCTCATGATATTTTGACGCATTTAGACATCCAATGCGGTCTGCCAGTTCTCCTTTGCAATATTCTATCGCCATGGCATCTATGCTTATGGTGCGGGATGATTTATCCACGTTGTCTTTTGGCGCTCGAAGTTTGTGCAATATGTGGTTTGCCTTTGCGAATGGAGTGTCCTCGTCCCATTCGAGTAGTAGGATAATTTTGTTTTGGTGCCTTACTACTCGACATTTTTGTTCTTCTACTTTTATCGCTGGCATCGCGTTATACATTTTGCGTTTTATTGTGGATCTTTCTGTGCTCCCGTTTAGCAGCGCTGCTAGGCCTGGTGATATTGCCACTCTGTTTGGGGCTTGTGCATTGCTGAAACTGATTCCGAATCTCTCCTGGTTGTTGTCCATGAATAAAGTGGTCGGTTTCAGTCGTAGCCCCGGTTTCCCTTGTTCTGCACTCCTCATCAGATTATCAATTTGTATGTTGAGAGTGGTGGTGGTCTCTATCGCTGCCGCGCTTGTTGTTGTTTGTATGGCACTTCTGGGTTCTACAGCACGTTCTGTGTGGGTTATCGTGCTGTTCCTTTTTATTGCGATTTTGAAAATGTGTTCGATGAAGGTCAGGAGAACTGGTCTTAGTTTACTGTCCTCCATTATTTCCGGAAGTTTTGGTCTTGTTAGTTTCTGATCTAGTTGAAACTCTATTTGGTGGCGTGCGGAGTCGAAGCGTGGGCAGTCCAATATAATGTGCCAGATTGTCTCTGAAACATTCGGATCACATTCGCATCCCGGACTGTTTTTGATTCGAAACCTGTGGAGGTACTCGGCGAGTCCTCCGTGACCCGTCAAACATTGGACTTGTGTAGGTGTCCAGGGTTTGCTCCTGGTGACTTTGTAGGCTAGTTTGACGTCTGGTAGGAGTTCCTTCGTTACCTTGCCCGTTACTGATGTTTGATATCGGTCTTGCCACTTTTGGACCGATTCCTCGCGGATTTTCTTTTTGACGTGCGATAGGGGGATTTTGTTGTAGCTGTATAGTGTACCTCGCTGGGCCGCTGATTTTGCGAGTTCGTCGGCTCTTTCGTTGCCTGTTGTACCGACGTGAGCTTTAACCCAGTGCAGCTTAACTTCCCTTCCTTGCGCTCTGATGAATTTTATTGTATTTTTGATGTCCATTGCTAGTGGATGACTCGGCTTTGGGTGTCTCAAAAGTTCTAGAGAAGATCTAGAATCGCTTAATATGTGACATATATTTGCGTTGTTAGATTTAGCCATATGTGCTGCACCTCTTAACGCGAAGAGTTCCGCTTGGAATACTGAGCACGAGGGGTGTAGACTGAATGTGGCTTGGTTTGTCTCTTTCCCGTTTTCCCACCATGTTAGTGCAGCTCCGACTTTGTTGTCTATTTTGCTGCCGTCCGTGTATATGTGAGGTCCAGTGCTCAGAAGACTGTGTATGTCTTTTGGATTTTCTATCAGATCGTAGTTTGTTACTGCCCACGAAGTTGGATGTTGTAGGTCGGTGTGTCTCACGTCATTCTCCAGTTCCGCATTCGATGGTATGTAGTCCTGCGACAGGCCTTTTTTTACCTTGAAGAGGCTCGCTGCTTCTTGGATTCGCAGGTCTAGCGGTAGTAATCCAGCCAATGTGAGGGCCAATGTGATGCACGGGTCTTTATATGCTTACGGTTTTTGTCAAAATAACATTAAAAAACAGATATTGATAGAGCAACAAGTAAGTGCCAGTGCAGTAATTGGCAGCTTTAAAAGAGAACTCTTTGCACCCATTTCCATGAATCCCATACTTGAACCCTGTTAAATATGGAACACAGGCTATCCATTTTCAAAGATTTCAAAGTCATTTACCCACTATTAATCTGTACAGTAACAGTCTAATGAGTTATACATTATATACTGAATTATAAACACTTACCTGGAGAAGCTTTAGCTTCAGGTGATTGTATGTACTGTGTATATTTGTGATTGCACAGATTGCCTACTATCATTTGTAAATCCATTTTAGTCACTTCTATAGGTCTTTTTCTGAGCAGATATTCCAGTTGACAAATGAGATTTGTATGTTTCTTTATTTCCTCAGAGAGCCTTAATAATTTTTCACTATATTCATCAAAAGGTATGTTTTTCCCACAAAATGTATTCGGGAAATCAGGGGCTCCATCCTCGTCACGCTCCTGCCATTTCTTTATTTCTTCAACACTTGTTATCAAATATGCCTAGAACAAAAAAACATATTTAGCTATTTAAATCTATGTATATGTATAAAAAAGGGGTTATAGCTCAGTGGCTTTGAATTAAAAAGCAGTGATAGCCCAATGGCTTAGAATTCGACCTCGTATTGAGGGATCTGGGTGTGAATCCCAGTGGCACGCACCAATAACTTTGTAAAAAAAGTGATGTGCGCTTTGTGAAATTAAATATCACCAGCTGTTACGGTGCAGGAAAACATCGTGAGGAAACCTGCATGCCTGAGAGTTCATTAAAAAAAAGTTCTCAAATGTATGTGAAGTCCACCAACCTGCAGTAGGCCAGCGTGGTGATGATATATTTTTATTCATTATAATTATGTATGTCGGTAACCCATTAATGACCCACTTACAGGGTCGAGTCCCCTCACACAATGAGAGGGATGTAGGCCTAAGTCCACCACGCTGGCTTCCGGTGGGTTGGTTGACTTCACATACCATTGAGAACATATTTTTTTTTGAACTCTCAGGCATGCAGGTTTCCTCATGATGTTTTCCTTCACTGTAACAGCAGGTGAAATTTTATTTTATAACCACTTTATAGTATAACACTTTATACTATGTATAAAAAGTGTTTATGTATTTAAAGAAGACAGAGTAAGTCTTACCTCGGCAAGTGATACATCCACTGACATTGTGTCAAAATGCAATTCCCCTGCCATACTAGTACTGAAATGCACACAAATACATTTGTAAAATTGACATATAGAAATATTGAACTCACCCTCCCTATACACTTTTTTTCACCATCACAACAACATGGGTTTCAGTGCCCCAAGCAGGAACACTACATTATAGTATAGTATTCATAAATATGATTAACGTGACCCATTAGTATAGGAAATGAACAGATGCTATATCTTTCCCATACTAATGGCCCATGTTTACCATACGAAAAAACCAAACTTCATGTTTCAGCACTGATGAAAGCCACCAAATGGACTATTCAAAAAGTTAATTACCTACACAGATACAAGTAATACTAGTGAATGTGTGTCAAAAATATCATAATATGATATTTTATATTATATACCTACAAAATACAAGACAAGAACACAAAATATTTATTCACCATAAAATGTTTTGAGTGTATGCAGTAGGGTAGTCTACCAGTAACTGATAACAGATAGTTTGGATCACAAGGTCACGGTTTTAAATGTTTTTCTGATAACCCTAATCGACCTTTGAATATGATCCTTCATTTCAACCAGAATTACTTAAATCGAGTAAATCACAATTTTGTTCACCGGCAACTACATAAAATGCTATCATTTCTTACCCTATTACTGCTTTGTATCGTTGTTATATATCACCAACACCATCAGTGATGGTCAAGATAATGCCTCTGTAATAAATATAAATAGCATGTCAATTGTCAATAGCTATCATGAAATAACTAGTTTTTCAAGTTTTATTAATTTTCGTCTCATTTAAATTTGAATGAGATAAACATCAACATTAGACATGTGTAGTTCCGGACCGAAATAGTTCCTGGAACTATGTTCGACACTGGAACGATATAGTTCCTCTCCGAGGCGTCTAAACAAACAGGTTCACAGTTCCGAGCATGTCCGAGCGAACCGAGACATGCTTGAACACCGAATAGAGGCGGGTCGGTCCGAGCTTTGCCGAATCTCGTGTAGGTGCGAAAGGGATGCAGTATAAGACTGGGCGCGAAGATTGGGACAGATAATAAACAAATGTTAAATTGCTTAAGGATAATAATGTGACCTTATGTTATATGCACTAAGTACTATTTTAAGTCGAAAAATACATTATTAATGCAAATTTCATTTTGAACTTTTGACCTTGACACCGGTACCTACCACTGACTCAATTCTTGGAATTTTGATTTATTAAAGTAAACAAACATTTCGTACGTACGTGCGGTGCCCTGATGATATTCTATTTTGCATTTCAATACGATAGTACCTAAATAAATTGTTTTACCTTTGAGTAATATTATATACAATATTGTAAATTGTAATAAATATTAGTTTTAAGAAGTCTAAATAAATATAAATAATTTGTATTATAAACAATGGTTCAAAAGTGTAAAAGACTTGAAAATGGCATCCCGAAGAAAAACGAGAGTTTAAGGTTAAATACTTTCAGAACTAAATATTAATTAATGTTATTATTTGGTTGACAGTCCTAAGCCTGACAAGTATGAAGGTAAATCAATTGATACAAAATAAGTTTATTTAATTTTACCAAATACACGTCCAATGCACCGAGGAACTGTAATTTGTAGGATTTAATTTAAGACCGCCGTGGACCTGTTTAGGTATAAACAGTTTACAGTTCCTCAGCGGTCTCAGTTCCTCAGTCGGTGCTAATCAGAGGAACTATATAGTTCCCCGAACATGATAAGGGAACTAGTTCCGACATGTCAATTAACCGTTCCAGGTTCAATCCATTACCGAACATGATTTGCGCATGTTGATTCAACATAAATATAAATAAACTGACAGTCTGATGACACTTCTTTGACATATTTGACAGCAAGCAATTTGACAATAATTTTTTTTTTGTTTGTTGATGGCGTCTTGGCCTTTTGGCCACTTTGCCAATGACCACAATAAAATTAAAAAGTTGAGTTGCTCTGAGGTTAAGGTGCGTTCCACTATAAGCTCCCAAGAATCATGTGCACGACTGCGGTTTTTGAGATTTTACTAAACCAAGAGTTGCAATAGTTCCTTAACATAAGATGACCTACATGCCCGTTGGCTATTATTTACATCAAAGCCAAAGAAAATCCGGTGAATGAAAGACGGAGCGGACCTTGCCTGGAAAAGAATGTAACAGGGCAAGGCTGGTTTTGATAACTTTTACAGGCATCCAATCCTGTTGCTCGTCCACCTTTCAAAACACTTCATGAACATCATCCATTCATCTTTCAGAACAGGCGAATCGAAGATAGCCCTCATTATGCTAATGTCCTCTTAATCATGATTCACGCGCAAAGTCCCGGGGCATTTTACTTGACATTTCGGATTCCCCTAAGCACTGACACAGACTGTTTTTTTATAAAATACCTAAACACGCTTTTTTATCTAATAAATTCCTGTTACTACTAAACACCCATTTTGGTTATCGTGGATAAATTCATCATGGATACCCAGCACAACGTTGTCCGCCAGCGTTCGGGGCCATGGGTACCACAGAACAACTTTACTTACGAGATGGCTAAAAATATTGAAGTGAAATGTTGTTTTTATACATAGATTTGAAAGTGTTTATTTATTCTGGTGAAAATATGGCCCTCCACCTGATAAAAATGCTGGAGGCGTGAAATACAAATTGTAACGAATATCTATTTAAATTTTATTTTATAAACAGTTAAATTACAAAACATATACATATTTATGCGTTTTTATTGTGAATTTTATATAATGTCTATGGTATTCTGTGCTTCCAGTTATAAAATAGTATTAAAAATATACTGTTTTGCGATAAGCTATAAGGGCGGTTACAGGATCTACTTGTGTGATTCTATCATTCTACTATACTATTTGATCTAACTACTTATGTATGGGATTTGTAACCCGGTTCTATCTATTACGGATACCTTTTATAATATCACTCATTGAAACAGAAAACCTTTCCCAACCTGTTGATACATAAAATAGGGGTTGCAAACAAAATTCAGCAGTTACAGTATAATTTAACTAGATATTTCAATTTGCTTATGACACATAATATTATTTGAAGGTGCGCAATATAAAAGTGCTTAATAACAAAACATCAATTCTGCAATATGATTTGTGATTAGGGTTCCGTTTCTCAGCCATACTGACGTTTAACAAATCAACGAAAAGAGGCAAAAATAATACTTAAATGAACCTTTGACTATGAGACATGACACGCAATCGCATTCACAGATAGGCTCATCAATTTTCCTCCATTATTATAAGTACTAGATCAAGTCCTACTGGCCGCCGACACAGAGTTTGAACCTCATGCCTATGGAGATATTTATGGACAATGTCGTAACTAATCCGGGGCCCGTGGCTAATTCATTGGATGGGGCCCCAGTGCTTTCTTAATTTCTTTTAGTTTTAAGTTTTAAGGCTACTTCTGGGTCTGCGGCCTCTCAGCCCGGGGCCCCTTCAGCCCCGGGGCCCATGGCATTTTGCCAGCCCTGCCACCCTATAGTTACACCACTATGGACTCGCATGTTTTGATTTGTTCTGTATTGGAGTTGGTCGGCGGTTGGCAGGGGACTAACTTATTGGTCAGTTTAGTTTCCCTCCCGCACCCCGCAAACTATGGGATATTCGTACTTATGGCGGCGGCAGTCGGTCTCTAGCATAGAAAATAAAAAATGCGTCATTTCTTGCTTGGTGCTTTTTTTGAAAATTCTGTTTCACTACCGTAAATAAACTAATTTTAACTTTATTGTTTGTTTCTTTCTTGCTATCTTTTTCAGCGTTTATATTGTCTTCAACATTACAGTTATACCATGTCTAAACAATAAAGAATGTCGAAAACTATCATTATTTAAAGTCAGAGCGACTAAGAAAATAAGGCCTCGTATACAAGAGTGCTTTATTAACGCGCGTCGTAAAAGAGCTCTTGAGTGCAGCAAGAGAAAATAGAACTTGTATTCCCTTGTTTGTGTTTAACTTACAGCAGGGTAGCGTCCTTTACGTGTTAAAAAACATTAAACATAATAAGTAATATTTGTGAAAAATTAAGTAAGTTGGCTCGATGATGTTCATTATGATTATATTTTCGTACTTACATTACATATTAGAATAAATATACCTATTCGAAATTGGCTTGAGCAAATTAAGACCATATATTTTATTGATAAATTAAAAAGGTATTATGTATCCAATAATGTCCATACTAAATATCCATACCCATGATTGAAAAAACTCATACCGTGTTTGAAAATTTATACAAAAAATATTCGACGGAACCTAACGGTTTAATACGTCTTGAAATTTTGCGTGAAGTAGGGAAAAATTATACGTTGGTATCTATTTTGCTTGGTCGCAATAAATTACATGTGCGTCCTAGTTGAGAAATATGCACTTTGGTTAAAATAAATTAATAACAAAATAATAACCTAAATACGTTTTCAAAAAAATCATTTATTCCTGTAAAAAGCATGTTGGATTACAGGATATACTGCAATATGCATTCAAATGTTTTGTGGGATTTTTGGTACATTATAATTATTACTATGGGGTTTTTACTATCATAATTGTTAAAAGAGATATTTGCGTTATATTTCCAGTGAAGTAAAATATTGCAGATAGGGTGCTTAAATAATTTAAAAAATAAATTTTGTTCTTTTGTTAAGACAGTGGTTCGTTGTAACATAATAGAATTTTTTTAGTACTATTTTTTATTTAATTTTTCAATTTGAACTATAAAAATTAAGTAAGTTCAATCTATATATTTCACAAACAATTCCTAAAATCTTTCCTTCATCAATGAAAAAATCTAAAAGTAATATTTTATTTCTATCTTACCTTGAAAAAGAAATTAAAAGGATAATATAATAATTTGTTTAATTTTTTTTTCCATAACTTTCGTATCATTTTTTGTACCTATATGAGCAGTAAACGAACATGCAGGCTACCTGACCTGAAGTGGTCACTGCGACCTGCGACACTGAGAATAGGATACAATTCCTATTTGCAGTTGTATGTTTCTTATAGTATTTGAGAAGCCAAAAAATATATCTCAAAGGCATTTGAAATCCACCAATCCGCACTAGGTCAGCGTGGTGGACTAAGGCCTACATCCTTCTCGTTGTGAGAGGAGACCTGACCCTGTTCAAACAACTGTACTTTAAACATTTTATTAAAAATAATTAAGTCAGTGATAATATTCAATTTTTAGGCTGTCCTACAAATTGCTAATACTCTGGAACTCTGTCGCATTGACATCATTATGACTGAATATAACTTAAAAAATTGGGATTGCAACATGGTATTTGAAATCGGAAGTGTACTAAATTGAGTGATATAACTGATAGGGCGTATAAAAATTAACAGCCCCGTCACCAGGAAACGTCACCGAAACGTTTATAGTTACAATTACATAGTTAAAAAAATTTACTTCCACAACTCCCTGGGAGTTTCCTCTTCCATCACACTACTCCAAACCCATTTAATTAAACTTAACAATGGATTTAAAAACCTTCACCGTTTAGACGGCGGTTATTAAAATATGTACATTATAACCAAATTTTGCTTAATATTTCTGTTTTACTTCTATGATAAGATTTATTTTCTAAGATATTATTTACAACAGTAGAAAGTACAAAGAGTAAGTACAACTACAAAATATTTAACATTTTGACAATGTTAGTTTAAAAACCGTTGAAGTTATTTAGAAATATAAAGGTAAAAAAACAATATTCTCCATCCATTATTTTATTTTAAAAAAGGTTGATAAAAAATAAAATTAACAAATGAGTAAGCCCATATTCATTACTACTTAGTACGTACGTACATCGTCATAAACAGTAGGTAGGTACTCGGGGTACGTGACGCACCGACTGCTACACAAGAATGCTGATGTTGCTGAAATAAACATATAAAAGCGGCCAATCGCTTCCACTCAGTACATCTCACACGGTCGCAACATGAAAAACATCTACCTGGTGCTCTGCCTCATGCTGGCCCGCGACATTGCGGGCAGCATCTTCCGGCCTCAGTTCGACCCTCGCATGGCGAACCTGGTCGTCCAGCCCCTCGAGCTACTGAACGAGCAGACCATCGAGCGGTACCAGCGGCACCAGCACCCGCGGCAGCAGCACCCCCGCCACCGACCCGTCAGCGCCGAGACGTCTCAGTCAGACAGCAAGGAGACTGCAGTCTACGACGACACGAGCGACCTCCGGGCCCCCATCGGCGCCTGGAATGCGGCCCTCTACTCCACCGTCATCGGCCAACCCGACGAGCGTCAGACCAACGGAGATGTCATATCTTGGATGGATAAGCAGATCGCCGAAGTGCCCGCTTACCCGGTCACCGATCAAAAAGAATACGAAAAATCTTCAATCTTCTACGACGCCTTCATCACCATGAAGCACATGAGCGACGAGGAGAAGAAGCGATTCCACGAAGCCTATCTAACGGCCGTACAAGCCTCTAAGGACGACGTCAAGCTTACCGCACCCGAGCTGCTCAAGAAGCACCAGTACGAAGTGGAGGAGCACACCGTGAAAACCGACGATGGATACTTCCTTACACTGTTTCGCATCCCCGCAAAGGAGCAACAGCATAAGCAGCACCAGGAAGACGAACAGCATCAGAGCTCAGAAGAACAGAAGGCACCCGTCGTCTTTTTGATGCACGGGTTGTTAGGAAGCGCCGATGACTGGTTGCTCATGGGACCGGGTAGGTCTCTCGCCTACCTGCTCTCCGACGCCGGCTATGACGTCTGGCTCGGTAACGCCCGAGGCAACAAATACTCGCGACGACACGTCAGCAAGCACCCCGCCCAACCTGATTTCTGGCAATTCACTACTGACGAGATCGCTCTCCATGATCTTCCCGCTATGATTGACTACACACTGAACAAAACCCAGCAGCAGAAACTCGTGTACGTCGGTCACTCCCAAGGAACCACAGCCTTCTTCGCCTTGGCCTCGACCCGCCCCGAGTACAACGAAAAAATCACCATGATGTACGCTATCGCCCCCATGGTTTACATGTCGAACGTGCGCAGCCCGCTTCTCCGCATGATCTCAGCCAGCTACCAGATCCACGGCGGTCTCAAGGACAACTTACTCGGCGAAGACCAGTTCAATCCTAACAAAATTTTGATTCACCTGGCCGGCGGAAACATGTGCGAGTACGAAATCGGTTGCAAGGATGTCTGTTCGAACGTCAACTTCGTTTTGGCCGGCGTCAACACGGAGAACGTGGACGCGAGTCTCATTCCGGTTATCATGGGCCACTTGCCGGCCGGAACGTCGATCAGGCAGGTGAAGCAATACGGACAGGCTGTTGCGACTCGCGAGTTTAGAAAATATGATTATGGAGCAGATATCAACGAAAAGATGTACGGACAACCCCAGCCACCTAAATACGACATGTCGAAGGTGCAGGTTCCAGTGTCTCTATACTACAGCGAAAAGGACTGGCTGGCCCATCCCCAGGATGTCGACAGACTGCGCCAGGAGCTGCCCGTTGTTCGCGACACCTACAAAGTTCCCGAACAACAGTTCACTCACATGGACTTCCAGTTCTCCAAGAAAGCTCCGGAGGTCGTCTACAAGAGACTCATCGAATCCATCAAAAAGAACCAGGAATAATAACTCTAAATTGTTATATATTTTAGTTGTAAACAGTAACTATAACTGCGTAATATAGTCATTAATTCATTATGAAGTTTTTTCGATTCATACATCCGTCCATTAAAGATTTCATGTCCATTTTTAAGCACTTATATGCAGTTCTTAAAAATAATAATGTATTATTTAAATAGGTGTAATATTTATTTTGTAGCTTTAGGCACTATTTAGTAATCAACATCGAAACACTTAAATAAACAAAGTAATAATTTATTTATTTCAGACTTTCTTTAGTCCCTGCACTTTAAAAAGTTGTTACCAAACAAAATATTTTAAGAAACACTAACGGCACTCAGAGATGTCATTTAACTTAATGTTCCTTAACAAACAAATAAAATCGTCTTTATTAGTATTGACATAAGTGTCATCGTTATTTACATAATGAACCATTAACGTTAGTGAATATCTCTGAGTACGGCAGTAAGTAATATTTTAATTTAAATAGGTAATTTGTTAGACAAGCTAAAACTTACAGCTTATTTAAATATTAGCAAATTTTAGCGCATTCGGAACATTACCTATATTAAACAAAGTTTGTCATTTTGCATTTATTTTTATTGCATTAATTCGATTTCGGGACAAAAGTTCCTCAAAGTTAAAATGAATTTATGTATACTTTGCATTTGTACCTTCTACAGGGTTAACCTAGGTAATATTAAATCTTTAAACTTGCTGTTAAAAATTTGCTATAATAGTCATAGCCATAATACGACCATAACTAATCGAAAATATGTAGGGACCATTACTTATGGCAATAAAAAAGGTTCAATGTACTTAAATAACGCTTAAAGTTGGTTAACAATGATCCGAAAAATATCTCGGTCTCAATAAATTACGCTCGAGTATGTACAGATATATTAAATTAATATAACTTTAATTATTCATATCAGAGAAAGACAAGTGACTTTTTTATGTTTTTAAATATTTAAAGCAATGTTGTGACCAAATCATGCCAGTATGGTATAGAAGTAAAAACGGCTGGTACAAGTTCTGTTTCTAAAAATACCTTTTATAAAATTATTAAAAAACTTGTTTTTTTATTAATTTAATAAAAGGTATTAAAATTTAAGTAACAATTGACTTGAAATAACGTAGAATAAAATGTTTGCTTTAAAATTCATGGTTTCTATTTAAACACAGGATGAATACGCCTTTACTTTCCAGTAGCATACCTGGTTACGGTATAATAAATACTAAAACTCAAGTAAAAGAAGTGTCAAACAAATGAACGTTTCAAACTTTTCAAAGTCCTATATTATAAAAGCGCTTAACACCGCTGTTCCATTTTGACAATCGTATAAAAATAGACAAGAGTCAAGCAAAACGATTTATTAGCTCGCTCGCTCGACATGTGCCAATTTTTGACATTGTTATAATGTTGAATAATAGGCATGATGACAGTAATCAAGTATCGCCAAAATATTTATCTGATCTAATGAAATAGGATTCAAAGATTTTGAAACATGTATTTATTCTCTTATTAATGTCGAGATTAATAATTTATTTGTTAAAATAAATCTACAAAATACAACAATCCGCCATGATAGCTAAAACACCCATCAGATCGAATTACGTCAAATTACGTCACGTCTTAGTTAACGTCATTTTTTTCGTAAGCATATTAGGTATACGCGATCTGTCATTTTTTACTGAGCCGTGGCGCAATGACAGACGTCATGACACGGGCGCGCGTTTTGGACCGAATTTGAAACTTAAAATTTAAACGTACTTTTATTACACAAAAACCTTAATTTTCTACAAAAATATGATATATTTTAGACATAATAGAAACTTCTGAATATCATAGAAGAGTTTTTGAAAATTAGTCATCATGCCTTAAGTACCTAGTAACATAGCTAGATGTCGCCTTTTTATTTGTAACGGTTGGCTGTTTGACGTTTGAATAGCGCACACAGGCTATATTAGACCACGCTTTGTTTTGACATAAACTTCCTTTCTGTCAATGAAGCGTTGCCCGTGCGAAAGACAGCGATATACAATTCATGTGTAGGAGCGAGTGAGATAGTTGCGCGGCGGCGCTGTAGCATAGCTTCCCGCCGTCCCCCAAACGGCATTCATTTCGGACAGTCGCGCTCCACTTCGGTTTGCTGTGTGTAGTTCGGCTTGTTTTCTTTTCATAATAGACGTCGTTGTCACAGCGACGTTATTGACAGATCATTTTGATAATTCTGGACGGTAAATTTGTTATTTGAGTAACTCGAATGTTCTATAACCGTTTTCGAATGGATTAAGTGACGATGTTACCACCTACGGCCGGCATAGCACAGGATCAACGTGACCGGCCCGAAATGGCGTATCAACAGCGTCGAGAAATAACGCGAGAAGCTCGCATTACAAGCAGACAACAATCAGTGTCGCCTGGAGGTAAGCCGGCCCTTCATAATATCGACGCCACGTTTTCCGCCATGCTTGTCAGAGTGACTTGACACACGTCAGTCAAGGTGACATGTTTAGGAAAACAATAAATCCCCGTAAATTAGATGAAAACTTAAATTATCATCATAAGAAACCCTTAAAATGTGCTCCGAGGTAGAAATTAGGCCTGTTACGTCATCCGTGAACTCTGGCTCACGAAAGTAAAATGGCGCCAATGCGCCACATTGACCGCTTGATGATAGTGCTCGACTATCTTTTATGCTGTAAACCTTTTGATATTCAAAGCATTTTTAACTTTTACTAATTACCAAGCCAAGGATATTAAACTCCGTTATTTCCTAGGGACTGCATAAATATAATTTGGCACAACATGCTTAGGTTATTTTTAGCTAGCTCATGACATGGCTGCCTACGTAACAAATCCATTTTAGTTTTTATTTTGTTCGTCGCTTTTAAGTTCGTATCGTGAATGTTTTATTCGATAGGTAGTTAAAGATTTTAATGGGGTGTGTTTATTGTTGTTATTGGATTCCGGTTTGTCGTCGTGATGACAGAATAATGACATGACAGCGATCAAGCTGTACATTGAAAACTTCAAAACAAAATGGCGGCGGAAAAAGGCAGGCGTACGTCGTAATGATAATAATGAAATGTCTGTGTTAATGTGTTTGCATCACCTCACATGGGGGCGCTGCTTTTCTTAGGTTGATTTTTTTAATGACTGATGACATGGACTCAAAGGTCCATTTATGTTTTCAATTTTGCATACCTACGTAAATACCTACTTACTTTGCAACTTGTCAAAAACAGATGTCTTGACAACTGATTTGTATGTTATGATCCAAGTTTCTAATTAAATTAATTATTTTGTTCTAAACTTGTATATGATCTTTAAATCAAATGAACTGGACAATCTTGATAGTAACATTAGTCTGAATATTTATTTCCTATTTTGCCCATTACTTATTATTATGACTGTGTAGGTAGTGTTAATATCCATTGCAACTAAAACTTAAATCCCTTGTTGTTTTAGATGCCAGTATTCTCCACATCTGCATTTTATGCGTAAATTTATGCTTTACCATACTTACACTGTACTGTTACCATACTACTAACACATATTATATGTATGCATACACACAGATGTAAGTATACAGCTCACATGTTTCTTGAATTAATTAACCCATCTAAATCTAGAAAACATAATCTCTAAATTATCCTTTTAATGAAAGTGCAGTATAGTAACTGTCATGAGTCGTGAGCACAGGTTATCAGTGGTAGGGATATTGTATACTTTCGGCCAATGTATAGCAGCCGAAAAAACGTGCTGGACCAATAGACAACGCACACTGACGAACTGACGTTTGTCGAACTAATCGTGTGCACCACAGCACAGTCAATGTCAAACCAACCAATGAAAGTTCTGCTCACCACTCATGACAGCAACTATAGAAATTAAGTGTAATATACGTCTATTTAATATCAATATTTCTATGAACATGCGAAGAAATAATAAAAACACATTTGACTCTGTAATAAATGAAATTGAAAGGGGCAACAACATCTTATCATAATTCCTAATAAATCATTCTGAAAGAACATAAAAGATAAGCTGTAGTTATCTTCAAATTTGGGTCATTTACAGCTACAATGAAACGTCAGTGAGTGATTACTCTACTCTGGCAAACAAAATGGGAAATTTGTTTGTAGTTTAAACATTTTATGTTCTTACCCAGAAAACAATGAAGATCTTTCACAAAATTGGTTACTCAACTGTTACACACTAAATACTAGATACGGAAAAGACTAGATGACTTAACAGGCTTTACTTTCTTTTTTTACTTTTAAGTAGTTTCAGCTTTTCAAGAAGAAAAAACATGACTAGAATGGCAGCGCTACCACATTTAAAAGGTCTGATGAATAATATCCTAAGACTAGCTGTGTTTGCGACTTCGTCCACATGGAATTCTAAAATAAAGGTAGACTGAGTTGTTACATCAGCTACCTGCCAATGACAGTTCTGTCAAAGTTGGTCCAACCATTCCAGGGATTAGCCAGAACAAACAGACAGACAGACAAAAATTAAAAAAAAACTATTTTGGTTTATGTACTGTGCATACATACAATGTATTTACTAAAAAGCTTGTGTAAACTTGTTACTTTACACAACATATTGCTTTAAATAATTTTAAAGAACAAGATATTTCTTATGTCAGCAACTTTTATGTAAAACAAACAATTATGTAAAAGCCATGTTGTATTATAATTTTATCAACATTTATTTCAGCTAGATAATAATTATTGCAAATAGGCATGCAGGAATACAACCTCAGATAGGATTTTTTCTCTCTTTGAGGATGGATGCGGGAGTTCATTGGCTACAGTTACCATTTAACATCAAGCCTTCACACCCTTTCGCTATTCCATTACTGTACCGTTAAATTATCGTACACAACGCTAACCCCAAGTTAATTATGACATGATCGCGAGTTTCCCCGCCATACGCCACCCTCGTAATACATTACGTCAATTTATGTCAAAGTGTGACGTACTCGTAGCTTTAGAGGTGTAATGAAATTCGTGCGCTTCAAGGGATGGCGATCGATGCAGGGTAAAGACCGTGACGCAACGAGCCAAGGACATGCTTAGGCGCGGCCCACAAAGAAGAGACGTAACGACGAGACGTGACATCAAACCGAACGTCATTTCATGAACTCGGCACGACAAGGAACCTTAATGTCTACTCTATAAGGCACACAATAGATTGTCACGATATTTGACTTTAAGCCTTTTTTGACTTTATCACGGGTAAGACACGACATTGCCGCGATACGAGTGTCAATGGTCATACAGAATCAGGGCCCAGCTGTATGAGCATTGCGCCCGCGCCCCGTCTCTTCTGTGTGTTTTGCGTCGCGACGCTTCTATACATTTTGTATGAAAGGGACGCGGTAGAGACAAATGTCCACGTTCCGTCTGCTCTCACGTCTCTTCTGTGCGGCCCGCGCCTTATGGTTCACCCGCACTGCCGGGTACTGTAAGCTCTTTTCACATTTAATTTACAGACGTGGAGCGTGTCAGATACGTGCCGTGGCAGACAGAAAATAATTCATACATTGTATGTGTTTCATATAATCTAGTGTCATAAAAAAATTTAAAAAAATGTTCTCATCTGATTCAGTGAATTAAATTGGTTTATACTTTTTGAAATCTATTAATAATTACGTATTTCTCACAAGTAGAGTCAAAACGGTTTACTTCTACATCGTTTAGAACAACATACCGGTTATATTAACCTAGAACAAAGGTCCCTGCTGAATGCTATACATATAACCGTCTTATCAAAAACATTGCCTTTTACGACATTGCTAATTACGACATATACTTTATTAAACGACCACATTTAACTAATATTTCGGAGAATTAAATTTGTTAGAACGACCGGCTAAGCCGCATTGTAAACTATTTGACAAGAATAGGTATCCACATCTGTCTTCAACGGCCAGAAAACAATAGGATTAAGTTGAATGTAAGGTATTTTCTAATTCTTAGAAACAAAACACGTGCATGCAGTAGAGTCAAAGCCCGCTTCTTCATATCTCCAGTTAGTTTGGTTACTTTATTTATTTAACATCGCAAAGAAAAGGAATTAAAAATTAATTTTATACATGAATTATATATTTATCTACGAATAAATATTTTACTATATTTTTCCAATAATTTATCGATTTGTTTGTACTTACACAATAGGCACAGATTAAACATCACCGGTTGTTACGACTATAGGTTTTTACGACTGAATATGAGCAGTCCCTTCGATGTCGTTATAACAGATTTTGACTGTATTATAAATATTAAGGATTTGCTGCTCTGAAAGACAAACAAATGGTCGCGTAACCCATACTAAGTAGGTTTAATTGTAGGTACATGCAAACGGCTGAAGAATAATATTTGTTTGAATTTGCGTAAACATTCGCGGCCCCGATCTTTTGTTGACGAGGAGTATTTGTGAAATATTCACGCTTCTGCACTGTGAAGTACTCTGTACTATCTGTAGTCTTCTGCACAGAATACGGGTTGTTACTTGTTAACGATCGTTATCTTGCATTCAGAGCTTGCATATGCAATTTGTACAATTCCCACTTACTCCTTGGATGCGTTAATGCTGAAAGCCTTTTTGTTTTATAAATTCGTTCTTAACAACTCTTAGGTATTCAGTTGTTACATATTAACCAATGCAATTTAAACTTGCCGAGACCAATCAAGTCGCCAATTTTGTTTTTTCGATAGGTTTGGTAAATTTAGGCAATTTTAATAAATAAATAAATAAAATAAATAAATAACGCTTCACACTCATAGCCCAACACTAGGATTCCCTGTGTCGTGGGCGCCATGGACACACACAAGACAACAACAGACCCAGACCAGAAACAGAAATTCAAATTCATCATTCAAATCTCTGCTCTGCTGGGATGCGAACCCAGGACCTTCCGCGCAGCGCACCGGTGTCTTAACCACTGCGCCACTTGGGTCGTCTAGGTGGTAGGATCATCATAAGTAGATCGTCCCGGGATTTCCATTTTAAAGTAGCAATTGAGTAAAAAAATCGCATACTTACACACCACCTGATAGTAATTGGTCACTGACGCTTACAAACAATCTCAAATAGAGAAGAAATCCTATCAGGCGTAGTATGCAGGTGCTTTGCTAGTCATGAGGACTAACATATTCGCCTCAGATAAGGTACATATCTCCGGCAATCATACATCCCCAGCAGAAACACCCGCCCCTTGCGTCTAGGAAATAAAATGACTGACAAACACCACCCCAAATGTAACTTTTCAATGAGCTACAAGTACAAGTCCGTGAAAGTATCCGTGACTAAACATTTATCGCTTCTGTTGACACTTGACCGTTGTTAGCTAACGTGTTCATTTACATGATACTAATACCTGCTGTATTTAGAACGTGTCAGTATGTCTAACCATTGTTCGGCTTGGAAGACTAACGCGGTTCATTTTGAATGTAATTAAGTAAAATAGGTATATAGCATTGAGGTATATTAATTATACGTAATTGACGTGTATCCTTCCTATTTTCATTGGACATGGGGCTTCCCTAATCGACCCCACTACACCCGATCCCGGTCCCTTCCAATACAATGATATTCCGCCGTCTTTTTCATACATTGTGTCCACAATGTAAAATCTTCGATTGCAGATTAGAATTTCTGTTTCTGGTCTGGATATGTGTGTTCCAGTCTTGTGTGTGTCCGTGGTACACGACACAGGGAAGCCTAGCGAGAGGCAATGAGTGTGGAGCGTTATCACCCAGTTCTTAAAGCTGTGAGAGAAAGATCGAGTTTCATTAATTTTCCATTCTTCAATTTCATAAATCATGCGAGTAATGGCAGGTCAACTATAAATTATGCAAAGCAATCAAACTACACATTTGTTATACGAGCGTTGGTCGGTTTTTCGCAACGTTTCCGAAGTGATGGATGGCGATGACTGATCGATCTGTAAATAATCGCTTGTAATGCAGACCCAATTCGTCCGTTCCCATCTAAATACGTCCTTTCTGCGTTCTAAATAGAGCACATATTCCTTTGGGTTTTCTATCTGAACTTTGCTGAAGTTTTGTTTTAACTTTTTCCTGTGGCAAACAAGCCTTTGGCGACGTCGCAAAGAATTCACTGTCATCAGCAAACAATATATTGGTATTTGCTCAATTAACTATTGTTTATTGTCAACAATTCCTATAAAATTTGATAAAAATAGGTCAAGCCGTTTTGGAGGAGTATGGTAACTAAAACTGTGACATGAGAATTTTATCTATGGTTTTATATTTTCCTTGGTGTATGTCAGTAACCCATTAATGACCCACTACAGGGTCGGGTCTCCTCTCACAATGAGAAGGATGTAGGCCGCCGTCCACCCCGCTGGCCTAGTGCGGGTTGGTGGACTTCAAATGCCTTTGAGAACTTTTCTTTCTGAACTCTCAGGCATGCAGGTTTCCTCACGATGTTTTCCTTCGCCGTAACAGCAGGTGATATTTAATTTTTATAAAGCGCACTTAACTTTTTTTTACAAAGTCATTGGTGCGTGCCACTGGGATTGGAACCCGGACCCCTCGATTCGAGGTCGAATTCTAAGCCACTGGGCTATCACCGCTGTCTATCACTATCACCGCTATCCTTGGTGTATAATAAAGCGTATTGTATTGTAATTTTTGTTGTCTATTTGTTGCAGCGCGCGACAGGTTTCCGTCCACGTCGTCGACGGACGAGAATGAGTCGGGCACGGACGGCGAGCCGGAGCGGCGGCGCGTGTCGCACGGCGGGCCGCACGTGCCGCAGCCGGTCTACCACGTACATATCGTCCGATTGTATTGTATCTTAGAGTAACCGTCAAGAGTCGCGAGCACAGATTATTATCAGTGGTAGGAATATTGTATATTATCGGCCAATGTACAGCAGCCGGAAACACGCGCTGCACCAATAGACGACGCACACTGACGAACTGACGTTTGTCGAACCAGTCGTGTGCACCGCAGCGCAGTCAATGTCAAACCGACCAATGAAAGTTCTGCTCACCACTCGAGACGGCAAACTATACACGATAACACTGTCTCACCGGACTAGGCCCTGTCCTAATTGGCTGTCGCAATACAACACAACCGACCCACCAACTAGTGCTACAAAATTCAAACATAGTTCTTGTGAGTTGTACTGAGATAAAGACTTAAAACGTCGGAAGTGATGTCTAAAGTATACTCTCTTTCGACTGCTTTTTTCTATGGATTTGATCCAGAGAAAGGATATCTGCCTAATGTCCATATCTGGATTCAATGGCAATCTAACTATGTAGTTTGTCAAAAAACATTTAAAGGCTTCTCCATAAATGCTTAAGAACTACACGAAAGACAAGAATACAAAGGAATAATAACCCATCTCTCATCACACCTACACAAAGGATAATAGTAGTTGTTGTTTTAACCCGTGGGTCATTACCCACTACAGGGTCGGGTCTCCTCTCACAATGAGAGGGATGTAGGCCTTAGTCCACCACGCTGGCCTACTGCGGGTTGGTGGACTTCACATGCCTTTGAGAACATTTTTTTTTTGTGAACTCTCAGGCATGCAGGTTTCCTCACGATGTTTTCCTTCACCGTAACAGCAGGTGATATTTAATTTTATAAATCGCACATAACTTTTTTACAAAGTCATTGGTGCGTGCCACTGGGATTCGAACCCGGACCCCTCGATTTGAGGTCGAATTCTAAGCCACTGGGCTATCATCACCGCCGATAATAGTAGTACGAAGTAGGATTACACTAAAACTTCTCCAACCAACACACTATTTTTCTTCTTATATTTTCTTTGATAATAATTTATGTAACATCGTCTCCATCAGGGCATGGTATCTGTTCGCAAGCGACGCGGCAACCTTCCGAAGCACTCGGTGAAGATTCTAAAGCGGTGGCTATACGACCACAGGTATAATGCCTACCCGAGCGACGCGGAGAAACTCGCCCTTAGCCAGGAGGCCAACCTAACTGTACTACAGGTATGTACCGCCGAACCATTTTATACCCTTGTATAGTAACCGCCATGAGTCGTGAGCATAGATTAATCAGTGGTAGGGATATTGTACACTTTCGGCCAATGTACAGTGACGAACTGACGTTTGTCGAACCAATCGCGTGCACCGCAGCGCAGTCAATGTCAAACCGACCAATGAAAGTTCTGCTCACCACTCGTGACGGCAACTATACGTGGGTCTTTCCCTGATGAGACAAAGCCTTGGAGCCTGTAAATGAGAGTTAGAATCAACACTGACAAGCGTGAATATGGCCATCAAGTTAAATAGAAAAGAGTAAGTTTCAAAATAGGGTTGATGAGGAAGGAGTTATGGGGATGAGGAAGAGGAAGTATCAAGCACAAAGTAAGAGGATGAGGATATATTCATGAGGAAGAGGAACGGTTGGAGTAAGGGAAAAAGAGTAAAAACTATATAAATAAATAAATAGGCTGGCTAGGGAATCCTAGTGATTCCCTTTGACGTGTGAACCATTGGACACACAAAATTCCTCATAAATACCTCTTAATTTAAGAGGAAACAGAAGAGGATGAGGAATTTTTCATCTTTCCCCAAGAGAAAGCGGCAGAGGATGTGAAAGTACCAAAAAATGCGTAACTTCCTCATTAAGAGGAAGAGGAATCCTCGTCAACACTTTCAAAACAACACCAAAAACAAATAAAACATTAAGCATAATCACACTCCTTTTCATGTTGTTTTGTTTGTTGTGTTACCTCCTCTCACAATGACGGGGATTTAGCGCTAGTCCACCACGCTGGCCTACTGCGGGTTGGTGGACTAAGACCGGTGGCGGCATACGTAGTAACGTTACTGAATTGCATCGCAGGTGTGCAACTGGTTCATCAACGCGCGCCGCCGCATCCTGCCCGAGATGATCCGGCGCGAGGGCCACGACCCGCTGCACTACACCATCTCGCGCCGCGGCCGCAAGCAGCTGGGCTCCGGCGGCGCGGGCTCCAGCTCCGGCGTCGTCGTCGCCTGGGACGGGCTCGAGGGGGACGAGGTATAGGACTTGCGTCTTGTATACAGTGGGCGCCCGGTGATCCGACATATTCAGTCTTTGCTAATGCATATGTGCAAGTACAATAATGTATGATTTGTACTTCTGAATACATATTATAAATTAACATTAGAATCCTATCATTGAATCTGTAAGTTGTCGGATTACAAGGTGCTCTTGAAAAAAAACCGGGGCCTATAGAGGGTCTTAGGGAGTACTCCATAATCTGACAAATTCGATAATCCGACACTGCCCTGCAAAACTTTCGTCGGATTACCGAGGGTCCACTGTACTAGCACCAAGCGAAACCTTTGGACAGTGGGCACATCGGCTATTGAAATAAATTACGCTCTACAGTCCCAATTCCACCCCAGGATACACTAGGTTATGTGACACAAGACGAGAACATACACACTCGGATGAGGAACATAATTTGTAATTTATCATTTTATATAACATTTCTGTTGAAAATCAAGCCCAAAGTTGAACTAGCACTAGCAGCACTCCGTCATAACTATAGAAAAAAGAAGTACTTAAGTAAAACGGCAATAATAACATATTTGTTTGGAATCGACTGTAGCTAGCGTAACTAGCAGCGTTCACGCTCCAAACTCATTCTATCACTATTGCTCACAGTCACGCTGACAGAGATAAAATGAGCTAATCTAGGGTTCGCCTGCCCCGCTCATATAGTCGTTCTGGGTAATGTTTGTTGTAATGGTACTTGCTCGAATTGCCTCAAAATGTCCTTTGAAAACACAAAACACACATACACGCACACACGAATGCAACGCACACATTCTTATATCACGATACACACATATAACACGATATCGCCGCGCGTCCGAAAGCAGCTTGGTTCCGGCCCAATGCGCGAGGAATTACATTTTGAAGTAACCCAATTGTCAATAACAATCCGCGTTTCCAGGGCGAGGGCTCCGGCGGGCGCGACCACGACTACGGCGACGGGCTGCTGGTGTACCGCAGCGAGGGCGAGGCGGAGGGCGAGATGGAGGGCGAGGACGGCGACTACTCCTCCAGCGCCGTCAGCGAGGAGGAGGTCAAGTACGACCCCGCCGTCTGGCAGTCCGTCATCCGCTACGGGCCCGAGGACCGCGAGCTGCACCCGGCCGCCAGGGGGTATGTATATGTACCCAGTGCCCTATACACCCTACAACGAATAGTGTACACTGTACAGCCACACTCAAGCTCTATACTGTATTTCCCCAGCGCAGTCGGTGAGGAGAACTGTATAGATATCCTGTATGTATCCTAGTATAAATGGTTCAAGGGCTTGAAGCGTGCATAGCCCCGCTGTTGTTGTTAAGCAATGTCAGACAGCATGGATGGGTCTCCCACACAATGAGAGGGATGCCTCAGTCCACCACACTGGCCTAATGCTGGTTGGTGGACTTCACATATCTTTGAAAATATTTTGAACAACACTCAGGCATGCAGGTTTCCTCACGACGGTTTTTCTTCACCGCTGCAGCAGGTGATATTTTATTTGACAAAGTGCACCAAACCGCGAACCCCTCGAATTAAATCAGCCCAAATTGTCAGCCGCTGGGTTATCACCGATCTGTAGTGTTGTATATTGTATTCTATATAGTATAAGTAACGTAAGGTTGTATCGTCAGCAGGTCGTCGGCGGCGGTGGTGGCGGTACGTACGGCGGAGGGCGAGGCGGGCGAGGAGGGCGAGGGCGTGCAGGTGGTGGGGGCGGCGGACGCGGCGGGCGGCTGGCACCCGCAGCTGGCGCACCTGCCGCAGGTGCAGCACTTGCCGCGCGCCTCTCGACAGCAGCGCGCGTCGCGCCCGTCGCGTCCGTCGCGCCGCCTGCAGGTGACCATCCATCTCCACACCACACCACACCACACCATCCACCCTCCATTGTGCACCCTCTACCCAAACACTTCATACATCACACAGCATGCTATCCACTATCCGTCGTGCACCCTCTACCCAAACACTTCATCCATCACTCAGCACGCTATCCACTATCTGTCGTGCACCCTCTACCCAAACACTTCATCCTTCACACACCACCACTATCCACTATGCGTCGACATCCATCCAAACACTTTTATATGACTGGTGTAAATAAATTATGTGTAAATAAATGCCTTCGTGATAGCCCAGTGGCTTAGAATTCGATCTCGAATCGAGGGGTCCGGGTTCGAATCCCAGTGGCACGCACCAATGACTTTGTAAAAAAAATTATGTGCGCTTTATAAAAAAAATTAAATATCACCTGCTGTTACGGTGAAGGAAAACATCGTGAGGAAACCGGCATGCCTGAGAGTTCAGAAAAAAAAAGTTCTCAAAGGCATGTGAAGTCCACCAACCCGCACTAGGCCAGCGTGGTAGACTAAGGCCTACATCCTTCTCATTGTGAGAGGAGACCCGACCCTGTAGTGGGTCATTAATGGGTTACTGAATGAAAAAAAAATGCCTTCAACACGCTTAGCAGGTTCAGGTAGCCGCGCGACCTTTACGAACGTTTCAACCGATACTGGTATTTTAAGGATGTAGATAAAGTTTAAAAAAAATTGCCACTTAAAGTGCTCGCTGCTCTGCTGCTGGCTGTCGCCATTACCGTTTGAATACCCTAGGGCTGGGTCTCGCCATAACAACAATTATAGAGATCTGTTAGTCAGGGTTGTAGGTTTCATCATGATATCCTGCAACGATATACCGACGATATTATAGGTTTAAAGAATTTATTTCTCATAAAAAACATATAGTTTCACTTACAATGAGATACACAGAAAAACAAATTATAGTAACAATATGTGCCTCTGAAGTTATATAAAATTTAAAATGTATGTAAATATCACAATTTATTATTAATCTAATATTATTAATTTATACGAGTATTTAACGATTTATCACGATACATGCAAGGTGTGTGAAACCTCTAATGGAACTGTCATTTCCAAATTTCTTGCTTTCTGCTTTTTTTTTGTTATCAAGTCATGGTAGCTTTAAATATGTTATCACGCTTCATAGGCTATTTTTTCTGTTTTGGCTTCTCTCATTTTCTCTTTCACTCCCGGATGAAGATCATATCACGTGTTGATGGATGGTTTACTTACTGGATTAGATGTTCCATTAGCTATATAACTATAAACAGAAATTATACTAAGCTTATGAATATTCAGTGGAATAAGATGGTAAGATTGTTAGTTTCGAGTCTAAAGTACCATCTTATTCTACTCTAAAGTTTAGAGCGATGTTAGATATTGAATATTCTTATTCAAATTTTTAATAATATAATAGTTTACATTAGAGGTAGAACTATTTTTATAATGTTAAATTGTTGCGAATGGGTCACTTACCACAACAGCGGGAGGCCTTGATACTCCATCATACTATTGATCCTGTGTTACGGTAGTGTCAAGTGTCACGCTGGGTCACTGTGGTGTGTGAAGGTATGTGAAGTGGTCCCATCGCCCCGATGTGCCGTATCGGTATATCGGTATCGGTATCGGTATCGTTATCGTTATCGTCATCGTTGTCGTGTGGCAGGTGGTGCCGGGCGGCGGCGGCGCGGGCGAGCGCGAGCAGTTCAAGTGCCTGTACCTGCTCGTGGAGACCGCCGTGGCCGTGCGCCAGCGCGAGCAGGACCAGGACCAGGTGCTCGTGTAACGCCACGTCATCACCGTCACCATGCCAACGACGACACCACGGTACGTGCGATACGGTATGCTTTATTCTACGCTTGCACCGTGCTTCAATATTCGACTCATCTACGACACGTTTTGATGTCAACAGCGACGGCAATGTCAAATACCAAGGTACATTACGATATAGTATTCTACACATACACTGTGTTTCCATATTCCATAATCCTTTTGATACTTTATGTACTTTTTTCTAAAACGAGACATTTTAATTTAATGTCCCCAGAATATTCTTGGGGACACCGGGACAACAGAACTGTCCTATTCCAAAGGAGACGGATGGTCACCTTAGTCATTCGACATAAGTTTTCCGATTGTCTTTTCGCCGCTTCGTTCTTACAAAGATTCAAATTATGTTTACCAAGTAATATTATTGTGGCTTGGTATTAATACACAGAACTCTAACAGTATCTACGTTGTTTCCTATCCTATACTTAGCTTCTTACTTTTATTATTATCTTGTCCTTTTACAGATTTTCGACCTGGAGTGCGTCGCGCGTGCGCTCCGCTGTGTATAGCGTCGGCGGTGACTATATTTTAATCAAAGTAACTTCCATAGTTCACTAATTAACTTAGCTATAACGCAATGTTACTACAACGTATCTTTATGTCGGTACCTACATTATATATTGTGGACATCGACGGGCCTTCGTAGGTGTAAAAATACAGTGTGACCAGGTGTGGTACACTAGTGATAGTAATACACTGGTAGCGGCGCGATACCTACAGTAATATGAGCGCGAACCTCACAAGAAATGCTGACTACACATGACGACGCAAACAGCGATTAAAGTAAACAATAGTATACCTCGCACGCTTCATACTGAAACTGGCCGGGCAGAAGTATCCTCAAACGCGCTATCAAAGTTTTATAGAATCTGAGCATATTTACAAATGGTCCGCAGTCAACATTCGGACCGCGGTCCCCAGGCAGTGACATCACCTGGCGGGAGATCTCCCCTTTTCCTTCAAAATTTTCTTTTGTACGAAGATCTGCTTGTGATAATCCAGTGACTAAAAATTTGATCTCTAACTTGATAGATCCAGGTTCAAATCCTAGCAGTGTGAGTCTGCAGTATGCATCAGTGCTAGTCCAACCTGTTCACATTGTATGATATTGTGTATAATATTCTACTCTGACTGAAGGTTTCATAAGTGTCTTATATTTTTAATGGTTACTGAGACAGGTGCCTATTGTATATGCCTATATTTTGTGGGGTCCTTACAATATCGGACCTGTCGTTGGAACTTGCTAAGGTCACGATAAGGAATTTCGAACAATTATATATCTAGTCTGGCTTTTTGAAATAATACATACAGTCACTTGGTGTAAACAATAGTAGAAGTTTACAGATTATTCAAAAATATATTAAAAATACAAAAACTCCTAAAGATAAGAGCCACTAGTTTTGTATTTATTCAAAGTTCCTTGTCATGAGCTTACACAAGTTGCAAGTATGAAAGAATACGTTTTTATATCGTGAATTGTAGGATTATAATTAAATTATCCAACACAGTGTTCTTCTTTTACTATCGCATGTCGGGGACGACAGCGAGATGGATGGTTTCATTTTGTATTTATTATTTAATGCAGTAATTGAGTAGCAAAACGACATGCAGGTGTGTAGTTGTTTCTCACTGCAGCTCATGGATGCCCGCATCCGACCTCAAATAGAGAAATTGTGGTTGTATGTGGGTGCTTTGCTATAGTAACCGTCATGAGTCGTGAGCACAGATTATCAGTGGCAGGGATATTGTATACTTTCGGCCAATGTACAGCAGCCGGAAACACGCGCTGGACCAATAGACGACGCACACTGACGAACTGACGTTTGTCGAACCAATCGTGCGCACCGCAGCGCAGTCAATGTCAAACCGACCAATGAAAGTTGTGCTCGCCACTCGTGACGGCAACTATACTCCTGAGGACTAAGATGTTCGGCTCTTATAAATTATCCCCGACAATACCTCACAGCCGAAACACAACACACAAAGAACATGCTGCTTTACAACGGGTTAAAAGACAGGCAGGCGGTAATTAAGATAAAAGATAATTTGACGATTTGAAAATGTGCAGTATTTTTGGCCGATTTTCTGCAAATTTCATGCACTTGGTGTTTGTTTTTCCTATTTCAATTTGTCTGTCAAATGTTTCTATACCAGACATCTCCTGTGGGATGTGTTATGGACCATTACCATAATATTATGATTTGTGTGTAATTTTCTTGTGCAAAATTGCTGTACATCTCTACAATCCTGACCATGCCATATTAAAAGTTAGTAATGCATGTGACTATACGCTTCTGATTTAGAATAATTCTAAATCACTCTTAAAATATGCCAATAAACCTACATTTATGTAGTGATAGAAGTGTTCTTATTTAACGTATTATAAACTATAAACTGGGCATAACAATTATTATACATATTTTTTATTACTAACAACAAGAAAAATCCTTATTGTACAGAGTGTAAAAGTATTTTGTATAACTGACGATTTTTCTACTGATTAACGATTTGAAGTTATTATTATATTGTATATATTTTTAATATATTAACTATAGATTGAATTTGCCTTAAAATTTTTAACTGTCATTGAAGTCCATATAAATTATGAACCGTAGAAGTAATTTTGGTGATATATTTAACATCATACTTATTCGTTTGTTATGATTCAATTAAACATATTTTGCAATGTTATTTTTTATTGTGGTACACTAGAGGAACAGAATTTAACTGTTTATTTAAAATGAATATCAACTTTCACTAATATTATTGATATCTTATACCTTAAATAACAGTAAGCAAAGTATAGAGTAACCAACATAGGACCATATATTTCAGTTATAAGCACACGTTTCATGGATAATGTGTTAATTAACTTGCGTTACATTTAATGTGTTAAAAATTATTAATACAAGTTTATTAAGAAAGAAAGTAAGCCTTATAAACGCACTGGTATTCAAGTTGGTTGCTGAGCAACCAACCGTTGTAGAGTCCACATCACCTGATGATGCTCCGTTTTGGGGCGAAACACGTGTCGTGTACTATTGGAATAAGTTGTTATGGTATATACCTACTCAGAGAGATAAGGGAGGGTGGTGGGTCCATACCAAAACAAGTTCCACGTGTGCGGATTGTTGCAAAGAAATATAAATACAACTTAAATAACAATGGATTTCCGCAAAGTAACGCCTGATACAATATATTATGCACTGGTATTCATAATGTTCTAACCTTATGTGTTCTCTAAGATAGATCCCTCTAATTTTTTTATAAATCATGGAAAAAATCTTTTACAAACAATTATTATTTCAACAAATTTTAAATAACTAAGTATTGATTTTACAAGTTATTTTATTTAGTCCTAAAAAGTACTTTATTTATAATACGCAAATAGCCAATACAAAAGTAAAGCAAATAATACAAAAGTAAAGCATTTAATTTACTGAACACAACGGATTAAGATTATTTGGCAATAATTTTATCTTTTTAATTTAAAATAAATTTATTTTTATTTGTACTAGTTTTTCAGTCCTTTTCTAAATTGTACATTTATGTGAGAATTAAGATAAATTGGAAGAAAACGGATAAAATATTCTCTCATTTAAAATTTCAATTATTTTCAGTAAGTTATTTCCTCAATTTAATTTTATAATTATTCTGTTTTCATATTAAATTTATTAATTGCATATATTTGTAAAGAAATAGTCAATTGTGACCATTTCTTTTCATCGTCACTGTACTGTTAAACTTAGACTTCAGTTATAAGTTGTTGTTCATGTAATTTGTCTTGTTTAAATAATGACGGTATGAGGGAGACAAACTATGTTTTGTGCAATTTTGTTTTATAATTATGATTTTGTAATTAATTTTATGTTGCTCACGGGATCACTACATATTTCTGAAAAAGAAATAGATTTTTATTTTGAATTTATTCTAAGTTACGAAATATGCAGTGTTCCTTTTGTAACTTTGAAGGTATTTTTACGAGGGGAGGTCCAAAAGTTCGCGGAATGGAGGGGATGGAGTGGGGATAGGGGCGCTCGCTTAATGTCATACGACTTGGGGACTCATCATTAGTATATAAATAGAGTTTCATTCCTTTAGCGTCATTCGTTTAGGAACACTCGCCTGATAAACAAGTCAATCCGGAAGAAAACTGAAACTATGGAGAAAATTGAACACCGTGCCGTGATTAAATTCCTCACCAAGCAAGGAAAAAAGGCCAAACCATTTTAAATGAAATGGAATTCGTTTATGGGGACGATTGCCTTGGTAAATCCATAATTTATAAGTGGCATAGTCTGTTTAAACATGGTCGAGACTCGATTGAAGACGACCCCCGCTCTGGACGGCCAGTTGAGGCCACCACATCAGACATCATTAAAAAAGTGGAAAAACTTGTACTGGAGGACGCCCGTTTGAAGAAAAAACAGTTATCTGCATTAGTTGGAGTATCAGATACCACCATTTTGCGGATCCTACATGACCACCTGGGTATGACAAGAGTCAGTGCAAGATCGGTACCCAGAATGCTCACACCGCTTCAGAAACAGCAGCGCATCGATGCGTCAAAGTGCTTTTTGGAGTCGTGTGGAGACGAACCTGCACAGATTTTGGAGCAAATTGTTACCGGGGACGAAACATGGGTTTATCACTTTGAGCCTGAGTCAAAACAGGAGTCCATGCAATGGCATAAAAAGGGCACACCACCCCCAAAGAAATTCAAGGTGTCAGAATCGGCTGGAAAGTTGATGGCTACTGTTTTTTGGGATTGTGAGGGGATACTACTGATTGATTACAAAGAAAAGGGAAGAAACATAACCGGAACATACTACGCATCGATACTAGACAAATTAAAGGAGGCCATCAAGGAAAAACGTCGAGGAAAATTGGCTAAGGGTGTGTTGGTCTTGCAAGACAACGCACCGGTTCACAAGAGCAGAGTTGCAATGGCTGCTGTGCGCAGGCATGGCTTCGAATCACTAGTCCACCCACCTTACAGTCCAGACCTGGCCCCTAGTGATTATCATTTGTTCCCCAATTTAAAAAAAAACTTAAGAGGAAGGAAATTTTCCGATGACAATGAGGTGAAGGAGGCAATTTTGGCCCATTTTGAGGCGAAAGACAAAAAATATTTTTTCGACGGTTTAGAAAGATTAATTCACAGATCCAATAAATGTATTCAGCTTAAGGGTGATTATATTGAAAAGGAAAAATAGATTTTTTGTATCATTCCATTTAGAACTCTTCCATTCCACGAACTTTTGGACCTCCCCTCGTAGGTGTCCGATTTCGTATCACAATTTCAATATTGCCACCATATTTGAATGAGGCAAGTTTGAAATGTTACTTAGCTACTAATTAGTTTTAAATCGTGCAATGCACACTGTCTGGTCGATTTAAGTTTCTTTTGTGTTTGTTAAATATTAATTTCTTAGATCTTAAGTACTTTGAGTTAGGGTTTACTTTGATTTTAATTTCTCTAAGTGAGGTGTCTTTTTTGTTTATCCTTAATTTACCTGAGTACAATAACCTAATGTAAGGCGTATATTAGTGTTCCATGTATTTGTATATACTCGAGATTAAGGCCCGTAACTTGTTAGTGACTATAAATGAATAAATTGATTTCTCACAGAATGGTTTATTATTTATGAATACACTGCAACAATAATATAGTAAGTATTAAGATAAACCAACACAATTGGATATGCTTATAAAAAGGAGTGAAAAGGTTTTCTGAAAATCACAGTCGAACTAGAGGTTTTTGTACACCTTGCCGCGTACTAATTGTTTTGAACTAATTGTACATGAGCTTGCTAATAATTCACATTGACAACATTATATAAGACAGATCAGGGCCGGATTTAGAAGTCTGGAAGCCTCGGGACAGCAAAGGAGTGGAGGCCCCTTGGTCCTAAACTATTTTTTTTTGCGAAATAAAATGATTTTTTTTTTCAGTCGAGTTTTCCTATAAATAATAATAATAAATTGCAGGTGCTTATCAGAGCCATTTGAGGTTTTGATATTTTACTGATTGCCTAATTGGAGTGAAAAAATATAGATCGATAATTTTAATGTAATCATGTTTGTACCTTTACTGTAGGTAAAGGTAAAACGCGAAAAAAAATGTGAAAGGAAAAGTTTTATACTAGTGTTTACTCGTCGTAATTTGATTTTTTTTTCCAAAGTCTATTGTGGGGGCCCCTCTTTTGTGGAGGCCCCGGGACTGTAGCCCCGGTTGCCCTCCCCTAAATCCGGCCCTGAGACAGATAGTATGATCGTATCAAAGATGAATGTACGGTATAATGTTGACGGTGGCGGTGTACAAAAGCCCTGTCAGGCTATTAGGTCACCTATTAGGTATACGAGTCTATGAAATATCGAGCCTTGTTAGTACGGTACCTCTCCGCTTGGCGGCGCCACCGTCTGGCCCCGGCGACTTCCTTTTCCCGGGTTCCTCCTGAATGTCGCCATCTTTTTTATTTATATCCTGGCTCGGTATTGCCATTAGCAGATTATCGACACTAGTGCTGATAATTTCAAGCTCTGCCTTTTCCTCTGAAGAAAATAAATAGACATTAAAATTTTGCAGAACTTGTACTAACAGAAGTGTGTGCCAACAGTAACATATTGCTACATATTGTGGTCATAACGAAAAGGAATGATTTTAAAATCAAAATAGTCACTCAATAACATATTTTATTGAAAAACTTATTAGAGCTTATAATATCATACAAAATTACAAAAAATATCTTGTATCTTACATTTAGAAAGGTCAGCTGGAATGACGCTGAATTTACGTCCAAGACTGGTCACGCTCTAGGCTGCATTTCCACCAGATGTGCGAGGATGCGTAGCGAGGGATGCGTTTTTGAACAACCAATAGAATTGCTTCACTCACCTAGCCTCGCTTAGCACAGCTCTGGTGGAAACGGCTTAGCGGAGCGAGGCTAGGTGAATGAAGCAATTCTATTGGTGCTTCCTCATTTCTTCCTTCTCGCACATCTCTGGTGGAAACGCAACCTGATCGCGTCGCAAGATTAATTTCTGATAATTATTCAATTAGACTCAAATTACGAAATCCACGTGTGTCAAGATCGGCCACAGTAGCATACTATTACAGTATAATCGTTGCAAGTGTCTAACCGTTAGTGGGGTCGGCGAGTTTCTGCAGCTGCTTGAGGCGGAACTCCTGCTGCGCGAGGCGCTGCCGCCGCTTGCGCTCGGCGCGCGCCTCCTCGCTGTCCCCGCGCGCCTCCGCCGCCGCCTGCAGCCCCACACAAACGTACTACGTTTATTTTCATTGTTACCAAAATCGGCGAAGATGCCGCCGGTGCCGGCTTTAGGGGGGCACGACGGGGTGACGGCCCAGGACGCCAAATTTGGGGGGCGCTCTGTGTATATCGTTAGAGACGGTCCTCGACCACACTGCGCTTACGCTTATGATCAAACCAAAATATAAAATTAAAATAAAAAAGAGGAGCTACAAATTTTCTACGTCCACGTCGTTGGCTCTGGGTAACGCTAAAGGAAAAATGAAATTCTAAAAACACGATCACATTGGTAGATCAAAAAATGAACACTATGATATTTATTCCCTTCTAGATGGGCGCAACAATATTTTTGGCCAGGGGGGCAGCTACCCTGACGCCGGCGCTGGGTGCTGACTACTGCTGACCCTCGGAACACAGTCTTTGACTGTCAGCGTCAGAGGATTCATACTTATTATGTATCTACGTTTTATTGTTTAAATAATTTACTTCTCTGTACTTTAATTAATTTATTATTTATTATCAATTTATTTGATGCATCAACTTCATAAAAATGCGTTCATGCGAACAGTGTGATGGGATACCACTAAATATATTTCTGTGGGTACCACAACTGTGTGTCAGTTATACAACCAAAATCCAAGAACTTCTCTTGTTCGTAGGTAGAAATTTATTTATATTTATTTATTATATTTTAATTTTAATCAACTACAAATACTATTGTTAATGAAATAAATCAAATTTGTTCAAGTTTTAATCATTATTTAAAGTTAAAACAGACCCTGGTAACTTTGATTTGATTTTCTAAACAATAATTGTTAATTATAATATTTGGGTTTTTATTGTAAAATAGGGGAAAAAATTGGTAAACATAAAATTAAAAAACTTAACAATCAAACATTAGTCACTTTTCATATCATTTTTATTTCCAATAAAATCATGTTTTTCAATTCACACAACACCTTAGTTTAGAATCTAAGTAAAAACTACGTAAACATACGCAATTCCTTAATAACCTGCATTGTAATCATGCACAAATATTCCTAATAAACATTGTAAATTCATAGTGGAAACACGTAAAATAACTGTCAAAATACATGCATGTCTTTTTGTCGTTTTATAATTATTATTATTAATTTTTTGATAAACATTGTGATATAAATACAACTATTAAATAGCATCCTTCAAGGATCAATACCACAACAGGTGCATCGATTACGTACTAAGTGGCAGTATAATCAAATGAGTGTTTGTTATATTTTGGATACATTGAGCTAAATTTGCTAATCAAAGTATGGCTTAAAACTTTCGTCTCTACCGTTTCGTAACTCACAAGCGAAAATTTCTATCGGCTTCCATTCAAAAACCTAGCACGTAGACTCGCCTATGTAACTCCTAGCGGGACACAGTCAAGTAGACCGAATCGCATCGAAGCCTCGAATACAACAGATTACGCTTACGCTACACATAAGTCTAGTAAGTAACTCGGAAAACTATTAAAAATAGTGTACCATTTTCAAGATATACTTACATCGATCGCGCCTACCGTATCGAAACATTCACTAACCTCGACCGCTCGAGCCACCGCTAGCTGGCAACGCGAGCCCGCTCCACACAAGTCACCTATACCTGCACACAACACTGGAAGGGACCAATCGTCACCGCTCACTGGGGCTTGGGCGGCGGGGCGGAGGGCGGGGCGGGGTCGGCGGCGACGGGCTCCGGCGGGAACTGCTTCTCCACCTGCTCGGCGACCCACTTCTTCACCTTCTGCTCCGTCCAGAAGCCGTCGTAGAAGATGCTGGGCTTGATCCAGCAGCCGCGGTTGGGCGCGTACTGGGCGTCGTCGCGGCCGCACGCGTTCTTGCACTCGACGGAGGCGGCGCGGCCGTTCACCACGAGGTTCTTGGGCGGCACGTTGAAGTTGAGGTTGACGTTGCCGTGCGCGCGCTCGTACGGCTCGTAGGCGAAGTGCCACGGGCCCGCGTACTCGTAGTAGTTGGGGAACAGCGGCGGCGGCGGCGGCAGGCGCGGCGCCCCGTACACGCTCGGCACCATGCCGCCCATCACGGGCACCATGAAACTTACGTTGGAGTTGGGGCGCGGGTGCGGCGCGGCGGGGGCGGGCGGGGCGCGCGGGGCGGGCGGCGGCGCGTGCGGGGCGGGCGGGGCGGCGGGCCGGTTGGCGGCGGGCGGCAGGTTGGCGGGCATCGGGTGCGCCTTTGCGACGGGCGGCGCGCCCATCGCGTTCTTGACGGCGGGCGGCGCGAACTGCCCCGGACAGACCGGCCCGCCCTGCACCACCTGGACGGGCCCGGGCTGGGGGTGCGGTCGCACGTTGCACTCGTCCTTCTTGCCGTTTCTGTTGAGCGGCGAGTTCTTGGGCTCGGTGGAGGGCGGCTTGTTGGCGAGCGAGGCGATGGGCGGGTTGGGCGGCGCGGGAAGGTTGGGCGGGTTGGGCAGGTTGGGCAGGTTCTGGTTGTTCTCGGGCAGCGGCAGGGCGTCGGGCGTGGGCAGCTCGGTGCGGTGCGCGTCCTGCTCGAGCAGCTCGGCGCCCACGGACCCGCCGAAGCTTAGAAGCGTCTCGCGAAGGGCATTTGTCACCGCACACTGGAATTGTATGATTTTCTTCATGAATTTACTTGTCTTTATATTGTCTACCTATTAAAGGCTTCACACTCATAGCCTCACACTAGAATTACCTGTATCTTGGGTGCTATAAACATACACAAGTTACGAGCACACATTACCCAATACCCAAGGCATAAAGCGTAAGTTATTAAAGCATTATTGAGTACAAAAATATATTTATGGTGACACAGTGTTAAGAGTAAACTGTAATGGTTACACAGACATAGAGAGATTACCTTTCTCGCCTGATGTATAGCCGCGCCTTTAGTGGAGGCAACAGAAGTGGCGTAGCCGACATTTTCACGATGAATGTCGAATGTTTTCACTGTGATCGTTACGAACGCTGCAACGCCAGCTGTGTACTTGCCGCATACTAAGTCCACAAAATCTGAAAGATGAGTATTATTACCACAAACATCATATTATTATACTGTGCATCATTACCACAATCTCATCGTCACAAAACTACATATTACTTGAAATAAATCATTTTAAAAGAGCCATTTTCTATTTCATCACGTGTGGTGAGATTTAAAACATCTTTTCAAGATTATTTTAGGTAGAATTGGCGTCAATTGCCAATCAGTGTTGGATGTTTTCAAACCACTCATAGTTTAATGACATCATATCAATTAAAACTGGGACCAATGGCATGAAAGCGCGCATTTTACTCGCCATCTATAAAAATATACTCTTTACTCCTACCGAGGTCTTGCTTGCTGACAGCCCAGCTCCAGTTGTTGAAGCCCCACTGCGTGTGACCGAAGTTGATCAGCTGCTGTCTCCGCTGGTGGGGCTCCTCCTCATCAGCTGCCTCTGATGGTGCACTGTCCGGCTGGTGACGACAAAAAATCACTTTTCAATTTTACATGTAAATTATAATAATGGTTTTAGCACAATTGGTTTTAGCAATCCATTTGTAAAAAAAAAAAGTTTTTTTAATGAGGTTTATCATTAAGTTTTCAGTTATTTTTTGTTTTTATTAGCATGGTGGACTAGGGCCTACATCGTTCTTTTACAAGAGTCAAGACTTGACCCTGCAGTGGGTGGAAGATGCCAATACTTCCTACGCTGTTGCTCGAATATCTTAATAGGTAAATATAAGAGAAATAACTATGACACGGGCAGAACAAAACAACATTGTTTGTGTCCATCCAATCCAATATGGATATCGATTGTGAAGTAAAAAAATATTCTAAATGGAAGAACATTTAGAATTACTAATTGTTTAAGATATACACGTATTCCTAACGCTTAATTCATCGTAATGTGGAACTTAAAAAGATTTATTACCATCTTAATGTTACAATTCGCCACGGGATACCCTGGTTTCCTCTGCATCATGGAAACAGCAGAGTTAACTTTGTATTCAAGTACCCATTAAACAGCAAATTACTCACAATCTTCTCTTTAAAATTAAAACTTACAACAACAAACGAATATTATCAAATGTTGCAAAAACACACAAGTCTATTTTGCAAACGCTACCCAACAAAACAAAAAACAAGTATTGACATTTTGCGGGAAAACCGGAAGCATCGGTTTGACCACAGTTTACCACTTGAATTTTCATGTATGACCACAGAATATATTTGTTTCACGGTATCCAGGACCTCGCATAATATTTTGTAATCTAGATCGATTTTAGACCGCATCAAAAAACATACGAGATTTAGATTGTGGTTTTGAATTACAATATTTTAATGCGGTGATATTCTTCTCGTTTTATCCGAATTGTTTTATTGTGATCTCCCAATCCAATTATCATCCAATCGTAGAGAAATAGCATAGACCATGGCATAGACAACGAATTGAAAAAATCAAAAAATGTTATTGTCAATGTCATGTCACATCATTGCCAAATGCCATAGACAACTTTTTGTGCCGTTCTTCAAAAGTTCTTGAATTGAAATATCACTTCAGAAATTTTCGAAGAATTCGAAGGCAACAGAAGGAAAATTGTGAATTAAATTAACAGAACATTTTCAAAACACGATAGCTATGGAATTAAAAGAAATTGACGGAAGTGTTCTAGAAGGGGTAAATTTCTTGTTAGATTTTTATTTTCTAATGTTTAAATTTTTAACTTTAATTTCAAATATACATCGACTTATTAAACGCAATATGTTGGGTTTTATTGTATTAAGTAGGCAAAATGTTACGTGAATCAATTGAACTTTAATGTATTACGTTTTAGGGTGGCCAAATACTTCGTAATTCAATATCCCTGAGTGCCATTCTGGGTATTCCAGTAAAGGTAACCAACATACGCGCCGGCCGACCGAAACCGGGCCTTGCAGCGCAGCATTTAAAAGGTATATTATATTAAAAATTAAAAAAAATCATATTTTCAGCCTATGTGACGCAAATTGCAACATATTGAAAATAAATATTTCATTTTAAGACCATCCTATTGCCTATTTTAAGGCTATCCCATTGCGGTGATAGCCCAGTGGCTTAGAATTCGACCTCGAATTGAGGGGTCCGGGTTCGAATCACAGTGACACGCACCAATGACTTAGTAAAAAAAAGGTAAGTGCGCTTTATAAAATTTAATATCACCTGCTGACATTACGGTGAAGGAAAACATCGTGAGGAAACCTGCATGCCTGAGAGTTCACAAAAAAAAATGTTCTCAAAGGTATGTGAAGTCCACCAACCCGCAGTAGGCCAGCATGTGGACTAAGGCCTACATCCATCTCATTACGAGAAGGAGACCCGACCCTGTAGTGGGTCATTAATGGGTTACTGGCAAGACCATCCTTTTCTCTTGAATCATTTTTTGAAGAACTACTGTAGTACCTACTACATCTATAACTTTTTTCGTCAGCATTTATGACACCCACTGTTGGGCACATGCCTTTCAGGTCTCTACTGAAACCTGAGGCCATGGTTATTTAATGCTAAAACCTTCCTTCCTGCGATTTTTACAATGTCATCAGTCCATCTGACTAGTGGTGGTGTAAACTAAACGTCAATTTTTAATTTTTTAAGGTATTGAGTTGGCGGCGGAGATGTGTGATGCCAAGTTGAAAGGTGCCCACATTGGCTCCACGGAGGTAGAGTTCATTCCCGGCAAGCTCAAAGGCGGTCAATTCTTTGCTGATACTAAAACAGCAGGGTGAGTTTATAATTATAATAAAAAAATTGTTTTGTAGGTGTTCTACGACCTATGTATACATGTCATGTCAAGTAATATAGTACTACAAATTGTTGGGGGGTGTTGCCATGGTCACCATGCTTGGCGTGTGTGTGTGTTGAGGTACTCAGGATGATGCCTATTCCCTGGTAATATGGGTAATATTACAGTCACTCCCCTTTTATGATCTCCATGGATTGACTTGGAATAGTACTATTCTAGGCTGATCACCACATGACATCATTTGTGTTGACATCATTCATTTATATATATCATACTTTTTTTAAAGTTTTTAAACTATCTATAGGTCTTTCAAAAAAATGAATATCACCTGTGAACGGTGAAAGAAAATATTGTTAGCTGATTTTTCCATTAAGTATCATACCTGCATCTGTTTTGAAATAGGGTATTTCGCACCATGCAAGGAAACATCCAAAATTATGTAATATTGATAGATTTTGTTAAAAGCAAGTGAAAAATGGTGATTTCTGTTGTAAAAAATGTAGTATACATTTATTATTTCAATTTTAAAATTCAGGTGTAATGCAAGCTATCGGCGTGACGCCATTAGCAGTGTAAATAAACAATGGAGTATAACTTTCTCCCTTTACTAAGATATATTGTTTACACTGCGAGTGACGTCACAAGTATGGCGGCAGCGCCGAGACGGCCGAGACCGTGTTTTCGCGGGGATTTTTGAAATTTAAATTGAAGTCTTTTTTACATATTTGTTTGCAAAAAAATTTATTTCAAATTTTTAATGGGTTTTTATGACTTACGAATTCATATAAAAAGCTTTTTGACATAGGCCGTAATACCCTATTATTGTGTAAATTTCCAGATCTATAAGCCTGCTGCTCCAAGTGGCGCTTCCGTGTGCGCTGTTCGCGCCTGCCGATGTACGTCTGGAGCTGAGGGGAGGCACCAACGCGGACATGGCTCCGCAGATCGACTACATGGACAGAGTCTTCAGGCCTGTGTGCCAGCAGTTTGGGGTGGACTTCAGTGTAGATGTTGTCACTAGAGGGTATGGTACGGTTTTTGAAAGTGACCCATGTTAAAATTTACTGTGAAACACCATGAATATTGTGGGATATGATACCGTTTTTGTCCTGTGATGTTTGTGTCGTCATTTAATGTTATTTGTTTTAGGTGTCCTGGACCAAATTCCTGACGTTTTTCAAATTAAACACCAAACATTTTTCCTGCGTACTACTTTCACATAACGTCGTAGTTGGCCAAATACGTCTCACCCACACAGATGTGAATGCCATTATATTGAAAAAAAATGCCCAAACAGAAAACTGAAATGTATACTCAAAATTTAAATTCTGTTGGTTAGGGAACCTAGGGGTAATGCAGAACCCGTAAGCTTGCACAGCTATTCTTAAGGATTAAGACGTCACATTTATTGTCACACCATGAGTTAAGATTAGTTAAACTATTATATAATATGTATATACCTAGTAAGGCTCGACCATTTATAAAACCTCATTGTGTATAATTGTGACTGCAGCTACTTCCCACGAGGGGGAGGTCAGGTACGCGTGAAGATCTCCCCGGTGAAGCAGCTGAAATCAGTCAGGCTGATGGAGTGTGGGGAGGTCACCAGCATCACCGGCTGGAGCTTCGTGGCCGGCACGCTGCCTATGCACGTGAGTCCATATTAAGCCTTAATCCTCCTTTAATACCAGGCTATTGTCAGTAGCCCATTAATGACCCACTACAGCGTCGCGTCTCCTCTCACAATGAGAGGGATTTAGGCCGCCGTCCACCACGCTACACTACTGCGGGTTGGTGGACTTCACATGCCTTTGAGAACATTTTTCGTGAACTCTCAGGCATGTAGGTTTCCTCACGATGTTTTCCTTCACCGTAACAGCAGGTGATATTTAATTTTATAAAGCGCACATAACGTTTTTTACAGTCATTGGAGCATGCCATTGGGATTCGAATCCGGACCCCTCGATTCGAGATCGAATTCTAAGCCACTAGGCTATCACCGCTTACCAGGCAGTTAAACGAGATTAAATTAAGATATTTTAATGTTTTAGATGGCGAATAAAATGGCCAATGGGGCTAAACAGCAGTTGACGGGTTTGGGGCCGGTGAATATTGAGGCCTACAAGGAACCCCAGCAAGTGGCCAGGGACAATTGCTATGGAATTATGTAAGAACTCGCTTTCTGTTTTATTTTTATTTGAAAGGAGGATTCAACTCCTCCTTCCTCGGTAATTTCAGTCCTTCTTTATTCACTGCAGGACACAGGTCTCTCCTAACCAACGTTACTCCATCTGATCGTGGGCTCTTTGAATCTAAGTTTCCTGTTTTCTTTAAGTTATCAGTCCCCCGGGTCGGAGGACAGTCTGTGCTTTGCCTAGGCGTGGTCGCCATTCGAGGACTTAGCTCCCATCGCTTCGGTTCAGTTCACTGACATGTTTGCAGTCTCAAGGCGGAGACATCAACGGGCATGGTGGTGGGTGCGGACGGGCTCGGCAAGAAGAAGATGGAGGCGGGCGACGTGGGCGGCTACGCCGGGCGGCAACTGAGGGAGGTCATCGACAGCGGGGTTTGCTTGGACCAACATTCACAGGTAGGCGACACATACATAACTATATCGAGCAGCGTCACTTGTGCAGCATTCTGAAAATGATAGGGACCAGATTGGACTGTCCCTATATGTCTCACTGCTGTGGACCGCATGCTCCCAGCAGCTCTGTCAATTAATTTTGTAATTTTGTGACCTAGTTTTTAGTTCTTAGTTTTTAATTTAGTCATAAGGACCACTAACACTTAGAGTAAGTTGTACTAACAAATTTGTAATGAGATCTGATCTTGAAATAAATTATTATTATTATTATATCTATGTGATTTATTTATTTATTTTATTTTAGTCAACAACATGCTAACGGTAAAAGAAAACCAATCGCATTTGTGAATAAATATGATTACGATGTTAGGAAAACAGAATTTAAAGAAAATAATAGTGACGATAATACAATTATAATACAATTTAAATGATATGTACAATTACAATAGGTATATATAACAACAGATTACAATATACAACAAAATTAAGGTACTCTTCATGGTGCAATAGTAGTGCCAAAGGTCATCTCTTCTATGAAGCAAGCTTCTCGAAAGCAGTTAGCCCTGCAAGAGAACAGGCCCCTTATTCTGTATGGCCATTCGGATTTCGTGCCGATATCGTGTGTCATCCAACCGTATGTCATTTCATGAACTGGGCACGACAAGGAACCTTAATGTCTTCTATAAGGCACACAATAGATTGTCACGATATTTGACTTTAAGCCTTTTTTGAGTTTTTATCACGGGCAAGACACGACATTGCCGCGATACGAGTGTGAATGGTCATACAGAATCGCTTTTCAGTTCTAGACTAGGATCGCTCGCCATAATAGAGTTAATGAGTCTCACCGCTCCGGTCAGAGGCGCCCAGTGATATGGTGGAGCGCGCATAGTCCCGCCGCTTGTGTAGATAGCAAGCGACCGAAAGTTAAGCAACCTTGGGTGCGGTCAGTACCTGATTGGGAGGTCGCTAGTGGCGAATTAAGTGCGCGCTTCTCGTCCTCGCTTCTGAGGATTCGTAAACACGTCGGGTCTGGTTGTTATCAACGAGATGGTAGCTGTTTAACCGTGCTGGAGGGTTTCAAACCAACACAGATTGGCCACCACATCTTTCCTTCACCGGTGAGAGCAGGTAGGGAGACATCAGTGCACAACAGTGAGACATAAAAGCCATACCTTACCACTAGCCTCTTAACCCGTCATAAAGCAGCATGTTCTATGTGTCTTGTGAGGTATACTATCCGGGATACTTTATTTGAGGCAAATACCTGTCCTCGTGAGTAGCAAAGCACCTGCATACATCCTCGGATAAGATTTTTTCCTCTATTTGAGGTAAGATGCGGGCGTCCATGGGCGGCAGCGACCACTTAACATCAGGTGGCCTCCGTGTCCTTTTGCTATTCAATTACTATAAAAAAGTTACATTGTTTTGTTATTCCTAAAAAGGGTGCTTTGTTTTCGCCTTAGAACCAGAGGAACTTCAAAAACTAACCCTACCCTAATTAACACAGGTGCCTAATGTGACGTAACACATTAGGGGAGTGTGACAGCGACGGGGGAGGTGTTAAAAAGTCCTAAAAATCGCGTGCTGTAATTATGGATGACCCCATATATGATTGCAGGACCAGGTGATATTATACATGGCGTTGGCGACGGGGCAGTCCTCGGTGCGCGCGGGGGAGATCACGCTGCACACGCGCACCGCCGTACATGTCGCTGAACTGCTGGCCGGGGTAAGACGAAGCTATTGTGAGGTTGGAATGGAACTGATGTATTCCCGCAGGACTATGACATGGGGTGCTTCAAGAAGGGCATTAAAAAAGCTCTCCTTCATAGCCGGCAACGCACTGGCGACTGGTGTTGCACGTGTCAGTAGGCGACGGTGACCACTTATTATCAGGTGGCCCGTCTGTCTGTTTGCTTGCTCTATTTATAAAAAAAAACTTAGGACATTTACGGGTAGTTTGAGAAATACATGCAAAATAATAATAATATTTCACACCCCATGGGTGATCACCACTGGGACTGACAGATCCCAGACCCAATCGGACCCAACTAGATTTTAACAAAATCTGCTCCACCAAGAATTACACCCAGGACCAACTAAAAGGGGAGACAGCCCAGTGGCTTCTTACTTACTGCAGCGATCCGGGTTTGTATCCCAATTGCATGAATCACTAACTGCAGTGGGTTATGGGTACCTCCCTGATGAACTCCCAATATAAAATGTTTTCTAATCCACTACATGATTAATTTTTGCAGGTAAAATTTGACGTGGTTGCTCTGAGCCAACAGAACGTGATCCAGTGTACGGGCCTGGGAGTTACCAACGAATATATTCAATGATATCAATTTACATCATTCAACAAATTATATTGTCTTCTATTTAACAATGGCCGTGAATTTTGTAGGCATTTATTGACACAAGTATTGTGGATATTTAATTTCGTGTATTTGAACAAATGTAGTTCAATGACGTTATTTGTTTAATGCATAATAATATGTAGTTTCATGTGTAAATAATATAATGATATCTATTACGATAAAGCACGACTCTCCTGAAGTGTTCCTAATATGCTCAGAATTACACGTATATAATATCACGTATGATTGATGCCATGAGGCTTCGTTTGCGCCAGCCGAGCTAGTTAAACTATATCTGTGGTCCCGTGGCTTGGGATTATAACTTTTGCTTTAAATGTGTCGTAATCTAATGGTATTTACATGTATTATAATATCATGTTTGTAAATTTTGTATATAATAGCTTTTTATCGAGTACTAGTCCTATTTGCGAGTTTTCGTTTCAATGTGCGTATGTGTGTGTAAAATATACGTAACTTAATTTTAAGTTATTGTATTAGCATGTATTATGATTAATAAAACATTTTTTATCATATTTAGTTGTTATTCTTATTGCTGCTCATAAGACTTCACTTATGGAGGAAAATTATATACTTGCCACTTCGTGTTATAATTTCACTGAATATTTTAAAAATAAAAGATCATAATGTTTCCGAAATTTTATTTTATTTTTTTATACACATAAAGGCATTCACATTGTGTCAGCCATTTAAAATTCTGTTTCTAAAATTAACCACCATGTCCTAAAAGTGCCCTGTATTTAGACTTTCATATCTAGGACTCAAATACTTAATACATTATGTGTATGTTCCTCTACCACGCCTTGGAAAATGTACTAATACTTAAATATACTATCATAGTAGTGTATAAAAAGAGATTTTAAACGAATTCAAACAACCATTAGCGAAAACAGAACATAGAATAAAGTAATATTGTAACAAAAATAAACTTAAACTATTTGCAATTAAATGAAGAAGAAGAAAAATAAACAATGTATTTGATTTACACAAAATAAAAATTATATACAATGATCGTTCAATACATAACGTAAATATACGCATAAGTAAAAGAGTAAAAAAATAGCATTCACATAGGAGACTGTCTACCAAAACTTGGCTATTAATTAAATAACACCAATTTTTTATTCCCTAATAATAATCTATACACATATTTGTTACACAGAAAGCATAAGCATACTATCCATCCATATAAATGTTGTAGGAACCTTTTGGAAACTGTAAAACTTGTTGAAATTGCACGTTCAATAATGTAGTTGTATTATCCCTACTACAGTATCGTTGGGCTATCTATACCAGACTGTTATTAAAACTGACCACAAGTTACATCTGGTAATGAAAGTTATGGTTTGTAGGGGATTGGGTTTGAAGAGGTTACATCGACTTTTATACCCAAAACGAACACAAGTCTCAAAGTGTTTTGCTCCGTTCCTAAAAGTCCTATTAGCATTCAGGATGGACAATACACTTTTTACACAACATCCATCAAACTACTACACTTTGGAAGAGAATGGAAGTTCACAATATTAACACCACAATTTGACTTATATAAATAATATATTATTATGATAGTATTATGTATTTTGTAAACTCTTGTTGAACTTCTTCCGAATTGTAAAGACATTTAAGTATGTATATTTTAATGAAAATGTGATTCTGAAAAATGTTACTTTAATATTCAACAATACGTAGATTTTTTTATTCTTGTTTCTTATACGCGATACACTAATAATTATATTTTGAATTGAATTTAAGCATGTTGATGCTGAAATGTTTTTCATTCAAATTGTTTTTGTCACTGACCACCAATACCCGAATATTAATTTCATAATTTTTTATTGTTCACTGCACGTAAATGAAATGATAGTCACTAACTCGGTTCCCTGAAAGTACTTTTCTTGAAAGCCACAAAAAATATGGTGTGGTGGTAAAGAATTTTATTTTCAGAATAACATGTTCACAACTATATCATGACATGCAGAAATGGTCCTTAAACACAGGACGATTAAGTTAATGCCAATTAGAAATAAGGATTCGTAGTATTCTGTCGTACCCAAATACACGTTCACAACATTTTTTCATTTTAATGGGTTCAATCTATTATTTATTGTAGCATTATTATCAATGTTCGGTACATAATTGTCTTGTTTCTTAGAGAGAGAGACATAAAGAGATAGAAGGATATAGTTTCCCGTTCTATAGTCTATTTTAGTCAAGTATAGTTTAAGTCCATGATAACAGTCCCGTTACATATTCCAGTATACAGGGTGATCACAAATCTCAGTCATGAGGAAGCGACAAAGAATATACGACTAAATTTACCCACTGGCTTGTCCGAGTGCGAGTCATCTCAACAATTAAACAAACAGGTGCAGTCAGCCTCTAATTGAGCGAGACCTCTTATCGATTAAATGTGTTTTGCTTTGGAAGGCATATTAAGCCCTTAATACAGATTGTTGCCAAGATGACAGTTGTTACACGTCTTCAAATCAGTATTGATGTTTTAAAGTTATGTACCTTACACGTTCCAAGCTACTGCTATAGTGAGCCAATGATTAGCACAAGAAAAGAAAGGTTGCAGCCAATAAAAATTGACATTTGACATTAAAATACCTTTGATTTCAAAGGATCATTTCTACACATCACTGATAAACTTCAAACTGTCCACTGCATCTAAGGTGCCACAAGAGGGGAGAGAACAATCGCAAGTTGTATACATACATCAATGTTCCATTTCTAAATATACATAGGACGTTGCAACCGCATTGACAGTCGAATAACAGATTTAAACAGCCGCCTCACTCCTATCGCCGACGACTCGAGGCGCTATAGGGTGGGTTGGTTATTGAATAACCAATCTTCTGATACGGAGAGATACTGCCTCAACGAAAACTACCGTCAAAGCATTCACATAGTTAACGTGTGCCATTAGTAGGGGAAGACATCAGACAGACTGGCATTATGGCCTCAAATAAATGAGTGAAGTTTACCGTACGAGTACTTTGTCGAAGGTATTCACGTTACGTCTTTGTATTGACGTCAGTCATTAGTATGTCATATGTCGGTCCGTCTGACTCCTTCCTTTCCTATAGTGATGGCAGCTTGATGCGATTACTATGCGAAATTGCGGTGCTGGTTCATGGTCGAGGCAGTACTGAGTGTGTGGCCGTGTGTGTGTGTATTGTGTGTGTGCGGCTGTAGGCGTGTAGCGGCGGCGCTGTGTGCGTGTGCTCCGGCGCGGGAGGGTAGTTACTCAGTCTTTTTGTCCTTCTCTGCCTCCGCTGGGAGCGCTGGCTGGTCCTCGTAGCTGCAATCAAAGAATAGTACATTACGATACGCGTGACTCAAGTAGCCTATTATATTACGGCGTGAAGTTACGAGTTAGTTAGCTAAACGCCGTGTAATAATAGACAACTTTGGTCACAAGTATCGTACACCTACTATTTTGTAGCAAGTGTGACATAAACCCGCCCCGGACTGGAGCGGGCGGAGAGAAATAGTCCACTTAGGTCACGAAAAAGCGTGCGTACATTGCGAGTTAAGTCACACTTTTCATTACGCACTGTGTAGAAATAGGCAATTTAGGTCGCGAAAAAACGTGCGTAAACTGCAGGTTTAGGTCACACAGTGCTATGAACAATATTAATCCACGGCTGTCTAGGGCCGAGCGCCGTAAGCGCCAGGAAGAAATCTAGCCAGTGTCGTGCCAGCCATAGAGTTTGAAATAAGAACGCACGCGTTTTTTGTTGCTCCGAGTCGGTCAATTCATTTTAAGTTGTATTTATATTTGTTTGCAACAATCCGCACACGTGGAACTTGTTTTGGTATGGACCCACCACCCTCCCTTATCTCTCTGAGTAGGTATATACCATCACAACTTATTCCAATAGTACACGACACGTGCTTCGCCCCAAAACAGAGCATCATCAGGTGATGTGGACTCTACAACGGTCGGTTGCTGCTCAGCAAGTAGTTTTCAACAATGCGGATTGTTGCAAAGAAATATAAATACAACTTAAATAACAATGGATTTCCGCAAAGTAACGCCTGATACAATATATTCGGTCAATTCAGGCAGGTGCCGCAGCGCTCACGGCTCACCTGAAGAGCGCGTCGACCTCCCCCTTGAGCAGCGCCAGCGCGAGCGGCGTGGCCAGGCACGCGGGCACCAGGTACAGCAGCGCGGGCTGCGCGTGCTTGAAGGCGTGCATCACGAGGATGGTGGCCAGCAGCCCCAGCACGTAGGCGGCGAACGTGGCGCGGAAGTACAGCTCCGAGTCGCGCTGCCGGCTCTTGTCGAAGCGCAGCAGCAGCGCGATGAAGATGCCCGGCACCACGATGTCGCCGAGGCCCAGCATCGCGAAGTTGCTCGCGTTCAGCCCGTTCACCAGCAGGTCTTGCGGGAACACCACTGCGGCCGGTCGGGACGGTTAATCATTAGATAGGTGGAGGCAATAAGTTAAATAAATATTGTGGGGACAACTCACACACGGCTTTCTGATCCCAAAGTAAGCTGTGAGCTTGTGTTATGGTGATCAGATAGCTGATAGACCTGCATAGTTATTTTTAAATACATTCATACCTAGATAGTTTACACCCAGACACAGAACAAGCACTTGTGCTCATCACACAAATATTTGTCCTAGGTGGGAATCGAACCCATGACCTCCGGCGTAGAAGTTAGGGTCGCTAACCGCTAGACCAACAGGCCAGTCAATAATTTTAATATACGAATATAATATACACGGTCCACAAAGAACTTATTTTTTTAAATAAGCCAGGTTCATGGTCATTATTTAAATGTGACCATTATGAAAATTAAGAGAAGTTAAGCATAACATATATGAATTATTGTGATTGCAGTATGGTCACAAAAACTTCTGATATAGATTTCTATAATATAATCCACTGGTGACAAACAGCACGTTCAGGTCTCCTCTCACAATGAGAAGGACGTAGCCCGCAGTCCACCTTGCTGGCCTAATAAACCACATTAGAAAAGAAAAGAATACGTTTATTGTTGACTGTTACATGAGAAAGATGTTACAAAAATTTATAATAAGTTTAGAACAGTCTACCCTATGCGGGCATACAATAATTATGTCTTATATAACTAAAACTTAATTTTATATTTCATGGCAACGATTGCTAAATTATATTTATTTATTTATTATTATATCATTGTGTATAAAGTGTATAAAGTTTTAAAAGAACCCACGTTTGATGGGCGCCTCGAAGGACTTGGCGACGGTGACCATCACGTTGGTGCCGAACACCCAGAACACGTCGTACAGGAACAGGCCGCACAGCAGGATGCAGCCCGTCACCACGTTGTTCAGGTGCAGCAGCTCCACGCCGTTCACCGCGAACGCGATGCCGAACAGGTTGTTGGCGATCCAGTGCTGTCCACAATCAATAAATAAATAATAAATATTGTGGGACAACTCACACATGGCTTTCTGGTCCCAAAGTAAGCTGTGAGCTTGTGTTATGGTGATCAGATAGCTGATAAACATACATAATTATTATATATTTTTAAATACATAATTATACATAGATAATTTACACCCAGATAATGATTATTTATCATTCACGCTTCACACTCACAGCCCCACACTAGGACTCCCTGTGTCGTGGGCGCTGTGATAGCCCAGTGGCTTAGAATTCGACCTCGAATCGAGGGGTCCGGGTTCGAATCCCAGTGGCACGCACCAATGACTTTGTAATAAAAGTTATGTGCGCTTTATAAAATTAAATATCACCGGCTGTTACGGTGAAGGAAAACTTCGTGAGGAAACCTGCATGCCTGAGAGTTCACAAGAAAAAAATGTTCTCAAAGGTATGTGAAGTCCACCAACCCGCACGAGGCCAGCGTGGTGGACTAAGGCCTACATCCCTCTCATTGCGAGAAGGAGACCCGACCCTGTAGTGGGTCATTAATGGGTTACTGGCAATGCTTCACACTCATAGCCCCACACTAGGATTCCCTGTGTCGTGGGCGCCATGGACACACACGAGACAACAACACAACACACCTAGACCAGAAACAGAAATTCAAATTCATCATTCAAATCTGCTCTGCTGTGAATCGAACCCAGGACCCACCGCGTAGCGCATCGATGTCTTAACCACTGCGCCACTCGGGTCGTCGAATAGTTAAGATAGTTTAATTTTTTTTATAGTAATTGAGTAACAAAAGTAGTAAGCACACCACTATTACCAAAATTTGTCAGTAGCGTGAGCATGAACACTATCGTAAAAGTATTTGTAGTCGTACAGTTAACGTCAATCATTAGTATGTCATGTCACTGTCTCGACATCTTCCCATACTAACGGCAGCTTGATAAGATGACTGCGCAAATTCATGCTCGGCACAGATCACCTAAATTGTGTGACAGTGTTGGGTGTGACATTGAGTCATACACTCATAGGCACTAGGATTTCCAGTGTTGTGGATATGGATAGATTAAAGACAAGAACACATACCCAGACCCGCATTAGAAATTTAAACCCGTCAAATCTCTACTACGCTGGAAATCAAACCCTTAGCTCTCAACCACTGTCCCATGGAGACAGTCAAGAGGTTCAAATAGAAAGAATGGTATGTTTTTGAAACTGGCGTTCAATCTCCAATTCTTATCTGATCACAAATTGTTGGTTTGATATCAACTCATGCACTCTCACACTAGGATTTCCAGTGTTGTGGGTGATCAGGGTGTTGACACACACAAGACAAGAACACACACACACCGACCAAAAACAGAAATTAAAACTCAACATTCAAATCTCCGCTCCGCCGTAAATCAAACCCTGAACTGTCCACCACTGTGCCATGCAGACGTCAAGAGGTATTCAGAGTAGTTCCCACCTTCTTGAACAGGTACCAGGCGCCGAGGCCGAGCGAGATGACGAGGCAGATGACGTCGTACGAGGTGAACTTGTAGTTGACGAGCACGGCGCGCTGCTCGCGCTCGCCGCGCGTGAAATGCACGTGGTAGGGCACGTTGGGAACCGACGCGGGGACCACCAGCGCGATCACCGGGCTGCGGAAACGATGGATGGACATAATATATTGTATCAGGCGTTACTTTGCGGAAATCCATTGTTATTCAAGTTGTATTGTATTGCTGAGCAACCAACCGTTGTAGAGTCCACGTCACCTGATGATGCTCCGTTTTGGGGCGAAACACGTGTCGTGTACTATTGGAATCAGTTGTTATGGTATATACCTACCCAGAGAGATAAGGGAGGGTGGTGGGTCCATACCAAAACAAGTTCCACGTGTGCGGATTGTTGCAAAGAAATATAAATACAACTTAAATAGATGGATAGACAGTTAGGCGGACTCTCAGGCATGCAGGTTGCTTCACGATGTTTTCCTTCACGTTTACATCAGGTGCCTTTTTTAAGAGTTGGTGATGCATTCTCCTGAAATTCTTAGTTTATGGGAAAACCCAAACCACTTTTTTGCTAGGTGCCTGTTAGTCAAATCAAACTTACCTATAGCAGAAATTTAGTATTATTATATGTATAAAAGATTGTAGCCATTTCTACATTCTGTCATTAGGCACAACACACACATCTGAAACTTTTAGACATGTTGTTGCTTGTGTTCAAAAACATATTTTTCTTAGTGTGTGTTATTATGGGTTACATTAAAAATTGGTTCGCTTTTTAATTTTCGATTTCATCAAATAACCTAAAACAAGTAATGATTTCAAATAAATCAGGCTCGTTACCTCAGAAGATGGCTCAGCGCCAACACACCGAGGAAGAAGAAGTACCCAGTGAGGAGCAGGTTGATGTACTCCTTGGAGAAGAACTGGAAGAACACGTACAGGCCGAAGAGGGCGCAGGACGCTATCAGCGGGAACATGAGGGCATCCCGCTTCGACATGGTCTCCGGCCGCTCACCTGCATCCTGAAAATTTATGAAAAAAATTAAAATTATTATATCTCAGGATAGTGTCAGGATACTAAAAATGGACACCTGAAATTAAGAGTGCTTTATTTTGGTGGGTGCTGCTGTTATGTCACTTGTTAGTAGTACAAAACCTCTACCAACACATTTTTCCCTAGTGTTACTGTCAATTTCTTACATAAACACTGCCTCCTTGGTCTATACTATGCTCTATGCCCTATGTTATTAATCAAACCTCGGAAATATAACAAAATTGTACTATTTGCTGTATTATGACTGTAACCATAAAAATGAGAATTGAATTGTTTCAACAATGGATTCAAAATTTACTAAAACGAATTTAAAAAGATGTCTGTATTTCTATTGTTAGTTGGCCACTACACCATACAATTATTTTATAGCAAAACATCATAATATTTAATTTACTCCATAGATGAATAGAATAAATCAATTTCCTGATAATTAGTTCCTTTGTGTTGCAACATACTTTGTGATGATTTATGTGATAAATTCTTGGCTATAATTCTTATTTTTTCTTATTTCCTTATCGTTACTAAACAACTGCAGCTTGGGATTATTTTTATAGTTGTTATTCAACAAACGTAACTCAAATTATACTACCTACTGACCTCACTAAAGTTGACTGCCTGTATGGAGATAGTTGGCTATCTAATGGCTTGATATTCCATCATGACATGTATGACAAATTATCACACAATTAAGTTCTTTTCTTAAAAAAAAATAATTTAAAGATTAACCTTTGAGTTTTTTTTGCTCCAAGAATAAATTAGTATTCAGTATTTTATGCAAATAAGAAAATAGGTTTTTTAATACATGCCAATTAAGTATTCATAAATGGACGCACTTTAGTACGACTTAATAGATGCAATAGCGATTCGACCTACGTATTGAGATTTTAAATTAGCCACGCATATTGCTATGCAATCGAGACCAAAATATGCCACGATGACAAAACCTACGTCTACCATACAATGTTATTGTAGTCAAAACTTGTAACAATAATAACATAAGTAAAAATTAAGTAAAATACTTAACGAACTTACCTTTTGCTCATTCAGGTACTTCACGGAGCGAAACGATCCGAAAAATATTGGCAAAACAGCCATAACCACCAAACTTAAGTACGCTATGGCTATACCCTCGATACTCGTAGGGGGTTTTTCAGTTACATTTTTAACTACCTCCCTCACACTTTCCTCTATAGTTATAGGAATTTCTGTCACAGATTCCGCCATAGTAACAGCAGGAAGGCCTTATTTTCTTTAATTTTCCCTTTCTTCGAAAGGAACCTGCTGCTGCCTCTCCTTTACTTTCTTTGACAAGAAATTGACAAGCAGCAGGACACGTATGACATAGGTACAGTTTTATGCTGGCAGAAGGCAAAGATAACGTATACAATACATTATAGATTATAATAAAAACTACAAAAATTAACAGTAAAAAAAATATATAATTAAATATTTCATGATAATTAAATCCAGTTCCAGTTTTCATATTTAATTATTATAAAAGACTACAACCATTCATTGTGGGGTGAGTGAAATCTGTTTGAAGCTTTATTGAAGTTTATGGTTTCCTGTTTATGGTACATTCCTCATCTGTCTAGGCTGAAAGGTTACATACCAAACCCGTAAAGCTGTAATAGTTTAAAAAAAAAACCTCAGCTCTCTGTCAAATTTTGACAGTGTCAAATAGTGTCAATGAATCAATTTCTAGTGTCAATGTCAATGTGAAAGAAAGGAAAAGGAAAGGGAAAGGAACTTGCATGTCGCCGATTTCGCTTAAACTCAAAATTAAATTATTAAATTTTCAAAAAGGAAATGATTTCACACCTAGGCTTTTTCCGTTGTAATTTCATCCAGTGACTATTAATTGTGTAAAGTGTAAAAATGGAAGTGACAAGTGGTGCAGAGGAGGGATTCGTTCGAGAGTGGACCCCATGTTCGCATATTTTAAATTTAATTCCACCTCGTATTCAAACTGGTATATTTTCTAGCGAGTTGTGTTTGACTTGTGTTGATGCTGTGAGCGAGTATATCGCACTGGGTACCAACGTGGGTCTGGTGTACTGGTACGACAGAAAAAAGGGCAACATCCAGAGACTGAGATGCGAGGTAAATTTTGGTTTCAAAACAGAGCCATATGTTTCGGAAACGTTTTCGGTTCACCTTGTAACACTTATCTTTGAGATAGCGAGTATATTGACCTGCAAGAGAAATCGTTTGAATCATTGACGCTGGCCCTGTTAGCGAAATTGTTTGTTGTGTATGACTTACGTTTGGGGATTACCCTATGCGTAGTAATTGACGAAATATTAGGCGTTGAAGTAGTTAGTTAAACGTGAGCTATACAATCTAAATAAATAACACTGTGCCCACAGCTATTGATTAATTATAATGTGGTTCACTGTCCTGCCTCAATAAAACCTTTTTTATTTATATTAAATAAGATTGGTGCCTTAAATGTTTTGTTTATGTCACACTTAATGAAAAGTTGTTATCAAACATCTTTTATTTCATTGAAATTAAGGGAAGAAAGACACTGAAAAGAAATCAAAAAAGAACATGTTATTTCTCGAAATAAAAAATAGCATTATAAAAGTAGTGTTATAAAAGTAGGTTTGAAAGAAATTTTTAAAAATAAAACCTGATCATAAAAGTGGTTACAAATTGTTAAACAACATGTTTATGTACACAGTGACATGTTTACGGTTTTGTTTACAAATTAATATATTGATGGTTATGTTTATCTTCCTCATAACTCATCTACACAGTAAATAAACAAGTATAATCCGTTAGTAATCATTACATCTATAATATAAGCAGTGATAACACTGGCTAATCATACTTGAGACATTCTTAGAAGTTCAATTAATTTATAAATTTAAATGTCATTTAAACTTTTGTGAGTGTTTGTAGGTAAATATTTTAAACATAAAGTTTCATCATCATCATACCTACATACCTACATCATACCTACAGAGCGGTGATAGCCCAGTGGCTTAGAATTCGACCTCGAATCGAGGGGTCCGGGTTCGAATCCCAGTGGCACCCACCAATGACTTAGTGAAAAAGTTATGTGCGCTTTATAAAATTAAATATCACCTGCTGTTACGGTGAAGGAAAACATCGCGAGGAAACCTGCATGCCTGAGAGTTCATAAAAAAAATGTTCTCAAAGGTATGTGAAGTCCACCAACCTGCAGTGGGCCAGCGCGGTGGACTGAGGCCTACATCCCTCTCATTACGAGAAGGAGACCCGACCCTGTAGTGGGTCATTAATGGGTTACTGACATACCTACATAAGTTGAACTGTAATTTTATGTTTAAAAAGTTAAATTTCTCTTGCTGTAATCCACACATCCTTCCCAATGTGAAGGAAGACCCAATGTCATGGTAATTAAAATTATGACAGTCACCGCAATGCTTGTGACATAATGAGAAGCCTATTTGTAAGCTGTAAGCTTTAAACTAGGATCAATATATTTGGAAACTAATAAATATTTTCATTTTACATATTTTTATTTGTAAAATAAATGAAAAGGCCATTACAATTGGTGATTATTGTAAATGTGTTAAGTAAAAGGATCAGTGAAAATAATGAACAGTTTCTGAAGAGCTGAGTGCATGCAAATATCAAGCTTAGTAATTGAAGCAGATAATGTAGTGTGCACAGTGATTACCAGGCCACTTATCAGTTGTTAGCATTCACTGTTGGTTCCTTCTTGAGATAAATGAGTGGAAAACTGACATACATAACAAAGGGTGTACAAACCATCCTTTAGAAAATGGCAAAGAAGTAGACAAAATGGCCATTTCACAGGGCAGGTACCTTAAATTATGCATATTATGTCTCTGTGTTCTGTCTCTCCCTAGAGTAGGTGTGAATGCTGCTAGCTAGTGGACTCTGAATGAAAATGTTTAGTATTGCCATTCTATTTATGTACTTCTCGTATGTAAATGGTCACTGCTGCCCGTAATAAACACATTGTCAGGCAGTAAACTGCCTGGAATGAAGAGTTCATAATAGGCCTGCAAGTTGTAAATGGCTACCCCTGTGCCTTGAATAGACTTCCCCTCTGAAACACAGGAATGTACATGATTGGTGGAGAGTACCTTCTCTGCAAATAGTTACCCTTAAAATGTTTTATTATGCAATGCACTTGACTATTTGGCATAAGATACATCCATAAGAATGTTCTCAAAGACACACATTAGGCCAGTATGGTGGACTAAGGCCTAATGCTCATTGTGAGAGGAGACCTAATCTGTAGTGGTTCACTAATGGTCCACAGACAAGACATTAGACTTCATATTTTTTCAAGATTTGTTTTAATTATTTTGTTAGCTGGCCAAACATAAGAAAATATTGTACCTACTTATTGCTTGAACTCAACCAAAAAAAATGTCTTAATTAATGTTCTTTGTTTGCTACATATAAAATGTTTATTAGTACATATTTAGATAGTAAAACCTATGTTAAAAGTCCCATAGTTTATTAAGTATCCAATTGCCTGTATGCATGGCATAACAGTTGTTTAATTTGTAAGATGTTTTGATAACAAAGATGACATATTCTGATAATGGTGATCTACACTGTTTTTGCTCAATATATAAACAACATTACTACTATGTGTAAAGAAACAATTTTTTAGAATTATTACTAAGAGAGAATGTATTTCTACTTCATTGATGAGTCCTCATTGTTTCCAAAAGAAGTTCTCCATCATACACCAGCAGACCCCTCTTTCCCAGCGGGCACTTTGGGCAAGTGCCCAGGGCCCTGCGATCGATAGGGGGGCCCCCCTCAGATCAAATACAAAGTTCCTGTCAGATCACCAAACGATAACCAATATTTATTACTTAAGAACATATATAATTCGAAGAAATCGAACCTCAATTGCTGACTAAAATATCCCCATTATCCTAATATGCTCAGTATTGCCCAGGGCCTCCAATAGGTTAAAGACGGCCCTGAACACCAGAAAAATGTCAGAGACCTCTTTAAAAAGGTGCAAATAAAATATGGAATTTGGCTGGACCAACTGGCTCAATAGGACTCCAATTTGTTTCTCGTTACAGTAGGTGGCTCAGATAATCCAACCATCTTCTTTACACATGATTCTACATGTTAAAATACACCTTTAAAATGATTCAATGACTTGTTTCAGGCATCAACATCTCCCATCACTTATGTGAAGATAGTGAGCACAGTGGACTACATGGTGGGTGCTGGCAACGCTGCCGGGCAGGTCACCGTCTTCCAGATACCCAAGGAGCACCCAGAGAATGTTCCGGACACTTTCAAACCAAAAGTCGAGCCCAAAGTTGAAAGGTAGTTACTAATAGCAGTCACATATTTTTCGTTTGAAAAACTACAGTACACACAGCAATTATATTTTGAAAGGAGGATTAATAATTTTATATTAATAGCTTTAATTAAACATTATCACTATAGTATATTACAATTATGATCGGATAATTAGGATATTGTTTGGCCTATAGGGCAGTGGTCAATATGGTGCACTCTTGAATGGGTCGGTTTGATTCCTAGTGAGTGATGAGTTAAAACTTCTGTTTCTGGTCTAGATCTCTGTGTTTTGCCTTGTATTGAGTGAGTTTGAATCATTATTTATTAATACATTGAAATGTATTTGTGACACACCTAAACATTTGTTTGAATACAATGTGAAAATTATTTTAAGTCAATGCACGTAACAAAGTAGCTATTGTTTTTGTTTCCATGTTTGGCATGCCTTTCTATGTTTTGTCTGCAATGAAGAGTGGTATATTCTTTACATATATCTGAACGGTTCGTTGTGGTAATGCAAAAGTTTTCATTAGATTCATCTGATATAAAGGTTTTGATATTTAAGCAAACTCTTATCAACATCACAGGTACACAATAGGTGATCTACACAAGAGCAAAATAACAGCCATAGAGTGGTCGAAGAATGGCATGCGACTGTTCTCTGGCGATAGGAACGGGGTCATCATCATGACGGAGATAGATTTTTATATGGTAAGTTATTGTTTATAAAGATATGTAAACCACACCTCCGTATAGCTAATTTTGGCATTAATTATCACGTGAAAACTTTGGAATAAAATCTACGTAATTAGTGCATCTTATTACACCTGTCCAATTCGGTAAATAATCTTAGCATGTCTTTTTATTTAATTTGCGATTAAAAAATAATGCAGACACAAAATTTATAAACTAATTGTCATTTAATACAGAAACAGATTTCTAGAAACTATCATTAATTTTTTTAAAGCAAAGCAAGCACCCTATAGTTACGCCACTGTACATACATATACTTAATGCATTCATAGTAACGCGTAGTAAACACAACAGTACAAACAATTAAGTCGGACAGTAATTTACCTTATCTGGGTGTAACGCCCGCCCGTATTATCATTTTTTTCGCTGTTGTTTTACGATGAGAAGAATGTGTAGGCGTCTCTAAGGTCGTATGCACCAAGTGTTGCTATTTGTACAACCGAAACACAAACAATGAAGAATGCTGCTCTGTGGCGGGTTAAAAAGGTAACATACCTCCCCGAGCGAGCTTCTATAACTACCTAGTCTATAAAAGCAGACCCCTCTTTCCCAGTGGGCACTTTGGGCAAGTGCCCAGGGCCCCGCGACCGATACGGGCCCCCCTCTGATCAAATACAAAGTCCCTAGTTCACCCAGTTAGTCAGATCACCAAACGATAACCAATATTTATTACCCAAAAACTTATATAATTCGAAGAAATCGAACCTTAATTACTGACTTCAATAGGGGCCCCAGTATCCTAATATGCCCAGTGTTGCCCAGGGCCTCCAATAGGTTAAAGACGCCCCTGTTAATAAAAGTAACATTCAAAATAAAACACAGTATCCTCATACTAATTTTCTGTTTCAGCATTTGTGCAAATCGATGGAGATAGTGAACGAGGAACACGAGATAGTCCAGATGAGTTACCACCAGAACACTCTGCTCGTGTCGAGTCTGTACCGCAGCATCGTGTGTGAGAGGCGAGACGCGAGGTGGCACGTCAATCAACTTGGAAAGAAGGAGCGGCGCAGGTGAGGTTTGCATCATGCGGGCCTGATAAGATTTAATGTCAGTCAACCTGGTCCTTCGAGCCGGATAACCCGTCAGGTTATCTGTCTAGCGTCTTATTGAGTTCGAACATACGTTTTTTCTGTTTTAAATGCAGTGCTAATATGCTGTAGAATAATATGTCAAAAAATATCCCAGTTATACCGGGATAATTATGAAAAAATTTGAAATTACTGCAAAAATATTCATTTTTTTTACAAAAGTCAAAGTTTAGGCCATGATAGATGTTGTTTTGAGAGCTACGTGTTATTCTATCCTCACTGCCGAGTATTTGACGTATTATTGTTTTTTATTTCAACGAAATCGACCCACAACTTTGGAAGAAATCGCTTTTTTGACATAGGGTCCACAATAAAAAATTAAAATCTTAATTTATCAAAAAAAAAAAAATAGAATTTTCTTTTTTAATTTTTTTCTATTTTTTCTTCGATAATTTTTGGTCTCGTTTCACCCTCTTCCGGGGTTGCACTTTATCCTGAGACGCACTGTGTGTTGTTGTTTTTTTAACCCATTAATGACCCACTACAGGGTCGGGTCTCCTCTCACAATGAGAGGGATGTAGGCCGCCGTCCACCACGCACCACTACTGCCCGTTGGTGGACTTCACATGCCTTTGAGAACATTTTTTTTTTGTGAACTCTCAGGCATGCAGGTTTCCTCACGATGTTTTCCTTCACCGTAACAGCAGGTGATATTTAATTTTATAAATCGCACATAACTTTTTTTACAAAGTCATTGGTGCGTGCCCCTGGGATTCGAACCCGGACCCCTCGATTCGAGATCGAATTCTAAGCCACTGGGCTATCACCGCTGTATCACACTGTGTGTATTATGTATATGTATGTATAGACGTATTGAACTCCCCAGTCTGTGCGCGCTGGGAGCGGTGTTCCAGTACTCGTACGCGCGCGGCGGCGCGGCGGCGGCCTACTGCGCGCGGCCGGGCCTGCGGCTGTGGCGCGCGGACCGCACCGGGGAGGTGTTGCAGACTCTGCTGTTCAAGGTGAGAGGAGGAGGATGGATTCTCGAAATGACAATTGCGTTGATTTCTTACGCTGCGTTTCCACCAGGGGATTGATTCTGTATGACCATTCAGATTTCGTGCCGATATCGTGTGACATCCAACCGTGTGTAATTTCATGAACTCGGCACGACAAGGAACCTTAATGTCTATTCTATAAGGCACACAATAGATTGTCACGATATTTGACTTTTAAGCCGTTTTTGACTTTTCATCACGGGTAAGACACGACATTGCCGCGATACGAGTGTGAATGGGCATACAGAATCGGGCCCCAGAGATGTGCGAGGATGCGTAGCGAGGGATGCGTTTTTGAACAACCAATAGAATTGCTACGTTCACCTAGCCTCGCTTAGCACAGCTCTGGTGGAAACGGCTCAGCGGAGCGAGGTTTTTTACGTACAAAACAAGCGAGAGAGTGTGCGAGAAATGTTTTACGAGGGATGTCTTGCGAGGAATGCGTTCCGAGGTTTGCTGCCAGTCCATAGACGTCCATCTTTTACACATGACATTACACAGTTTCGCAACGCATCCTCGCACGGTTCGCTGCGCATTTGGACAGCTCCGCTATACATACATCCTCATTCCTCGTACGATACATTTCCCTCGCACAGCTGTGATGGAAACGCCCACACATTTCCACAGCACAGTCAAACATCCTCGCATCACACATTTTCCTAGCACAGCTTTGGTGGAAAAGCAGCCTAACACGCTAATTACGTTATCGACGGCCGCACGACTTAAAGAATGTTCTGATATTGTTTAATTAATAAATTAATAAATAATTAATAAAAGGACTAAAATCGAGTGGCTTATAACTGTTAGTATACCCCACCACTTAAGGTGCGTTCGTCGGCCGAGCGGGCTATGGCGCGGGTCTTCGCTGACGTCATCCCCCGGATACACCGGTCGTGGGATCTAATCCCGTTCACGCTGAAAAAAAATTCGGCAAATTTTGGAATTCGTACCGTAAATCCAACTCTTCAAATCAAAAATTCGTCTGGGACTTCGCCAACAGGTACTGACCTATTTATTTTTGAAACCCGTTGTTTATTCGCAGGAAGCGATATCCAACCCTCTGACGGTGGCGGAGCTCCTCAACCCGTCGCAGAAGAAGCACTCGCACGCCGAGCGCGAGTACAACTTCGGGCCGCTGCACGTGTTCCGGGAACACTTCCTCGTGTCGCACAACGAGCACGTCCTGTACATCCTGGACCCGCGCTCCCTCACCGCCGTCGCCGTCGTCGACGATCTCAGACGGTGGGGGAATATCCTACTAGTATTACCTACTATTATAAGAGCATTCCCTCATAGAGCGCAGTACAACTTCGGGCCGCTGCACGTGTTCCGGGAACACTTCCTCGTGTCGCACAACGAGCACGTCCTGTACATCCTGGACCCGCGCTCCCTCACCGCCGTCGCCGTCGTCGACGATCTCAGACGGTGGGGGAATATCCTACTAGTATTACCTACTATTATAAGAGCATTCCCTCATAGAGCGCAGTACAACTTCGGGCCGCTGCACGTGTTCCGGGAACACTTCCTCGTGTCGCACAACGAGCACGTCCTGTACATCCTGGACCCGCGCTCCCTCACCGCCGTCGCCGTCGTCGACGATCTCAGACGGTGGGGGAATATCCTACTAGTATTACCTACTATTATAAGAGCATTCCCTCATAGAGCGCAGTACAACTTCGGGCCGCTGCACGTGTTCCGGGAACACTTCCTCGTGTCGCACAACGAGCACGTCCTGTACATCCTGGACCCGCGCTCCCTCACCGCCGTCGCCGTCGTCGACGATCTCAGACGGTGGGGGAATATCCTACTAGTATTACCTACTATTATAAGAGCATTCCCTCATAGAGCGCAGTACAACTTCGGGCCGCTGCACGTGTTCCGGGAACACTTCCTCGTGTCGCACAACGAGCACGTCCTGTACATCCTGGACCCGCGCTCCCTCACCGCCGTCGCCGTCGTCGACGATCTCAGCCGGTGGGGGAATATCCTACTAGTATTACCTACTATTATAAGAGCATTCCCTCATAGAGCGCAGTACAACTTCGGGCCGCTGCACGTGTTCCGGGAACACTTCCTCGTGTCGCACAACGAGCACGTCCTGTACATCCTGGACCCGCGCTCCCTCACCGCCGTCGCCGTCGTCGACGATCTCAGACGGTGAGGGAAATATATCAAATATAGGGTGACATCTCATGTGTCGTGTCCCGCTAAGGACGAGTAGATAAGCTCAAAACAAATCGTTTAAGCCAACCGAAAAAAAACAGGTTTTTCTCCGGGAGTGCCGGCAGAAGTGAAAACTTATAAGATGTGGTTTTTTTGGTGATTTGGACGACAGTTCGATTAAAACACTAATTGAGTTTCTCTGTAAGAAAAGAAATGACATTTAATGCTAATAATCGCAATGTCGAATCCAAAATCACAATAGTTATAACATTTGGCTTTTGTCTATAACAAAATACACTTACTATTTATGGATGTTTCCTTTCGAAAGTTTCCATAGTTACCATCTTACGCATTTTCCCTTACGATCAGGGTCACGTGTCCTGTCGCAAGTGTAACAATTTTTGCCTACACCAAAAAGTGCTCAGCGCCGCCAAAGATGTTTTCACTTCAAAACAATCAGTTTATCAAGCATTGTCATGTACGAATAGTCGTATCGTTTCAGCATAATATCGGTGTCGGTGCACAAGGCGGAGATCTTCGTGCTGGAGGGCGGGCGCTCGCTGGTGCGGCTGGCGCACGCGCCCGAGCCCGCGCCGCGCGCCGCCGCACCAGGTCTGTTCGCCGCCGCCGGCCCGCGCCGTCCCGCGCCCTAGACACACACACACACGCACACACACACACACACACACACACACACGAGCACGAGCACTCGATACGGATAAAATAAATAATAACGCTTCACACTCATAGCCCCACACTAGGATTCCCTGTGTCGTGGGTGCCATGGACACACACAAGACAACAACACATCACGCCCAGACCAGAAACACAAATTCAAATTCATCATTCAAATCTCTGCACGGCTGGGAATTGAACCCAGGACCATCCCGTGCAGCGCACCGGTGTCTTAACCAGGATGTTTCCACCATTCACGATTCATTTCAAAGTGTAATTCTGCTAAAAAGCTGCCTATCCGAAAATCTAGCCATTCCATTCCAATATGTGTTAAAAATGAATTTTGCTCAGCACAAATACAATAAAAAAATTGAAAAAACTGAGGTGCAGTCATCCCGTGGGTTAGCCATACTAAATGTATGATGGGATAGTGTTTATGACAGTTCATTAAAAGTATATCAATTGACTCGTAGGACACTATCCGTAGACACACACACACTGAAACGCCCCCTCCCGGCTCAATCCATTGAGCCGACACACCAAAAAGCACGCACCCCCTCGTGTCACAGTAAGCACTACAATTACATGACTACATGAACTACATACCATAATACTGTGCCGCGAGTATGTTCGCTTCGCATCTTATGAGATTCACACCGTAAACAAATTGTTGCACACACACTCTCACGGCAACGAACACACACACACACACAGCCCCAGTAGCCCAATCAGTGGCACATACACACACATACTCGTGATCCAATCCGGGGGCACACACCTTGTAAATTTTTAGTTTCATATTATTGTAGAATCCGAGTAGTATTTAAGCTTATAAGAAGCTTACTTATAAGCTTAAATACTTGTTTCATTTATAAGAGTAAATGCAGCAGTATGTTACCTGTACTTAAATAATTATATTACAATTTTGTAGCATAGTGTATTGACAATAAAACGTATTTAAAGCAAGTAATAATTATATGACTTTGATACTAAAGTAGACTGTTAAGTATTATAAAAACAATTATTAATGAATGTATCAATAGTCAGCAGGATGTTCACGCGTTATTAGCGATAGTATCTACTATTTCTTTGAGAGTTACATATCTACGAGAGAAATCTTTACTTACCGAGAAAACATTTGGTGCTAAACTATTTACTGATTTAATAAGTTCATATAATGAAAATGACTTAAATTTAACGTAACATTATAATTTGTAGTGTCAAACTATCGATTGCTAAGGAAAAAGAATGGCTTGTTACTTAAAATTATTCAACGACATTTATTTTTATTCATATAATTCAGAGAAAAGATCAAAAACAAAATGGTAAATTATTTATAATTGAAACAACTTGACAGTATTCTACCTTATTTTGTAGAAAGACGAGTGAATACATTGCACTATTTTTTATTTAATTTCTTTTATTTGGTGCCATATTTTTGCTTGTTATATTTCACTTGTTTTCGTTCACTTAGCAAAATTATACAAACCGTATACATTGTTTACGTAACTTTAATTATAATTTTACTGGTAAGGGGTTGGTAACACTTATTCCGAGCGATTTAGCGTTCGTACACCGAAACAAACGGAACACCTAAAATGGTTACGTCAATGACTTTATACAATGTATACCTACATTACAATGAGATTGACCACTCCTTGACTTAACTTGAGCTTAATAAACGTAACCAGCCCATAAGTAAACTCACATTTATAATTTTCATTTCTATAGTTCTGTTCACTAACTATTTTTAGTTCATAAAATATTTTTTTCATTTTATTCATCACAACACACTCAATTATTTGATTTTGTAAATTTTGATCATTAGTTAATTACTAATATAATTATATTATGGTTTATCTTATCTGTTTTATGAGATATCATTTACCTATTTATAATCGGTACAAATGTATTGCATTTTGAACCAAACATTCCGAATTTATTTTTTCATTTATTCTACATCAGACTATATTGGGAATACTTATACCAATATAACTGCATATATATTAGTATGAGTCAAATAATGTGATAGATATAAGTGCCTTAATAACACGAACCAAATTTGGACCAATGTATTTTACTTAATTGTTACAAGATGTGAATTTATTGATGTTCCCGCTTGATATATATTGCGTTTTTGTTATATTTGCATGATAGCTTTAAGCTTTAAAATAGTTTAGTTTAATTTTTTGCGTTAACGTTTTATTCTTTTGCGATAACTTTAAAAGTGATAACTTTTATTGTTTAAATTAATCATAAAATGTGAGTTAAATTGCTGTTGGTCGACCTGTCGTTTTTCATAGCTTCAAAATATGATTTATAATCCGTCCGTCCCTATAGATGGTTAATCCATCGACTAACCGTTGTGATTTTATTTGTTTTAAAACATGGCCATAGAATTGATTGATAATGTACATTTCAGCTACCATAAACAATAATAAATATGTAATTCCAATAATCCACAATCGATATGAATACTAATAGACAATCGATTATATTCGATCGATAGCAATCGATTGACGTTTATCATTTTAAGACACGTAGGTAAATGAATCCCATTAGGAGATTTAGTAGATTGTGTCGCGGTTGTATTTAGAGATTGGCATATAATTTATACAGCCGTCCTTATAGTGCTAAATGCATGTTGTATCTTTGAACATGGATGTTTTCTAATATTGTTCCGGTTGTGACGTAATCGTAACACCCATTATTTAAATAAAATTTTGCATTTCGTTTATAAAACTACATCCCATTTCGACCATATACATAATTGACTATGATTTTTTATTTATAAAAATCAGTTAAAACAAACAAAAATACAAATATATGTATAATAATCACTTTTGTTTGGCATGTTCAGACTTAAAATTTCTATGTGCTAGTGATCTAAGTCATGTTTGGGTGTAGTGCTTTGTACTTCTTTTTTCCACTAACCAAACATGTGACTATTGCAATGCTTAATATTGTAAATTGTGTTATTGTTTTGTTACTAATAAATTGAAAAAAACTGTAGGTATAATAAGCATTTAATCGTAGTTTTTATAGAATTTTTAGGTATAGTAAGTTGATTTTTATAGTAGTTATATACGAAAACATTCACATTTTTACTAAAAATAGTATTATGTATTGTTAAAGTCGGTGATTTGTATTGTCTTAGAAGATTTACAACAAAAATAAATTAAATTAGTTCAAAATTATTCCGCAATATGGCGGGACGAAAATTTCAGACTATAATTACAATAAAATTTTACATAGTAAGTTTTACCACACATCTATTTAATTATATCTAAATAAGATTACAATTAAACATATACATTCCGTTGAAGGCAATAAAAAATCACATTTGTTTAAAAACATCTATAAAATAACCCATATAAAACGTTGTAATTATTTTGTTTAAAATATATTTTTAATTTGATTATTTAATTGGGTCTCCATTCTGCAATGGATAATTAATTTTATGACTATTATTTTTTTCTTAATTCCAATCAATTTTCATTTTTTTTTGTTGTTGAAATAACGGATTGAAACAGGGTCTCTATTCGTCCAATATATTTTTTCTATTGCAAAAGTAGCAAACGAGTCTGCATACAATTCTTATTAAAAAACTTTGGTTGTTATAATTATTTATTATGATATTTATTTACTTTTCATTGTATTGATTGATTTGAATAAATTTGGTTGTATTTGTAAGTGCTATTTTATAGTATTTTGGTTGTATTGGTGTTGTTTTAGTTGTATTTTATTTGCCGGTAAGGAAATAACCAATGAAGAACTCTTAACATGTTTGAGAATGGTCACCAAACATATCCAAAACCAATCACGTATCTTTCTACCTTCTATAACATAATAATTATCATTATTCCTTTCTCAGTTTCAAGTATATCCGTCCATTACTTGTTATTCATTACGGTTAAAATGAGTTATGACAATTTTAGCCAATCACAGCTTGCACTGTTGTTACGCAGTATTAACAAGAGCCAATCAGAGCTCTCAGTGACTCCTCATTCTCCGCCAGTTTTTGGTGACTTCAATTGAGAATATCCGATGGTTATTTTCTTTCGTATTAGTTGCATTCTCAGTGTTGTATTGTGTTTAGTTGCCCACAGTAGTCACAGTTACATACATCGAAATGTATTATTAATTAATGTAGTATTGAGCAATGTAGTTCTAGTATAAGGAAGTATACCCGAATCAAGAATTTATAAAAGACATTGATGTGTACGTATATAAAAGAGTTTTACGACATAATTTGTTTATTGACAATAGAGTGAAGATAGCAACATGTTTAAGCCAATAAGCTAATTAAATTTGACATTGACTTTGTAATGCTTACAAAAAAATTAAATTGGTGTTACAATGAGAGATAATGTAGCGTCCCTAAAATAAGATTTTATGTTCCTGGTCGGGTTGTACTTCCAGTTTTAGTATTGTAGTTAGATAAGGGACTATACACAGGGTAACGCGTTAATGTTTCGATACAATCGTTGCTATAGTTTGCAATGTTTGAATAATTGCATTACATTTAACAAACTGAAATTCGTGTGTATAGTGTCTAACGGCCGGTTTCAATAACAATCCGTCGGATAAGGATTGCCCTAAGGCCACGACAAAATTCTCAGTCTAATTGAAACACGCACTGACATGGGACAAATGTAGCCAATAATGTCGTACCAGCAACTTTTGCAAGCGACACTGCCATTAGGACACAGGGTAACGATGTTTGGTTGTCACGCAACATCTGTTATATCACAGCAGTAACGAATAGTATTGTGGCAACCAAACATTATCTATGTCTATCCATATCCGAAGATCAGTTATTGAAACCCACAGTAAGACTCTTCCTACATAAGGCTATCGATACTAAAGAATTTGACAACTTTACCCTTCATAGTATTTCGCATTTTGAGTGTATGTGGTTTATATACATTGCATTCTTTCTGAATGTATTAAATTTCCTTTATATACCTATGGCCTTATGTACGAAGGCTTCCTAGTATGTAAGGGCACAAACTACTTAGTTGGGACCGATTTAAAGTCGTTTTTGACAACGAATTAGGTGTATGTCAGCACAGCCATTGTACTTATGTGAATATACTTTTACGAATGACTTTTTGCATTTTTATTTGCCTTTTCCGTTTGTTTTCGTGCACGCTTTGTTTGTTTATTTCAAAACACGTTAGATTAGTAGTAAATGTCCGCTTCAGTATATTATACATGCTACTAATGGCTATGTTGATATCAGATTTGTGATTTAAACCGATGTTTCTTAACTCTTTCACTTTGCCTGTCCATTAAATAGACAATAGTAAAACAATATGTGTGTATCACATGTGACTCACGGGACAGCGAAGTGGTTAAAATAGAACAGTGCTCCGAGCATAAACATTGAGCACCATCGTCAAACGTTTTTTTTTTCGAATTTTCGTACGAATATTTTGACGTCGGTGGTCATGGTTACGGCATAGTGCATAGTTCGTCCGGTATGGTTTGGCCGTCGCCATGTCTGTAACCCATTTCTGACCCACTACAGAGTCAGGTCTCCTCGGTGAATGAGAAGGATGTTAGCTTTACATCTCATCCTAATTAGCTGATATAACCGACCGAGAGGTGATAGCCCAGTGGCTTAGAATTCGACCTGGAATCGAGGGGTCCGGGTTCGAATCCCAGAGTGGCACGCAAAAAGTTATGTGCCCTTTATAAAAATTAATTATCACCTGCTGTTATGGTGAAGGAAATCATTGTGAGGAAACCTGCATGTCTGAGAGTCTGAAAAATGTTCTCAAAGGCATGTGAAGTCCACCAACCCGCAGTAGGCCAGCGTGGCGGACGGCGGCCACACCCCTCTCATTGTGAGAGGAGACCCGACCCTGTAGTGGGTCATTAATAATAAACACGATAAAATTTAAACATACGGCTCTGTGAGCTGTGTGTAATCGAACATGACACCGACATGCAAGTATGCAATGGCAATTATGTCGTACGAGCAACGTTTTCGTTCGCCATGGAAATGATTACACCGGGGCTTAAGCCAGTGGGGTGGACTTACCTGCACAGGCCTTGAAGAACTTTAAGAGAACTCTCAGGCATGCAGGCTCCCACTTAATTTTCCTTCATCATAACAGCAGGTCTTTTAGGAAACTCATTTGCGCACGCCACTGTGATTCAAACCCGGGAGGTCTAGTAACGGTGGGTCAATATCCGGTCTTCGGATATGGATAGAGACAGATACTGTTTGGTTGCCGAGATACTCTTAGTTGACAGGCAACCAAACTGTGGCGACTTCCGTCACTCGTTAAGAGATGGTGCTACACTAAACGATCCTGAATCATGCTATCGAAGTTTTCTACATCGCTAGCATATTATAAATATATATACAAAACTACTACGCTACTACTGTGCCTGCTACGTCATACCATACACAATAGATATCTTTTGCAAATAGGTTTCGTGCTTTTTATGTAATAGTGTAAAGTATAGTATAGCCCGACTAGGACTTTTGCGATACTGATGAACTTATGAACTTTATAATTTATTTTCTTGCAAACATTCGAATAATGAAAATGTCATACTTTTGAGCCAACGTGCTTGCAAAAACTAGACATCGATATTTAAATTGATTTTCCCAGTACAAGTTATGTTTTGTTTTGTTGAAATATGAATATTTTTGAAGCTATAGGTATATTATTATCAGGAAAGTTTAAAGAAAACTATCACCTCTAGACGCCTATCACCGTTCACAGACGAACTGGCGGCCCAGATGACGAAGTCGTTGACGACGTCGCTGCAGCACGCGGTGAACACCGTGCGGGACTTCGCCGCGCTCGACCACTCGGTGCCGTACATCGCCGGCGTGCTCGACCACCCCATCTCCGTGTTCACCAGGAACGAAACCCTCGACACCGGTCAGACGTCTTATAATCACTATGTTACCTGCCTATATATCTTCCTTCCTTCCTTCCTTTCAGCCCTTAGTAGTCCACTGCTGGACATGCCTCCCCTAATCGACGCCACTCCGCCCGGTCCTGGGCCCTCTGAATCCAACGGTTTCCCGCTGTCTTCTTCAGGTCATCAGTCCACCTGCCTATATATATCGTTAACAAAGGAGCGGACGGCATGTAGTGACTCGCGAATCCCCATAGATGGCGCTGTAGCGGCGCGATACCTACAGTAATATGAGCGCGCGCCTCACATGAAATGCTGACCGCGCATCACGACGCAAGCATCGGATGTAGTAAACAATAGAACACGTCACACGCGTCATACCGAACTGGCCAATCGGAAGACGTGTCCTCAAACGCGCTATCAAAGTTCTTCAGAATCTCTGCATATATACAAATAGTCCGCAGTCAACATTCGGACCGCGGTCCCCAGACAGTGACGTCGCCTGGCGGGAGATCTCCCCTTTTCCTCCAAAGCACCACGGGTGGCTTGAATCACGCTATCGAAGTTTTCTACAGATCTACGGCAGAGGCGAATTAATATATCTAGCACATGATATTTAGTTGCGCTCTCTGGTTTCAGATACAATGTGTAAACTTGAGACTCCATCAGAGTGACAGAGAGTATCTGTCAAGGTTATAATATTCGGTTCAGTAGTTCGAGGGCGTGTTAAGTTAATGTTAGGGATAAAATGCGTTTGAGTGTTGGCATAATTATACAGTATGTCATGTCATGTCATGTCAGTACCCATTAATGACCCACTGGCGGGTCGGGTCTCCTCTCACAATGAGAGGAATGTAGGCCGCCGTCCACCACTCTGGCCTAGTGCGGGTTGGTGGACTTCACGTGCCTTTGAGAACATTTTTTTGTGAACTCTCAGGCATGCAGGTTTCCTCGCGATGTTTTCCTTCGCCGTAACAGCAGGTGATATTTAATTTTATAAAGCGCACATAACTTTTTTACAAAGTCATTGGTGCGTGCCACTGGGATTTGTTCCCGGACCCCTCGATTCGAGGTCGAATTCTAAGCCACTGGGCTATCACCACTTTTATTATACAGTATACACATACAAAATTCCGAGATGACTTTATCGGAGCGGTAAAAGTTGTTTGCCGCTACATAACCATTTAATATCTCACCCAGGTGCAATAGCAAGCGCGGAGGAGTGCTTCGAGCTGCCCCCCATCAAGCACCTGCCGCGCGACATATCGGAGAACGTCCTCGAGTCCATCATCAACGAGTTCAAGCACGTGTCCAGCGACGAGGAGGTCCGCAGGGCGAAGTCCGAGGAGTTGCACAAGAAGCTGAAGCTGTACAACAGCATCATGGAGAAGAAGTGTGACGAGGAACTTATCCACAGCCGCAGGAGTCGCAGACGGGAGGGGGGGTCGGGCGGGAACACCCCGAGGCTGACGACGCCTGTCCGTAAACATTCGGATAGCGTCAGTTATACCAGCCCGTGTTTGATGAATATCAGCGTGTATGGGTGAGTGACGATTGATCATGTATTGGAGCTAAACATTTTTCATATGTGTCTATAAATGTTTGAAGGGCTTCTTACCTACTGGAGAAGCTCTGGTTCGAAAGCCGCACAAGTTGCTAAGATTCGGTTTCTTCTACTAAAGGGGATTCGGATCCAGTCTCCTCTCACAATGAGAGGATGGCCGCCGTCCACCACGCACCACTACTGCCCGTTGGTGGAATATCGATATACGCATAGCTTGTAATAATTAAGTTTCTAATGATGTCTACGCTCAAATCTCTCAATGTAATTTTATTTCGCTCCAGCAACCAACAAGAGAACGACGACCTACTCGAGCAGCAGATAGAAGAGAAAGAGAAAATCCTCGCCAAAATGCTCAACCTCGAGTCGCTCAGCATCAAGTGCCCCGCCGCACCGCTACACACCCACACAGAACACAAACCATACACCCCATACGAGAACAACACACAGACGAAAGAAAAATCTAAAGATACATCAAATAACACCACAACTAGCAACACCGATAGCGTCGCTACAGACACAGTGTTGCCAGAGAAAAAAGAAAACTTGCCAAGTCAAAAGAACGTCGAAAATGTTAGCGATTTAGTTCCAAAAGTGGTGAAGCTTCCCAATAACTGGAATCTCGAAAACATAGAGCTCAGGTTCGACATGAAAAATGGATTGAAGGCGGGGCTCAGCAGTGTCATATCGCCCGACGACCACCTCGACAGCGAGTGGGAGGTGGTCTGAGGTGGCGGGGAAAGTGCGTTGGAGTTTTTTCTTTGCTGAGCAAAATATGTGGCGTTGAGTTCTGGGTGGTAACTAACTTGCTACAAACTCCTAAAACCATCGTAAAGCAATGATGTTTTGTTTTAATTTGAAACATGATGTTTTAGGAGTTTGTAGTAACCCCCCTGGTCTCTCAATTTTTTTATAGCTTTTTTTTATTTAGTGCATCAATATTTTTTTTTTCTAATATTGAAACATCAAACGAATGTACAGGTCACCATGTCCTAAGCATAAACACTATCGTCAAATTATTCGTACAGTTAAGGTCGATTCACACATATCAGTGAACCCACAGTTCCGGCACAGTACCGTTACAGTTCCGTATCCGTGCTACAGTGGTGCGTCAGTGCTTCAATTCACACATATCAGGCACAGTACAGTTCTCTGCGGGTCTTCGTGCACGACGTTCCCTTCAGACTAGCGTTGACGTCGATTGTTTTGATGGCACTCTTCAATAACACAGAATTAGCTATGATAGCCATTGCTTTAGACGAAGAAGAAGAAGAGAATCGAGGAAAAAAAGAAAATGGGTACATGAAGCATTTGTTTTCGATGCAGCGGCGTCAGTGATCCGTGACAAAATATCGTCGTCGCCGATCACGTCCGTGATAGCCGGTGCCGGCACTGACACTGACGGTACTGAGACGACACTGACACTGACAAGTGTGAATACATCCATAGAGAATGTTTGAAAGAATAATTATCACTGATGCGGTACTGTGCCGGAACTGTGGGTTCACTGATATGTGTGAATCGACCTTTAACGTGTGCCATTAGTATGGGCACAGAATACACAATAGTACACTTGTACAGAAGGCCCACTTCGAAAAGTCATTTAAAGAAATATAGACTAGCTACCATACGATTAAGTTCAATTCAGATCGCGCAGCGCTTAATCATCTACGATATATTATGTTGCGTCTCTTTCTAGCGCGTAAGTCTTACCTATTCCACTTTTTTTTTCCCCTACGGACTAGCCCACTCGGATAGGCCGCTGTGCGTAGGTACATTTTTGATACCTACACGGGGAGTGGGCCAGGCCTGGTATGGGAGAATGTCAGACAAACATATGACGTACTAATGACTGACTCTTACCGTACGAATGCTTTGAAGACAGTGTACATACTTACGGACTTAGATAAATTATACAATTTTGGTTTGCTAACGGCACTGATGTAAATGACTTAAGAAGTTAAACAGTTATATTAGTCTATTTGTATGAAGTATGGCAAAATTAGGTAGAAAAAGAAATCAGTATCGCCTTATAAGTATATACATCACACTTATTGTAGGATATTGCCTTATTGTATTAAGAAACGTAGGATTCAGATCAAATTATTACTAAAATAAGGTTGCATTTGTCGTAGGTAAGGTGGGTATGTACAAAGTCAAATTTGTTTCAATATTCAAACCAAAACTCTAACTAAAAACCGTTAAAACTTTAATGAGTGGTATTTTACATTCCTAATTGGCGGTAATTTTGCGTATTTTTTATGTTTTTATTTTAATAAAAATAGGTGCCATAATTGAAATATTAATTGTCGCCAACAGGTAATTTTACAATACCTAATATTGAATGAAATAAAATGCACATCTAATTAATTTTATGAGACATCAAGTTAATAATAAAAATTGATACATTTTATTTTATTGCATATTATCAAAGTAAGTACATAAGCGAATTTGAATTTATTTAATGAGGCTGAAGGGAACAAGCTTCCATAAACGCTCTCGTTTACACACACCTGTCCTAAAAATAGCTATTGTTTTATTTAAATAAATTAAATCTATACTATAATGCAAGCTATAAATGTATCGCATTTTTTCATTCGCATGCATTCAAATCTTACACTTAGAATAGAAACACAAGATCTTATACACTACGAATTAGATCACTTTATAGCTTGCACCTATTTAAATGATCTTCTTGTCATCTAGGACAAAGTAAAGAAACAAAATAGTATGCAATTAAGCATAGTTATAATATGAAGCAACATGGACCAATAATCACTTAAAGCAGCTACATTTACAGTTCTTTTAGCATACTTATGGATTACATAAACATATTTTTTAATCAATTGCATATAAATTTCTTTATTTTAAAATGTGATTTTAATTGAAAAACAAATATTTATAAGCTGTGATGTTAAGTATTATTTTTTTATTTGCATAATAATTTTTAAAATACCTATTCGATGTAATAATTATAATCGGTACATATTTTTTTTTACTTTTTTAGGAAGCATTTTTTATTTACATGGAATAATGTGCTCTCTTAAAAATAATTTGTTGCATTTAAATTGTTTTAAAAACATAATATATTTAGGGTGAATATTGCTTATTTATTGTATGTATAGTATCTAAGTATTTTACCATTTGTATTTTTATACATTACTTGAAATTTAAATGTAAAACATTAAGATTTTTTTAGCTAAATTATAATATTATGTTTACTTATGTCAAAAAACTCTTTTAAATCCTGTAATTGTTTTTCTTATGATTTCCAAGTTGGAAATTGGATTTTCCAACGAAAAGTGGCAAAAATTAAATTGAAATTTATATTAAAACTCCTCCGTGTATAATTTAATGATTTGTGAATTGATTTATTTACAAATCACTATGTTTGTTTAGCCTAATTTACTACACTTTACATCTAAATAAGTTTTTTATAATATAAATTATACTAAGAAAGAAACTGCACATATTCTTAATTTTTACTTTTATTTCGCTTTTACGCTACAAAGATTTATATACAGGTCAAAAAATCTGGTTAAAAACTGTATTCAAAGATTATTAAAAAAACCCTGACATAAGATATGTACGTACAGTAGATGTCATAGCCTAAATATACTACACTTTTAAAGTTTAAAGTCCTTTCGGTATTAAACTTAAGATTTTATGTTATCTTGAAGTGTTCCTCTCACTTAGAAATAATTTGAATAGCATTAAGGGTTGAATGTGTTTAAGCTGTGTACATAATAACCCCACATACACAATAGGCTATTTGACCACATTCAAATGCACTTTGTGGTCATCATTATATCATTTAATTGAGCATTTTTTTTAATATTTACTTGTGTGAGACTAAAAATGCTACCACGACCCCAAGGCCCAAGGCCATACTCAAAATACAGAATCTTTGGTGCGCTTTTGTGAATTCAACCTTTTAATATTGGATTTGAGTGAAATTGCAGTAATTTTCCTGAAATAGCACCAGCATAGTTGTTAAATAAAAAAGTTCTTTTCAAAAATGACTCAAATAGCCTATATATAAAGCAGCTTTTAGGTACTGCTAATGGAGGCTAAGGCATTTATATTTAAGTGTGTCCACTACAAGATATACAAATAGGAATACCTAGTATTAGATTTGTTTATGTTTCTGAGTAGATTACTGATATTTTGGTCTATGTGTGATAGGTTTTGGTACCTGTATTTATTGCGTGTTGGATTTTTAATGAAATTGCTAATAAAATATTCATTGAATAAAAAATTTTTGGTTTTTTATTTATCTGTTAATACACAGTTCGTGTCTGATCAAGGTACGGTAAGAAAATACAAAATAAAACACTAATATCTGCACAAACTTTATTTCTATAACACAATGTGGGGTTTATCTTAGTCCAGTGTAGCAATAGGTACAATAAATAAACTGAATCAACAAAAACACCAATATACATTTGGTCCTCCGCTTGACAAATGAAACATAATGTGTTTCATTCACATAATCTTACGCAAACCGACATCAGTAAATACTTCAATCATAATCCGCGTGTAACAATCAAAAGAACGTACAAAAATAAACTTCTGAAATGAAAACAATATCTGACACGCAAACACTATTATCCATTAGTTTCGAGCACTGGCGAAGAGAAAGAAAACTTGTAAATACCATATGCACTTATATACGGGTCTCAATCTTGTCTGAAATCCTAATCGAGTTCGTATAGTAACCGTCATGAGTCGTGAGCACAGATGATCAGTGGGAGGGATATTGTATACTTTCGGCCAATGTACAGCAGCCGAAAAAACGTGCTGCACCAATAGACGACGCACACCGACGAACTGACGTTTGTCGAACCAATCGTGTGCACCGCAGCGCAATCAATGTCAAACCGACCAATGAAAGTTGTGCTCACCACTCGTGACGGCAACTATACATGGATGAGAAGCGCGTAAGAAAAAAACTGCGCAATTCAAACGGCTGGTGTAGAATCATTAGCCAGAAACAATTAAACAAACTACAGGCGCGCCTAGGTGGTGTACAACTATACACTAACTATATCAGCGTCATGGTGACGCGCACGTGGTTTGTTACTACAAGTCTATTGTTGGGATACACAATACTGGAGTCTCTTTCAGTAATAATTTGCCAGCGCTTCGAACTTACCGTTGGATACAAAAAAATAAACAAAAAACTTAATTGATGGAAAGCTAAAAAAAGGCTTATTTCAAACGCAAAAAGTAAAATACTGCGTGCTTCATACGATATTTTTTAAGGTAATTATTGTGATGTGTTACAATTATGTACAATTATTGACAAAAAATAATGAAAAAACTCACCAGTGCTTTTAAATATTGGAAAATACTGAGTAAGAAATAAAATTAAAGAAACCATGACTAATTCATGGTGATATAAAAAAAATAAAAAAAAACCTTAAAAACTGAAAAATACATCTCTAGTAAATAAATATTAAATGATAAAGGGATATGTTAATATACCTCGTTCTTTTTAGTTTTTTCACACTTCTCTTTTTTATTTTCCTGGGTTATAAAATTATAACAAAAATATATTGAACTAAAAATTATGCACATCAACAGAGATCATATGAATATGACAGAATTGAGGAATATTAAGTACTTACTCGATACAAAAATACATAAATAATAATTGGTGTTTATAATAATTAAATATGTAATTAGGTAAGCAAGAAAAAAGTGGACTTAATATGCTTAGGCTAATTCCCTCGGCTGCTATAAATGAATTTGCCAAACTCTATATACAAATACATCTTCCTACTTTCCATTACACATTTTTTTATGTTAAACATTCAGTCTGATCAAAAGATAAATTGACAATAAAAATAAAATGCTTCTTTAGCAACTATAAATCAATCTCATGTACTTGAGTAAATCTGTTTTTATATTTTTCTAATCAGACTAAAAACAATACCATAGAGTATCCAATAAACTTTATCTTTCAAAATAATCGACAAAATGCCACTAAAAGTAATACACAGTAATTTTACTTCACAAAGAAGCGCGCTTTTTGTTTGTTTTTTTAAAACTTGTTTCACATATATTTCTGCAAAACATTCTCAGAAATTGTAAACGTATACACATACATATTGAATTGGGTCTCTAGACAAAAAAGTATGGGCAGATCCCATACTGTTTTTGCGGGCTCATCATAGCTCTCAAACTAATTGACCTAATTTGATGCAATTTTTTTACTTACTGATATCCAGCTGAATAATCTTTATAAGGGAAACAAAAAAAGGTAATTTTCTCATTTTTTAATTTAATTTCGGAACGTAAGCGCGCCAAGCATTGTAAAGTAAAACTACCGTGCTTAGATCTTATTTGAAAACCCCAACAATTTATAGCATCACTGCAACCCGAATAAACCGTCCAACCACCAAAATCAACAGAAGCCATAAAGCCATTATACATACACATCATTTTAACAAGAAACCGTAACTATTATTACATAAAATATCACAACACATCGCGCAAACAAGCCGTATACTGCGTGAAGCCTCACTAACCCCCAAAAATCGAAATTCGATGCACATTTAGGCATACTTGCCAGCTAATTTCATCATATTGTCACTGTTAAATTTTTTGTAAGTAAAAACAAATTAGTTCATACATTTTTCGCAATATGGTCCAATGTTTAATTTTCCTAGTGAGGAACTTGAATAGTTACTGAAAGAATAAAGATGGCACTAACAGCTGTGTAAAAACTCTTATGATGGATTTCAATAACCTAACCTACATATGAATATGAGGTATACTACAGCTAGTTATAATAAAACTCGTTGATTGCTCTGAAATAGCACATTCCTTGGTAACCAAACCAATCCATAAGGCTATCCACATCCCAAGATAGGTTATTGAAACCGTCAGTTACTTACTAAAAAAATCAAGTCCATACCATTGGATCATCGGCCTTAGCTAATTCTTTTAATATATATATATATATATATATTCGTTACAAAAATTTGTGTGACAACACTTGTGTTCACACTTTTCACTAGGGGAGTGTTATAATTTGTAACACGTAAGCCTGTCTCTTACGCAATCAGGCTCAATAAGCAAGCCGGCCTAATCATATACATACCACCAACCAGACGATGCCAATCATATATCGATGCATACGATTAAGGAGGTTTTACATTTAAAGTAAACAAAACATTCGCAAGTACAGTACGAGATCTGTTCCCATTATCCTTCTAATACTGGCTCGAGATTAACACTTCAGTCGTTCATCGATTGACGAAGTAAGGTCGGAGCACACCGGATTATTTTAGTGTTATGGCCGAATGCACGTGCATCTGCAAATCTCAACCGGAGCACTGGACTCATTTATTCAGCTACATTCAACTTTTTGTAGACTCAAACAACAGTCTTCTCGATATGAAAATTGGTAGAAGAAATGTTACCAAAGTTCTTCAAGCATAAATGGAGGTGAATAAATGAATAATCCTATTCTTAACAAGTGTTTAATTTTCCTTTAATTACACGTGAACGCCACATTCATCACAAATTGTCCTTCCTATAAAAATTAAGCTACCTTTTCCTACATTTTGGCAGTGACATCGACATTTTCGTCAAATTTCTATCGCCTAATATGTTACCTCTCGTTATATACAAACAATTCTCTAAAACCATTCCAGAATCGATACTTTCCTAACTACATTTGTTATTTAAATTATGCTAATCAGGCCCGCGTTATTACATATTTTTCCTAAGACAATTATCGTAGTAATACCAATAAATAAAATACCAATAAGCTAAAGTGGACCGCGTTCTTAATAATACTAAAAAGCTAGGACGCTTGTAGTTTATAATATTTTTACGTTGTTTCATCAAACAAATTCGTCATCAAACAATATTTGTTCTAATCTTCCAACGCTCCATGTGAAATATTAAACAACTTAACTTAAATCTAATATACGTTCAGTTTATATATAAATATAGCCGTGCCCGCGACTTCATCCGCGTGGAACTGAACCATATAATAACTTTCATATATTCCTAGAAATAAAAGTAGCGTAAGTTACTCATTATTACACCACTACACCAGCCATCTGCCAATGAAAGTCACGTCAAAATCGGTCTAGGCGTTTCAGAGATTAGCCGGAACAAACAGACAGACAGACAAAAAATGTTATTTTAGTATATGTACCGTGTATACCTATGTAAATACATATGCATTTAGTAAAAATCTGTTATTTCTATATTACAAACATACACCAATTTTATTTATTTGTAATAGATAATAGTGCAAATAATATCGAGTATTTTTTACTTTCTTTACAAGCGTCCTTAGTATTTAAATTTACAATTGCCTATTCTATGTCACTAAGTCAGTGAACTACAAAAAATATGTGCAAACCGTAAGTGCATAGTGGAGACAGTGTAGATATAATAGTGAATACAAATAGAGTGAATATCGTTAACTAAAACACTAAAAGGACTATATCAGTGATTTCGAGATATTTAGAAATAAATTTCTAATATATTATGTCATCACTTTTAAGGCGGTAAAAGAAAATTCCGCCATTAAATTGAACTAGTTCATCGCGAAAATTTTATGAACAAATTATTGTTAATACAGATATATTGCAGTTAGAATATTTTCTAAACATTCGAGCATATAAATTATCTGTAACTAAACGTCTTCACTTAGTGCCAGGAATCATTTGAAACTAATTAAGTCGTCCTTGGCAATATATTTTAATTTTAATAATAATAGCTTTAATAATATATATTACATGTGTGACCCACAACAAGGCAACAAGCTATGCTAAGGGCGTATACACACGCATACAGGCCATAAGCACAACCAATGATATGGCCGCGATAGTTTAGTCATTGGCAGTGCCACAATAGGCTAGAGATACTATTGAGTATACTGACAAACATTTCGCCTAACAACCCCTTGCAGATTGCTAATACAGCTATTTGTATACTACCCATGTGAATATTTATTGCAAGCCCTATCTTTTGCTTTTAATTACGTTAATGTGACAAAATTCCAGTGCATGAGCAATTTAGCAGGCCTTGTCGTAATTGGCCCAAATAAGCGAACGACCAACCGACACGACAAAATTTAAACACAGGGCTCTGTATGGAGCCAGACCCCTCTTTCCCAGTGGGCACTTTGGGCAAGTGCCCAGGGCCCCGCGATCGATAGGGGCCCCCTCAGATCAAATACAAAGTCCCTAGTTCCTGTCAGATCACTAAACGATAACCAATATTTATTACAAAAAAACATAATTCGAAGAAATCGAACCTTATTATTACTGACTACAAAAGGGGCCCCATTATCCTAATATGCCCAGTATTGCCCAGGGCCTCCAATATGTTAAAGACGGCCCTGTATGGAGCTGCCCCAAGTGTAACGCACTGACATGCGACAAATGTACCCAATGACGTTGTCGTTCGACCAACTCGCTGCGAGCGACATAATATCATTTAGGACAAGGGGTATAGTGCCTAAGTAAGTTATTTTCAGTCCGTATCGATCGATCTAGTCTTCAGTCTATATCCGATTTCCTACCAAAAACAGTGCAATACTGTTGCAATTATCACTCTGTCAACTAATAATGACATTTAACTACAAACATCGTTTAATTGCTACATTCAAACATTGGACGGATGACCAAGTCAGAATACAATGAGCATCAATGTGATTTGAAAATAATCACATATAAGTCAGTCAATCCGTATGTCAATAAGCATAGTGATGCCTACACTATGGAGAGGCAGTTTACTAATCTGCAGTCTTTAAAGTGGTATGGGGTGTATACCCTATCTCCCCATACCCTAACCCCTACCACCCCACAATTACAATCTAATTACACCCAATACTATAGGGATCCGAGCAGTATGAGTAGATTCGTATTTTGCTGATAGCAAAATGTCTTGGTTCCTTCAAAGATCTTGCTTTTTTCTACTCTTTATCCTTATTATTTAAATACATACTCTTCGAATTTGCTTTACAATTTTATTTGTGACGAGAGTCTGTTTATAATATATAATTTTCATAAATTAATAGGCATCTACTGCCAAATATCTGTTGTCCCCTGAATAATCAGCGATTTTACATCAATCTTAAGCACTTCGCTGTCTCGTGAGTCACATGCGACTCACACCCCTTGTGTCTGCTTACTGGACAGGTAAAGTGTTAACAACGCACATATAATTATGGTTGTTATCATTCTTATGGACTGAATAAACTCGAATTAATGTAACCCCGAAAGATATGCTATATTTTGCAAATATGGAAGTATCTACTTGAGTATTTAGTGGATATAACGTTTCTATCTAACCAGATAGCCCTACACAACAGTATCAGCTATTTATTTATCTAGAATATGGACTTTTACATTGCATGATAATGAACATTTTACTGTTATGATAATGTATGATTCTGAACATTTTACTTTAATGAGATTCTATAGTAAAAAATGTGTATCAAAAATATTTCTTTGAAACTATAATAATTCTAGTCCTGTTGGATAATTGATTTCGTTCAATACATACCCTATTTCCGTTTCTATTATATCATATTTTTAATATATGTTATAGCATGTTTTTACTATATGTTATTAATTGGCAAGCCAATCAATGGAAGGTAAGGCATATGACAATAATAACGATCCTAATTTTAATTTATTGGATGATAAAGAATACTGTATTGCTTATGAATTTAGAGTGCTAGGTGATTAAGTATGGGTTATATGAACATGTTCAGTGCCTTGTCGAATTTCGTGGGCAAACACGCTTTGCCACTTGTCACATATATTTTCGGCACCTATATTTTCGGCAGATAGACCGTCGATAAACAGTGTTCTAAGGACTGAACGAGTAAAAGGCCTAAAATACATTTTATTTATCTGGAATCGATTAATATCTATTCCTTATTCTATTATTTTATCAAATTTTTATGTTTTGAAAAATGTATTTTCTCTCTTTTTATTATAAAAGGTTTAAAATCAATCTTATGACGAAGAGAAACTTATGATTAACAGAGATTTTGGATTTTATTTTAATATTCCGTGAGTATTGTTCGAACATATTAATGAATGTATGATGTAGTTATTATTTGGAAAAGCCCCACCAATGGAGCTTTGGTGCCTTAGTTTAATTAACTATCCGAGTAAAAATGTAAGGAAATTCGACGTTATTATAAAGATATTGGATTTATTACACTTCTTACTAAAGAAAACTTTTGACGACAGCCATGTCAAAGTAACTCAAGATTATAGTATCGAGTCGTCATTTGTCAAGGAACTGATAAACTTATTCACATCAACTCAGCTAAACTCAGCTCAACCTCTAAAAAATATGAATATATAGTCAGTCCTGTCACATTCAAGCTAAGGAAAATTTTTGATAGCTATAACCTAATGTCACGCCACACACCGTGGAGATTAGTCACACACGTTCAAGTATACTTGTGAATATTTAAACTTGCACAAGTATAAAGTGACATGTGCTGGAAAACACTTGCACTAATTTCATAAACAATTCCAGTACACTTGTGCAACTCTAAACTTGCAAGTATACAGTAACGTGTGTCGCCACCATAAACAACATTATCATTACAAGCTGCCAGTCACAACGGCGTAACCGCTCCATTCGTCGACAACCGACCGACTTACGCGAATATCACATGACCTACAACTAGCGACTAGATTCAGGCGAGGTGCGTCCTCGGGGACATCACTATGTAGTGGTGCTCCATCGGCGGGGCGGCGGCCGCGGGCGACATCGGCACGTACGCGCTCTCCTCCTCCCGCAGGCGGATCCTATTGAGCGTTTCGCGGCCGCGGATGATCAGCTCCACGATCTCCTGCGGCAAGGCCAGCGCCGCTACGTTCGACTCGTCGGCTATCCCCAGCGACAGGTCCGCGTCGAACTCGTCTATGAACTCATCGGTACCTTCCAAACACTCCACGGACTTGGAGCAGCGGCCGGCGGCGACGTGCTGCGAGCGCTGGCCGCGCTGGCCGTCGTCCAGGAACTCGCAGCTCTTGGTCTCGCCCGCCGCGAGACCGCCCTGCGAGCCGATCTTGAGGTTCTTCATCTTGCGGCTCACCTTGAAGCTCTTGAAGATGTCGCGCGTGGGCGTGAACTCGAACTTCTTCTTTTTCGTCTCGACGTCCTTGTTCTCCTTCGTCGTCTCCGACTTGGGGGACGTCGCGATGCGCGAGTCGCTCTTCAGTCTTTTCCTGGAATGGGGAAACATTATTTTGTATGAGTAACACAAATTACCAGTGTTAGTTAAATAAGCTATTGTGAAGTTTCACAAGATTTTTGTGTACTGAAAAACTGTTACAGTTTAGGCAGCTTAGCCAACCTTAGTACTTAAGGAGACCTAAAGGCTACCAAGTGGCTAAAGGCTTTAGTCACTAAATTATTAGGTACCACCCATTTGTACACAAAATCTACCTCGGCCTATCTTACCTAAATTTGCCGTGCGTCTCTATGAGTTTAGTTTTAGTTCAATTACACGATTTCAAGCAAGTTATGATATCTAGAGAGCTATCTAATACCATCTTCGAAACGTAAAGGGTCTTCCAGATATATGACAATCTATTATTTCAACCGGGTGAATCTGAAAATGTATTCTAGTTTACAATGTCTCTCACCGGAATACACTAAAAGGCTGCCTGGGTTTAGTGAGTCCCTTGCCGCAGTGGCGCGGCAGAGAGCCCAGCGAGCTGTGCCTCGTCACACCCGCATCGGCTCCCGCGCCACCGCCAGAGGCGTTCACGCGGGAGTTCCACGAGTCGCCCAGCTTCATTGTGCTGTGAATAACACGGGTTTATTTTAATCTATCTATACATAATATATATTATTACATATAATAAAATCGTAGAAAAGTGAAATCTGTACATGGAAAATATTTTAATAATAACTAATTGATTTGGCATAAAGAACGATAACAGAAACCAAAAATCGCGTTTTCAGAATTAATGTCTGTCTGTCTGTTAATTTGTTACCCGATCACGACAGATTCACTGAACGGATTTTGATGAAATCTGGTATGATCATAGCTTATAGCCTGGACCAACTGTTACTTATAGGATGGTTTTTATCTGGATATCGAATTTGTTTTAAATCCTGAAGTTCACGTGTACGAAGTCGCGGGCAAAAGCTAGTAGATAGATAAATACGTTTATTTTGAATTCTAAGCAATCGCTCTTAATGCTTACATGATTCATGGTGAAAATATTTTTTTTAATTTTTCGCAATTTATAACACTACTGGTGAATAATAAACATAGAAAAGAAAATCAATTGACATGATTGAGAAAAGAAAGGTTCTGAACGAAGGTTTTAGTCTGTTCTATTAAAAACGAGTTCCAATTGGTAACTTCATGGACTTAACAATATAATTCAGCACAAACTAAATCCAGAATGTAAACGATCTATATACTAAATTGTATCTGATTCCATTCCATGTAACTATTGTAACGCATTTACTATGTGTTACAATTTTTACAAACGTTTGTCCATCCATTTATTTTGTTTGTTTCTGAATTAATGTTTCTTTCTTTCTTTTATTTCTTTCACGCATTTCTAACAGCAGCAGGATTAACACTGCCTGTTCAATAAATAGACACAATAGTTAAACAATGGGTATGTATCACATGTGACTCACGGGACAGCGCAATGGTTAACATACCCAAAAGGATGTCGGGGCGGCAGCGGCGGCGCGATCCTGCGTCCCGAGCGCCGCATCGTCGCGTAGATGCACTCCGCCACCGTCTCGTACGTGGGCTCGTCGCGCAACTCACGCATCTCACGCACGTCACGCACGTCACGCAACTCGCGCGCGTCGCGCACGTCACGCATGTCGCACTCGTCACGTCCGTGGTCGAGCTCGCGTCGCACGGGCCGCGCGTCGGGCGGGTCGGCTATCTCCTCGTACACTCCGGACGACGCGGACGCTATCGACGACACCGACACTATCGATACGCGTTCTGGTGCGCTGGAATGTTCAACAGTAAATAAGCATATTAAATGGTGTGCCTGGTGAATTGTGTATCATAAAAGTAAATCTAGTGTAGTAATTACATGTCCATGAGGAGTCCTAATGGTTATCGATAGCTAGCAGTAGTGAAGACCTTGACGGTAGTGTAATGCCATATGCGGTTTACAAACGTCCAACACAGCTAATATATTATAGTTTTGGAGCACCTAACACAAAGGGGATACAATGATTTAAGTATTTTAAGTTGTATCTAAGATAGGTACTATATTGTCTTGAGATACATCTTAGGAGTTAATTCAATTCAATTTATTTATTTGTGAAGTAAGGTACAAATGGTCGTTTACAAATAGTTCTCTTACCCTACCAGTAATGGCGTAGTTAAGGCCCTGTATGTAATAGACGAAGAAACCTGATGTGGTTACCTGTCATCGCACGGGAGTGAAGTTAGCTGCAGGAAGGCGCGCGCTCGCAGCGCCAAGTCGCCCGCGCCGCTGCAGCGCGACAGCTGCCCGCTGGGGATGCACTGGCCTTCCTATGACCAATATTTACGATTTTTTACTCATTGAAGTACCTACACGCATTGTATCGTTAACAACTTATGTTTCCAATTCATGTTGACGACACAAAAGTTAGCAATTGTTCTTTGATGGAAACCCAGCTTAATACTTCAGTCGGAAACATGTGCTCCGGTCACATTTGTAGAATACTTTATCTGAGGCAAACATCCAATCTGGAAAGCAAGCAATAACTTTAAAGTCCATACCTTCGACATGATAAGATCTGTGTCATCCAGAGAAATCTCCGAAGGTCCGCTGTACCAGCTGCTGCGTCGCACTTCACCTGTTAAGACGAAATAAGGCGTATTTAAAGATATGGATATTTCAGTAACCATCCATATGCAGCGCACACTCGTATTTTATGCATAGTCCATTGTGTTACAATTGTCCTATTTGGTAAACAATCTTAGCTTGTCTTTGCAAACTAAAAATAACGCACATATCTAATTATAAAGATTTAAAAACTAATTTCTAGTAAGTATATTTAATTTTTTTTAAACAATTTAAACCTTTTTTCAATAAAAAGTAGTGCCAAGAGTTTACCAAATTGGGCAAGACCAAAAAACCTAGAAAAATTGATCATTGCTACGAATCCGTTAGTGACCTTGGTAAAATTTTATAATTACCGCTATCGTCTGTGTTAGGTGAGCGTAGATCCCCCTCGCTTCTGCTGAGTTTCCTGTGAGCGGTGGAGCCGCTGACCTTGAGCGCCTGCTTGATGGAATCCACCAGCTCCCCGGCCAGCGCTGCGGAGAACTTCAGCTCGCCAGACCCTTCCGAGAAACCACTGGAAATCGGTTGACTGGTTAGAGGTGTACAAGAAGAGTGGACAAATTTAATATTTTATTACAATTTATGCCTATAATGAAGCTAATATTGGATATAATTGGAAGTCAAAAATTGGAAATCTAAAAATGAATGAAGAAGTAGAAATTTGCAAAGAATATTGCCGCAATTCACTTCTGATTACTGCTTTTTGGGATAGCATAATGAGAAAACTGGAAGCTTCAAATTCAAACAAGGTTCTCGATTGTGAGCTGCTTTAGAGTAGAACATACTCGTAGGTAACACAGCACATAGGTCTGAACTACTTTCAGAGCTTTCAAGAAAACATATGTGAAACCATTTAATCATCACAATGAATAACTTCTTCAAAATATCAATTTTGAATTTCATAAAGTGGTAAACACACAACTAGGATATTTTTTTTGTAAATAACTGTATATAAATAGATAAATGTGAACAAATAAGTTTATGTGTGTAGAATAGTGCATTGAAATCACAAAAATTGCTCACAAAATCTATAAAACAGTGTAAGTCAAACACGTCATTAGCACTTGTGAAGGTGAAAAGGTGATATAATACATGCAAGCATGCAATTATCAGTGGTGGAAGATGAGTAATTAGCACAATGCAACCATTACCTGTTAATATGAAGACCAACCTTAATGATAAAACGTGTATCTCTAGCTAGAGTAATATGCAAAACGCCTAAAATATTATGCTCTCATAAACTCCTCAGTCCCCCAAATACATATAAAGTAAGACACAGTTCAATTAGAAAATCCTTGCAATAAAATTCTATCAGGTATAATAATTTTTATATGGTGTATTTGATAGGTTCTAAGTAAATCATAGTTCAATAAAATAATTACCACTCACTCAAATTTCATAAAAGGAAACTTTATTAGCTAAATCACTACTTACTTGTTTATCTAAAAAAAACATGCATAAAACACATTGCCAGCACCAGACATGTCTACATCGCCACTACTAGTCACAAACAAGACAAAACCACAAACCTATCGACAGTGACTGTACAGATGCGATTTCTGTCTCCATTCCTGCTCAAGAGCACATCAGTCAGGTGTTTCCACTCAACAAACATGCCTAGCTTTCTGGGACGAGTGACCAACAGTCCCGTGGAGGATAGTGTCAGTACACTGTCTGCCCCCAGGTGACACTTGCGAGATAAGTCAGTCTCTATCACAGACACTGAATATGAATCTTTGAATAACTTTTCCGTGCCTGAAATGAATGATAATGGATATGAGGCGGAGGCATTTTTACTGGACTTCTTTATTACCAATAAAAACTTACGAACATATTAAAAACTAGTTGGTCTACCCTATTAGACTATCTATCTAGGTACATTATAAAAACCTGACTGGGGTTTTATCCTGTCTATTTTAAATAAAAATATAACCCTTTGTTGCCTGAAGCTTTCCTCAACATAAAAGTGAAGACAATTAGATAGCACATTACAGACAACACATTAGGCAGCTCAATAATTTTATTATATGTTGGTCGTTGTTTGTAGCCATGTGGTATTGGTTGTTGATAGAAATCCAGTAAAGATACTCTTAAACAAACAGCAACATGAAACAACTTGAATGGTTTGATGATAATGGACATTAATAACAGACAGATGCCTAGAAATTTTAAACACAAATGTGAAGGTGATTGATGAGTCTTATGTTTAAGTTAGATTACCTGCAACTCTTTATCTTGTTTGACTGTGATTGTTAATTTGATTACATAAATAATTTCAGATATTTTATAATAACACTTCATGTTACCTCAGTTTCATTATGGATTATTATGACACAATATTTTTATCACTATTTAGTATTATTTAATTAATAATCTCTACTACTGTTAAATAATAATATCACTATGAAACTTTATGTTATGAGTAACACAGGAGCAACCTGTTCGCAACAGAAATATAAAAATATCAAAAGGTGTCCTTAAACAATACAATGGAACATTGCCATAGTGATAAAATTTGAAATGCATTCTATTTGCATTGAATGAAATGACGTTGGGCCTCACCAACCATGTGAGCCATGTATCTACTTCATGAGATCTGTATTATTGTTCCTTTCATTGTGATTATTCACAACAAGGAATAACAAGGAATAATTATTAGTTAACAATCAGATACAATCTAAAATTCTAACTTTTTAAATTTATTACCTATGTGAACATTTTTATGATTAAAATTGCTTTGTTGCAACATGAAGTTTGGTCGTAAAGAAAAAAACAACAAAACTGAAGGTAGTACTGACCTAGCAACTTATCACCGTTTAACAAGGCGCGGATCTTATCCATCCAGTGCTGGGTGTCCTGCAAGGTCTGTCCGGCGAGCAGCACACGAGGCTTGCTGGGCTCGTCCAGGGCGAACACCGCGAAGGCATACGGCCGCGTGCGCGACTTCGCTCGCTTCACCACGCAGCCCGCGGGCAGCTCCACCGTACCCGCCGCCGCGCCCGCCTCGCTGCAGTACACCGCGAGCGAACCACCCCCGCAGGTTGGACTCGGCCGCAAAATACACCATTGTCTCTTCCACGACTGCCAACAACGATCAATGTCAGACCCCTGTTATGATTACGACAGAATCGACTACTATAATTTACGAGACGATACTCACCTTGAATGGATTCAGCCCGAGGTTCGACCTGAAAGGATATTTTACTTCCAGGTACCCAGACATCTTCCGCCCGATTTAATTACAATATAATCGACATTTTGGCCCTCAAATCTTATTTTTTCAAGCAATTAATTGCACGAGTAGCACATGTATTCAAAACAAAATTGTTTACAAAATGTCACAGATAATGTAGTGTTGTTGAGACTGAGAGAGAGGCGTTAACGGAAAAATCGATATTGAATTATTGAAATCGAAACCGGTTTTTCCCGCGGCGAATTTTGACAAGTGAAATTTTAATTACGGACTCGTCACAGTCTTTTTCAATTTATATTACTATTAAACTAAATCAACTAACGGCAAATAATTGAAACAGCTGCTTTACATGAAAAATATTACAGAAAATATCAATATTGTCTTTGAAGTAAGCCAAAAAGGAAGTATCCAAGGCTACAAAACCTGTAATTTATGTACAATTTATGTACGTGGGCGCGAAAATTCTGCAAATTTTAGTTTGGTTTGGATTTTTGGTTTTTGGATTTGTCAGTTACTTTTTGGTGTACGGGTGTACATAAGTTGATTCAATTTTTAAGTTTTCGTGACTGAAAGTGGAAATCAATAAAATTGTATTTTAATTTGTTGTGCAATTCTCTACCTTCAATCTTCGCGATAAAATGTTGGTGCCTACAACAATCTACAAGTTTTTTGTAGTTCTGAATACGGGATGAGAAGAGAAAGCGATCAGAGTTATTGTTCTGACTCAGTTGCAGGCTGTTATTATGCTATTTATAATAAAATCGTGAATATGGAATAATTTGACGAAATTGGTATTTTTAGTTTGATAGATAGGTAGGTACACTGTCTTGATAATTTGTAGCTTTAAATTAAATTTTAATTAAGTATAATGTATCGAGTCTGATGCCCCATCAAATCAGTGCGTTAGACATCAGGAGATTAATAAATAAATGCTTAAATAAACACACTGGAATTTTATAGTTATTATTTAATACGTAAAAACTTAAAAAAGCAATGTGAGTGCGTACTTAAAATCGTATAAATACATAGAGATAAAATTTATTATAAACTGTAGGTATAAGGAAGTCAAAAACCTAACCCTAAAAGTAACCTGGAATTCTTGGAGGTAATAATAGATCAAGTCATAATATTTATTTCGTCATTGTTATACAAATTTGAAATTATTGTTAGCATTAAAATCAAATTTATTATTTTTAATCGTAAGTATTGCAATCATAATTTAGTATTCATATAATGAAATGAAATAATTAACTTGATTGTGATTACAAATATATGAGTGCTCCTGATATAAATTTTACTCTTAAAGCGTTTATTAAAATCATTTCAAAGTAATTATGTCTCGTTTTTGAAAATTTAACTTATGCTAAACAAAATCCTGGGCCACTGGGCGGTTGTGCATCGATGCCGCGTCTGATCATACGACACACGTGTTCCTCTATGCGATTGAATACTTCATCCGATATCTCTTTGGCATCCCTCCAGCTAGGGTGGACGCGATGATCTATCACAGAGTTCCAGAGCTTTTCAGCTACAGCGCTTGCTCTAGGCCACACTCTGTAAAAGCAAAAATAGAAAGGCTGGTACTAAATCGTAAATTGCGAAGCGTAGTAGTAGGCATGATGACTAATTTTCAAAATCTCTTCTATGATATTCAGAAGTTTCTATTATGTCTAAAATATATCATATTTCTGTAGAAAATTAAGGTTTTTGTGCAATAAAAGTACATTTAAATTTTAAGTTTCAAATTCATCAAAAAACGCTCGCCGGGGTCATGGCGTCTGTCATTGCGTTTCGGCTCAGTACAAAATGCAGAGCTCGCATATACGCTTAAACGAAACCAAATGACGTTTACTGAGACGTGACGTATATTGACGTAATTCGATGTGATAGGTGTTTAAGCTATCATGGCGGATTGTTGTATTTTGTAGATTTATTTTAACAAATAAATAATTAATCTCGACATTAATAAGAGAATAAATAAATGTTTCGAAATCTTAGCATCCTATTTCATTAGATCAGATAAATATTTTGGCGATACTTGATTACTGTCATCATGCCTATTCTGATAGGAGTTGGAGGTTGCTAATTAGTTTACCTAATTTGAGGGCTTAAAGTACGAGGTAATGAGATATTATGTCTTTTCGAGTTATGTCTTCTATATGCTTGAAACTTCTAAAAAAATTTACCTGTTGATAACATTTCTATCGTCGACCATTTCACCCCACATACATGCTTCGCCACCGACGATATCCGTAAGTACTGTTTCATTCAACATCACATCGTACACCATTTGTCTGGGATCCGACTTATAATAATTCGTCCATTCGTTACTCAATGCGTCCAGATACCAGTTTGAAGAGAATATTACGCGATGACCAGCCGTCAATGCCTACACGACAAAATGTAAGGAAAAATAAATAATTCTCTTATAAATATTGCATAAAAAACTAAACACTCATCTGTAAGCATGCATTTCCAATTAAATATGCACCGAAAAATATGTATTTATTTAGCGCAAAACTAAATGTTCCTGAGAATTGTCACAATGTTCAAAATTTAAATCACGAATAAACTCACTTTGACCATTTCATGAGTCGGCTGATATTTCCAAACCTGTACTATCGTTTCTTTTGTTAAGGGTACACTTTCGTCAAATACTTCCTGAAATACAGAGGAATTCATGAGTTAGAAGATAAAACTAAAATGACTCAAAAACTATCAAAGTATGATTCAAATCTTTATAAGGTCATGACCGTTAAACTTTAACACGTACTTGCCAAACAATAGCTTTCGTATTCTTGCCGAGGAGAGGCATTACATTCCTCATAAAAAGCGCATGTAGATCGCTTGCGGTCAAATTATTCTTATTCATATACTCTTTAAGCTCTGGATTTGAATTCCTGTTGAATGTAATTAAAATCATTATATCCATTAGCTTTATCCGAATGATTGCAAGAATCAAATTATTTCATTACCAGCATTCCAATTGCACCTCATCGCCTCCGATATGGAAGAACTTGTCTGGGAACCATTCCTGCGCTTCCTCGAACAAATCTTTAATGAGTCTTAGAGCAACCTCACTGAGGGGGTTTATTGGACCCAGGCCGATAACTTTTTGCCCTTCGTAGCACTGAGTCAGGATACTAGGGTACGCAGCACCCCAAGATCGAGTATGTCCTGTAATTTTACACGACCTATTTTTATCAGAACAGAAAATAAGTAAAAATAATTGAAAACGTTAAATGAATATATTATTTTAGTGACTTGTTTCGATAAATACAAACTTGACGAAAGTCTTTCATTTCAGCGACATGACGTATCTGTGACATGTGAATTGAGGGTCTCCTTAAACGAGATGTGGAAGCAAAATCAACATAGTCAATATAGTTTAAGACTGATTTTTGACCATTTACCTGGGACATCAAATTCAGGTATTACGCGTATTCCCCGATTTCTCGCATATTGGACTATTCTCTCTATATCCTCTTTGGTGTATATCATCGAAGAGTGATATGCGCCTTTTTCGCTAAAAATTAGTTTAGAATGTGAGGATTGAGAACTGTTACCTACTGTGTATGTAAAGTAATTGGGACGAATTTGTTTACCTAAGCTCTGGAAACTTTTCACTCTGGTAGGGAAAACTTTGATCATCGACGATGTGCCAATGAAAGACATTCATTTTATTCATCGCCATCGCATCTAATGTCTTTAGGATGTTGCCGACGGTTATATAGTGGCGAGAGGTGTCCAGCAGCAAGCCCCGATGCGGATAGCTTGGAAAATCAGTTATATTTGTGGTGTTGATGTGAATTTCCTAAAAAAGATCGTTAACGTTATTTAGTTAATTGTTATGCTTGAAAGGCAATGATTTGTTGTTTTAATTTTGAGACTAAACTTAGATAAGCATTTCGTTTTAATTAAAATTATAATAACTCTATGGGATTCCTTACATTGTAATCAGGAGAAAGGTAAAACAGTTGCGCGAATGATTCCAACCCTCGAATGGCGCCCCAAACCGAATTGGTTTCTATTCTCGACACTTTTGAGACCTTAAGATTATCTGAAAGCAATAGTGCATGTTGTAATGCATTCATATTTTTAGTAACGGTTCTTAAGGTTCTAAATGAAACCAATAAGAGCAATTTAAACAAACACTTAATAAGCTTAAATAATATGTGTCGTTTTATATCTTGTTATTACTTATTGTATTACGATAACATCCTCTTGTTGACCTCCATAAATATTATCAGATTATAATATCGTACCTACTTAACGTCAGCCGAGATTTATTCAAAGAGAAATGTAAAATTTAGAAACACTACTATTGTTTAAAGACTGAAATGGTTATTTTATTTTATTGACGTAGCGATAAAAGCATTCATTTAAAATATTTGCTTATCAATGTTGACCTTTATTATTAAATTATTTTACGTTTTTTTACTAACACTTAAATCGTCGCTATTTGCGGTAATTTTATAGTTACCCTTTTGAATAAACATAAATAAATTGTATTATATTGAAGACTGATAAGAGTAAACAACTACCTAATGGTTATGTATTTAAAGCCTCTTAGGAATGGCCTACTACTTCCTAAAACTAGAAGGTCGCACCTTAGAAGCCGTAAATGTGCCTACGTACATCTTTCATCCATCCCAAAAGAGGGATATTCCTCGCATGGTGCTGTAAGTTCTATTTGGAGTTCTTTCATAGCACCCCTGAAGAATTCATCGCGTCGAACAGTGCCATTTTTCGCAGACATGTGGTTTTTATTCGATCGAGTTCTTCTATTTCTCGATCGCAGACCATTTTTACGCTTTACAATGTACGAATATCGTTCAATAGCGTTCGACAAAATTTCACAATTCTGGTTTGTTACCTGTCAAATATTAAATAATTTTTGAATTATTTTTACCTACTTCAAAAAAGGAGGTTACGGTTGTTTCTGTGATATAATGAATTTAAAACTAAAAATTACGAAAAAAAATATTAAAAAAATTAAACCGACATAAAAAAAGAATGAGATAAAATTTATTACATACTCGTACTTTAGGCCTACTATTTTTTGAGGTTTTATTTAATATAAGTACATCTCCATATAGCAAACGTGCAAGCTACTTCATATTGTTAGTCAGAGAATAACCGCAATCGATATTGAGGTGTAAAAATAAACAAGATTTTTTAAACTATGACCCAAGGGTTCCTGGCTTCCAGCCTATTCTTTTTATTTGTATTATTACGTCTGAAGTGATGATGATGATGTGGCGTCAATTATGAAAATGTAAATGAAACGACATAGAGAAAACAGTAAAAACTTATTAAATGCCCGTATATAATAACATTATGTAATAAAATGTGTTTACATGCAAATATATAATTAAATGTAGGGATAGAAAATATATAGCTTTTTAAATATAATTGCATTTAGCATGTTTTTCAATCTTATCCGTAATCACTTTGAGTATTAAACCAAACCGTAATCACAATCGCAAGCTATAAAAAAATCAATAATTCCAACAATGAGTCTTTGTAGAGTTGAGAGGTTGATATGACTTATGACAGTTTTATAGAAACTTTATGACTTATTTCTAATACTATATACAAATTTAAAAACATAATACTCACCGTTACTTGAAAATGCGAAGGGTTAAATTTATAATAAGTGTTATCTTTAATTTCTTGCCGTGGTTTTGGCCAAATTTCTCCTTTTGTTGGCGGATACTTTGGTCCTGGGTTCACTACATATGAGGCAGAAACTAATAACGCCCCAAGCAATACAAATTGAATATAATATTTAAAAGCCATTGTGTAATAATCAAATTAATAAAAAATATTTTAGCAGAGTTAACTGTTCGATCGTCGAAACTTAACTACTTGGAAGCTTATCATTAAGGGTATTTAAAAACGTACATATTGCTATCTAACAGCCTTTGTAAATATTCTTTAACAATTCTATTATGAAGGTAAAATCCTATGGTTATCACAGAATAAAACATGTACGAAAATACTATAATTATATTAGCGTTCCAGTTATCATTTTTAACCAACTATATTGTTTTTCAAAAGTCAATTTAATAATACCTACTACTAATTTAAAACTACCTACAAAGTTAAAATATTATTTTAATGCGTATTTTTTAAATAATATTTTATCCAGATATTCTTCTCGGTTTCCACATTAATTCAGAGCAAACATTGATTTCGTCATTCCAATGTCCGAGAAATACTTTTCAAGAGGTATTTTTCTGTTTTATTAAAGTATATACTAACAATTTATTTTTACGTTATTTTTATTTTATCAGACATTGACTAAAAGCCCTCGTTTATTTCGAAATTACAATCATGTGTCACATTACTCACATTCGTCACATTTAATGTCTGTTCATACTTCATTAATAGCACAGAACACTATTACTCGTTCATAGACTAGACAAATAACGAATGAGTGAGTGAATTGGTGCGTGAGATGATGAGTAGAACCCAGTGGAAACTATAGAATATAGCTTTTTCCCTATACCTATCCAAATCCTCTAGTTTGTTATAAAATTAGTATTTTCTTAAGATTTAGTATTGTATTTGGATATAATTGAAAATGTTTTTGGTGGTGGTTTACGGAAGTAATATCGTTTTCTTTGATCGCCGACTAGAAGTCAAAAATAAAATCGATATTGAGTGAATGAATTGATTATTGACATTTAGGGAACCGATTTAGGCGATTGCAAACGTTTTGACAATGACGTTTGATTATTGACATTTGTCACCTCAGGCAGTCAGTCAACTAATTATTATTATTATAATTTCGATTCGTCATTGTCAGATGTTTAGCAGTTTCTTTAGGTTTTGTAGATTGTATAAAAATTGACTAATATCGCAAATTAGTCACTAAAGAAATAAATACTTTGTTTTTCCTTTTAAATAATGATCAAACTACAGTCGGCCGTCGTGACGGTGCTGTTATGTGGAGGCTTAAGTGCAGCAAATCCACAGGATGAGGAGGTCGGAATCGGACGCTATTCAATAGAAGGACGTGTGTTTCCATCGGACGAAGATAGTTCAGACAACTGGCAAGTCGACACTCGAATTCACGTGAACGGAGGAGAGTACATAGGATTCATAAAAGATGATGGTACGTTCACTATCCACAACATCCCCACTGGCTCCTACGTGGTCGTAGTTCTCCATCCCGACTACATTTACGATCCAGTGCGCGTGGAAATCAACTCCAAGGGCAAGTTTCGAGCGCGTAAAGTCAATTACGTGCAGACGTCGCAAGTTATACAGGTACCATACCCTCTAAGGATGAAGACATTGTCCAAGATTAGGTACTTCCAAGTTCGTGAACAATTACGCGTGACTGACTTCCTGTTCAACCCGATGGTCATCATGATGATCTTGCCTCTGCTGCTCCTCATGCTTCTGCCCAAAATGATGAACGACCCGGAAACAAAGGAAGACTTCAAACAGATAACCAACATGACTAAGATGTCCGAGTTCCCAGAAATGTCTGAAATGTTCACTAGCCTGTTCAACAGAGGTGCGACGCCAAAAACCAATACAAAAGCAAAGCAAATCAAGAAGAAACAGTGATTTTGTAATGATTAGTAAAATTGTGAACATATTGACATAAGCAATACTGAGATAGTTATTATTTAAAGGCACTTCTAGTGTTTTTTTCTGTTATACACTTTTGTGTATTATCACACTGCCACACATCATACAGCATAGAGCGGGGGTGCACGTTCATTTGTATAGAAAATGCATCCACATGTGTACATGCAGATGTGTTTTCTGTGTGTAGGACTGTGCGTGTTTTCTATACAAATGGAAATACATACAACGCTAGGTCATGCATTCCCGTGCTACGTTGCATGCAGCATGGGCAGTGTTAATCGCCTTAATCTAACTCGCCTAGCCTTAAACAGAAACTACATTGAAACACTTGAAAAAAAGTACATACAGGTTCCTTCATGCAACTCAAGACAAAAATCTAGTCAAATCTCATACAAACTTAGACGAGTTTTTTTGAATCTTCAATGTCTTCAGTTTTTTACGCACCATGAGGGAGTTCCAGGTCTCTTTAGACGTGTCTCGGCGAGCCCTACACGACAAAGAAAGATGTAGGCAATTTTTTTTTTATCCATTCTATAGTTACTCTGTTCAGAGGGATTACTTATGTAAATGTGTTGAATAATGATATTTATGACTTAGTTGTTAATGATTAATAGTAATATAAGTAATCAAATCTTACTATTTGTTTTCTTTACCTCTGGACAAATAACCCTGTTTTATATCGCATACTTGTGAAATATATTATATAAAGCACATAAAATTCTTGCTGAGGTTGAAAAAAATTACACAATTTCAGAAAGGTTTTTTTATTTGGAAATAAATCTATGAAGAGTCAATAATTACAGTTTGCACTCTACTACGCCATTCACAAGCTACATAACAACTTATACATTACCAATGGCGTCATCTTACATGTATCTTTGAAAATTACACACAAAATCTAACACAAAATACATAATTTTATTTATATAAAAGTAAAAAAAAATCAGTCATTGGTAATTTTGGACGGAAACTAATTAAGTAACTTGCTACTTAGTTATACTTTAAAATGAGATTCTTCATTAAATTTTCATATTCTAATAAAAATATATTTGTATGTTGGCTACATTTTTGTATGTAGATATGGACGGGAGATGTTAAATTTTAAACATTTTTTTCACAATTCTATACTGTCAACTTGTTTAATATAATTTCCTCAAAATATAATTTGTCAATTCGTCATCACAATACGAATTTCTTTCGTTTAACCTGATCATTTTGCTGGTCCTGTTTATGTGAAAATACATTGAATGAATTTTCTCTAGCTGCAAGTACCTACACATTATGTAGTCATCAAAATATAAAATAAAATATAAATCATGTACAGTTTTATACATATATAAAACATTTTAGTAAATAATTTGCGACGATTTCTAGAAATTTATATCAATTCCATAATATTGTCTTTCAGTAATAAGGCATAATGATTGACATGTAATTTATCGGTTTTCATTAAGAATATTTCATTACATACAAAATTACTTATACATACACTCAAACTCTAAACCTATTTACACATGAATGAATATTTCCATTGCCCCTTTATACGTGATTTCTAACTTACTTTTTAGAGGCAAGGATGCATTCTATGCTACTTTTACAATATATAAGAATTCATTTGTTTACTGGAAGTTAACATTTCACATTGGATATGTTTAAAAGATAACCACAAGATTCTTTGATAGGTGAGATGTAAGTGATACAGCACCCAGACATTAGACTGTTAATATTCACATAAATGCATCGTAGAGGAAATGTCATATAGATATCATGACACATTGTATACACTAGCAAATAGGTATGCGATTTACCTTATTTTTAGGTACAGAGCACTATTAGAAGTGTATGGTATGAATAGAATGATAGAAAACATATGTAGAAATATGTAATAATATGAAATTATCCAATCCTAAATGATTTTTAAACATAGAATTTTAAGTAGAATCGAAATGTGGAACATTTATTTCTGTGATGTTTATGGTTTATTTAAAGAAAGCTACCAATATACTGAACAGGTACAAAAACGAGAATATAGCACACGTCTAGAATGTGAAAAATGAAAGTAAAAATATTTAGGCACTAAGTATATCATCATATTGTAAATAAAAAGAAAATTCTTGCACAGTAATTGTGTAAAACAAAATGAAAGCTGAAAAAATATGTTCAATACTGGAGAAAAAATACTTATATGAGATTCTAGATTAACATTATTACATATACATATTTGGGTAAAAAATTATATGGCAGTACACAATAGCTACCTTTACGACAATCAAAGCATAATATGTAGAACATTGTTCTATTTGATGTCTTCTTAATATTAAGGGTTAAAGAAAGGTGTTGAATAATTTTTTGACAGGTAAAAATAGTCAAAAACTATGTAAATCCTCAACTCAACATCTTGATATGATCATGAGAATTATCATATCATGATGTTGAGTTAATGTTAATATAGATGCTGAGGCAGGCTTATTATACACATCTAACTTAATTACTAAAAATGTATCTACAAAACTACAATGCTTACAAAATCAATTCAAAATAAAACTGAAGGTCAAAAGATTTTAAAAATAACTTCGTCCATACATCTGTTTACTTTTGTTGGACATGTATCCAAATACAATTTTATTATAACACACCTTATTTTATTCATCTGTATACAATGGAAACAATTCTTACCCACTTCAAAACAGATATATTGATATACAGATACTTCAAAACGGATAGGTATATTGGATAAATAAATAATGGAACTTCATAGCTAATCAATATGGTCTAACCATGTTTGTAGTTTCGACTGGTTGTACGAGTATTAGAAGTCTGATGAAGAAGGAAGGTAAACAATGTTGTTTAATTTAAAGATTTTTCAAAATCTAAATTTAAAGTTTAAAATATAGGCATTCTACTTTTTTCTGTTTCTGGCAAAATCTTATACCCATTATTTATTGTCTATACACTTTTTATTATTCATATTAATAATACTTAAATTGAAAACATAAAAAAACATAGATATATCAATAAACTAAAAAATAATCAGCTGCACTTGAACGGTTATTTGATTTGCAATATTTCTTAGCTACATGAACACTGAGGAATGGACCTCACTTAACATTATAATAACAACTGGAATGGAACTTTAAGATATGCCTAAGGCTTTGCTGTTGACTAAATGTTCACAAAGGATCAATGTTAAAATCCATGTTCATTTTTTATTCCAATTTACCCTCGCAACTTTGTAAAAAAATGGTTGAGAACCAAGTTTTGAATTTATTTATTTTTGAATACGAAATATAACAACACCTTGTTATATTCCGATTATTAGTTCTATAACATTTTTTTTTATTATCAAACTAACCGGTGGTTAATAAAATAAAGGCTATACGTAAATACACATTAAACATGTAAATTTTAAAATATATAGTTAAATTGTTTAGTTTCAGAAGTAGAACTTCGTCCAAGATATGTTATTATTGCCTTTCGTTTTACTTAATTTTAGTAAACACAGTATTAGAATTCTTCTTGTAAAAATGTAAAAATATCATATTCCTAAATATTGAGATATAATAATTGGCATAATAGGCATGATGACAGTAATCAAGTATCGCAAAAATATTTATCTGATCTAATGAAATAGGATTCAAAGATTTTGAAACATGTATTTATTCTCTTATTAATGTCGAGATTGATAATTTATTTGTTAAAATAAATCTACAAAATACAACAATCCGCCATGATAGCTTAAACACCCATCAGATCGAATTACGTCAAATTACGTCACGTCTTAGTCAACGTCATTTTTTTCGTAAGCATATTATACGCGATCTGACATTTTTTACTGAGCCGTGGCGCAATGACAGACGCCATGACACGGGCGAGCGTTTTGGAATTAATTTCAAACTTAAAATTTAAATGTACTTTTATTGCACAAAAACCTTAATTTTCTACAAAAATATGATATATTTTAGACATAATAGAAACTTCTGAATATCATAGAAGAGTTTTTGAAAATTAGTCATCATGCCTATTAGCTTTTGTTGATTATTAAAACTGCATTACGTAGCAGTTGACTGAGATTCAACACTGATAAACAGAAGTGCATTGCCCAATGACATGTTTTCATTGTAAATAGTAAGTATACATAAACAACATTAAATAATCTTGTTTTCTAAAATAACTAGAATAAACTGACAAGGTTACTTCAAGCGGAAAACCAATATTTTTTATAAATAAACTACTATCTTGGGTTGTAAGTGGCTGCATTGCTACTTTATGAGCAAGTAGGTTTATTAATCACTCTATTTTTCTGATCAGTATCTCTGAGAACTACATCCCATTATACAAACAACAGAATATTTTATATCATCCCAGGCAATCCGGTTCCGTTTACCGTACGCGATCATAGAGCTGTATACTAGCCAACAATAATGCGGCTACGTGTCCCCGCCGAAGGCTAGGCCTGGACGCGCATACCGCAACAGGGCGAGCGCGACCAGTAGCGCGGGCAGCGCCAGCGCGGGCCTGGCGGACGCGTTGTAGATGGCGCAGTAGGGGCACTGCGAGGAGCCGCACACCTCGCAGATGTTCAGCAGGTAGGTGGGCAGAGCGTCGAATATCGTCTCGTTGAATCGCTCTGTAATTAATGCAATACTTTAATGAAGTACATCTGATTAAATTGACACGTTTTGAAATATAACAATGTAAAGACCGACCAGGGTATTTCTACTCTACGCGTTCATGGTGGAGCTCCATTCACCGTTGTTATGGCGAAACCGATATCTGTCTTCCATAAACACTGTAAATGTTAATTTTTTGCAAGCTCATTACCTCAAAAACATGGCATTGTCATTGATCGAGCAGTTGCCAGTGATGTTTCCTCAATTTCTTATTAGTTAGTAAAAATTGTACGCAACATGAAGTGTACAAAACCCCGGTCGGACGTGAGGAATAAGTGCATACCGGGCGCATAGTAGTCGTAGACGCGTATGGGCAGGTACCGGGACATGTTGGCCACCGGGTACCAGCGCTCGATCGTGAAGTTCACGCACGTCGGCTCCTGTTCAAGCTGCAAACAATATGTACCTATTGCAGAATATGCTCATGTTCCAAAAAAATTAGTCAAAGCTCCACATGTGTCGCTGACTACAATTTGCAAGAGGGATGTTTATTTCTAGTCCGCATAGTAAGGCCAAGATATTTCTGGAGGTGGGTATGATAAAGACTTGAAGCAAAAAAAGAAATAGTGGAAGCTCCACATTTATCTGAGACAACAATTTGTCAAACAGACATTTATTTCCAGACTGCATAATTATTATATGTTATGTTAAGTTACTTGTGGGGTCGGTATGACATTCTTTAAGACAAAAGAGGAGCTCTTTAAACCATCAGTGAAAGCTTTTAAATGGCCTTAGTTATGTTATTATTTATACCACTGTCTGTCACATTAGCTGTAAGTTTTCCCATGAATTGTAAAGTAAAATGAAAATAAAATTAATAAACATTCGTAGCGGCAGACACAAGGTGTGTGTATTTCCTTTAGTGCTACAGCAGGTGACTTTCATTTTGTTGCACACAACTAGGAAAGTCAAGGCAACTTGACCTTGTACCTACCGTGTGTGACACCTTTGTCTCTCAACAAAGTAGAGGAACGTAAAGGTACTTACATAGTCGAAGTAGAATACGATCTTGGTGGGGTAGTACTTGGCGCGCTGCAGCGTGCGCACGGACCGCCTCAGCACGTAGGAGTCCAGCCGCTGCTGCTGCACCATGTAGCCGGTGGGCACGGCCGCCTCCAGCACCGCCATGCCGGACCGCGGCGATTCCTCCATTAACGTCCAACTGGGGACAGATTGATCTGTTTTAATTTTGTTTGTAGACTCTTGTTATAGTACATTTTTATTCTCTTGTCGTATTTGGTAAACGATCTTAGCATGTCTTTTTATTTTAATGTGCGATTAAAAAATAATGCAGACACAAAATTATAAAAATTTAAAAACCAATCGTCATTTAATACAGAAATAGATTTCTAAAATGTAATTTATTTTTTTAAAGCAATTTTAATCTTTTTTTCAATACAAAGTAGTGCCAAGATAGTTTACCAAACATATTTTCATAAAAAGAGAATAAAAATGAACTGTATGCTATTCCAAGTCAGTGATTAATAATTTTCATAAATTGTCTACTTTGCACTTTTCTGGCAAAAGTCTGGAGCTCTGGAAGTGTACACTGACATTTGCAGGATGTATGTAGGTGGTCTATCACGGTGTCATTAATCCCACGCAACATGATGCACTGGTTACCTGCTGGTAACCAAGCTATTGCAAAGGACTGATATCTGTATATTGTCTATTGTCATTCTCTCTGTTTGTAATGTTTACCTGTAAGTGAACGTCCATTTCTTGTATCTTTGTTTTGTGTCTTATATTAATTTAGCTTTGGTAAATGTACAATCGTTGGTAAACTTCAATAAATAAATAAATAACTGGTCGAGAAGAAAGGTGATGAAATGACCTAAAGAAGACGGCGGCCTTTGCAATCGAAGGGCCCAAACGGGACAGAGTGGCGTGTATTAGCGAAGGCCCATGTGCCCGGCGAACTACGAAGGGCTGAAAAAAACAAGTTCCTTATACACGTTAATAACATGTGACCTGGCGCAAGTCTGGAACTCGATGTGCGACTGGTTCCTGCCGTAGAAGTGCGCGTGCGACAGCAGCGAGAAGGCCGGCACCGGCGGCGGCGTCTGGAAGGCGGGGATGTCCACGTTGTACTGCACCGACATCTGCAGGATGGCGTACCCCGCGCCGCGCGCCGTCACCTTCACCGTGCCCCACGCCTGCGGGATCTGGGGGCGGAGGACGGGTTTCAATACGAGTATACGAGTAGCATGATGTATGCCGCCTTCACTGTGGAGACAGTGCTCGACCGACGGCACATCCTGACCGTCAGCGCTGACCGTCGGTTGCGAAAATGCATTCAGTGCTACGCTGACGGCGAACCGCGACGCGTGTGTACAGTTCACAAGAAAAATTAATCCTTTCGCTTGAAAAATGAATCCGTCGCAAACGACGGAATAGAAGGCAGCGACCTAGTACCTATATCTTCTCAGTATCAGATTTATCTTCGAAATCGGGAATTAATTCTTTGCATATTTATTTCCAAGCACTTATTATAGCGTCGCGGTCTTTACAAAATACAGATGATAAATCCCATAACGCCGGACGAAGCCGCACTTTTTGCTTTGAGTGTACGTACGCGCGTACGGACGGTTCCTCCGTCAGCTGAGCACTGACGTGTATTGTATGGATGCGATACAATCTCACAGCTCGTCGGCAGACCGACAACTCGACCGACCGTACACGCGTACCAAACCACGCGCGAACCGTCAGCGTAGCTGTGTGCGCATTCATAGACTTGCATTGATGTAGCTACGCCGACCGATTGTCAGTTTCCAACCTAAAGGTACGGACAGACGTGCTCAATACTAGCACGAAAGCATGCTTTTATTGAGCGAGTGCTCAATAGTAGCACGTGTGTAATGTAATGAGCATGCTTATTAAGAGCGTGCTCAAAAATCAGCCGACGTTTGATTTTCGAGCATGCTACCTGAGGCGCGGGTAGAAGGGGGCGTGCTCCGAGCGCGTCTGAACATGATTTAAGCATGCTTATTTATGAGTATGCTTCAAGCAAGCTTCTTATTGCTGGCAAATGTGAACAGTTACAAGAGCATGCTTAAAAGCACGCTTTTTTTGAGCATGTCTATCCGTACCTTAAGTGGACTGTGGAATTGTATGCGGTCTGTTTTGGCTGTCTGTGGCCCATTAATGACCCATAACAGGGTGTCGAACTCACGTCAATGAACTGCATGACGGCCAGGTTGTGGTTGTCGACGCGCAGCGTCCGGGTGTCGCCGCGCAGCGCCACGGCGTCCACGGTCACCGTCAGCTCCGACACGTCCCTCAGGCGCTTGCGGTTCGTGTACTCGATCAGAGCCCGCAGCGCTATGTATGTGTCCTGTGCTCGTACGAATATTGTCATTTGAATCTCATGTTCGAATGTCTGCGTCACCTATTCAGGTACTCACTACTCACATGCACTAGTGCAGGGGTCGAAAACCTTTTGAGTCGGAAGAGCCAAAAGGTCGCCGACCCCTGCACTAGTGTACTGAATGTTGGTGACCTTCAATAAATAAATAAATACAATTAAAGCAGCTTTAATCTGACATAGTATGATAAAAAATGCTACGATAAGTTTAAGATTTTTAAATTACATGCAGCTAACCAACGCGTAAAGGGAATGCTGGAATGTAAATAGTATAGTGAGTTTGGATAAATAAATACCTGCTTAGCTACTAAAAATTCAGGCTCCTAGTTTTATTCACAATCAAGTTATAGGGGGTTGAAAATGGCCTGAGTTGCTTCGAGATAAGTATATTACTTGTGAAGTAATCTTTTGTGTATGGTTGGTGTTATGTGTAGATGACAGTACGGTGACAGGGTGGTGGGTCATCAAAGGTAAAGTTACAAACCTGTGTAGACGCCCATCCGCCATCTTTCAGTCGCTGAGAGTTCAGCCACATTACTATAGGTTCATTGTTGTCCTGCAAAGTACCAAATAGATAGTATAATAATATTTTCATTCGCTGGTCATTAAACCTAGTTGACCCTATGCTAGTGCTCGAGTCGAATGGCGAGTATTTAGGTACAAAAATGCACACTACAACGCAAAAACCGTTCACTGTAGGTAGCGAGTACACTACACAAGCAAAGTGTGCTGCTTTATAAAATTAAATATCACCTGCTGTTACGGTGAAGAAAAATATTGTGAAGAAACCTGCATTCCTGAGAGTTCACAAAAAGAAATGTTCTCAAAGGTATGTGAAGTCCACCAACCCGCAGTAGTGGTGCGTGGTGGATTAAGGCCTACATCCCTCTCATTGTGAGAGGAGACCCGACCCTGTAGTGGGTCATTAATGGGTTACTGACACTCCTAGTGTAAGGAAGGTACTAGGTTGTCACTTGAACTACTAGTTTTTATCAGATACCATCTGCCCCGGCAGACTTCGCTCTGCCAATTATTTTGACTATTATCCAAACTTGGGTTAAAAAATAAATATAGCCTATAACCTTCCTCTAACAATGGACTATCCAACACTGAGAGATTTTTTGAAATAGGACCAGTAGTTCTTGAGATTAGCGCGTTCAAACAAACAAACAAACAAACTCTGCAGCTTTATAATAATAGATAGTATAATTAGTGGTCACCTGATGGTCCATGCAGGCCAGCAGCGCGTAGGCGGTGGCGGCGATGTTGTTGGAGTCGTACTTGTAGGGCAGGCGCGGCAGCAGGAACGGCTTCTGGTTCTCCATCTTGTACGGCGGCTGCGGCACCGGCTCCTTGCCCCAGTACACCAGACCGCCTGATCACATCATTTTAATATTAAATATATCCGATTTCTTGATAAAAGTTAATAATATATTGGTCTTCGTCAATAAAGATTTTCATTACTTCATATAGAATGCTCTAATCTGGTATGTCATGTGTTCTGTCTGTAGTGTGTCCTACTATAATTTGTTAATAAATAATGTCTAAGTTTGCAAGGATGGATGGATGTTTGTTACTCTTTCATCCAAAAACGTCTGAACAGACTTGGATAAAATTTTGTATGTACATAGTTTATAACCTGGATTAACACATAGGATACTTTTTATCCCTCTCTGGACCAAGATCTAAAATCTACGCGGATGAAGTCTAGTTCAGTAAAAGGTTATGAATAAATAAGGGTTACTATACAGCCTTCATTATTTTTTGCATTACTCAGAGGTAGACTGGCAGAGAATGCTTTTGTTTAGCATTAAATCCACCTTTAATATCATATGTGGTGTAATGAAGTATATAAACTTAATATATAATGACCTTCAGTGCGCTGGCGGCGCTTGAGCAGGCGGTAGGCGTGTTCGGCGCTGGGCGCCTTGGCGGCGGCGAGGGCGTAGGCCACGACGGCGAGCGCGTAGGGCTCCCCGAAGTCCTGCAGCAGCTGCAGGTGGCGGTCCAGCCACGCCACCGCGCGCTGCTGCGCCGCGCCCACGCGAGCGCTAAGACCCTGGATGTATAAATTCATAGCTTCAAAATAACAGCCGAGTGCCTCATAGTTTGCAAATTAAAGTGGCAATCGGCTGGCCACATCGTTCGCGGGACTGACAACCGATGGGGAAAAAAGGTCCTCGAATGACGACCACCACCAAAGTGGCGATAGCCCACTGGCATAGAATTCGACCTCGAATCGAGGGGTCCGCGTTCGAATCTCAGTGGCACACACCAATGACTTTGTAAAAAAGTTATGTGCACTTTAGAAAATTAAATATCACCTGCTGTCACCGTGAGGAAACCTGCATGCCTGAGTGTTCACAAAAAAATGTTCTCAAAGATATGTGAAGTCCACCACCCCGCCGTAGGCCAGTGTGGCAGTGTGTGGAAGGCATACATCCTTCTCATTGTGAGAGGAGACTAGCTTGCGTGTTCATATTAATCATTACTTACTTCTCTGATTCCTATATCCTTGAGGTTTTTCACAGTTTCCAGTGTGATGACCACTTGTGCTGTCAATGTTATATTTCGTTGCAGTATTATCGAGTTGTTCACCTGAAAAACGATTGATGATTGAATAATTTTAATAATTACAATAAATAACTAGGACTGCTGTGTGAATACCTCAAGATCACCTGCATATAAAGATATATTTCAACGCTTCAACACTTCACACTCACAGCCCCACACTAGGATTCCCTGTGTCATGGGTGCCATGGACTCACACAAGACAAGAACACAATACACCCAGACCAGAAACAGGAATTCAAATTCATCATTCAAATCTCTGCTCTGCTGGGAATCGAACCCGGGACCGTCCGCGCAGCGCACCGGTGTCTTAACCACTGCGCCACTTGGGTCGTCAATGTCGTCAAGATATATTTGTATGACTGATCAGTGACTACATACCTCTCTGCCATTCAACTGGTAGCCCGCTTCTCTGTACAGCCGGCTGTCTTTGGGCACGGCGATGGTGTTGTTGTCGTTCCGGTTGGGCAGCCACGTCACCTCGTAGAACGCGCCCTCGGGCGTCTGGTGCTCCAGTATCCACGACACTGCCATTGATATCACCTGAACATTTCACAAGGTTTTCTAATGACAGATACACATAATAGGCTACTTGACAAAATTTGGAAATGAGTTAAAGTGAAAAAATAATATATTTTTGGGGTAAAATAGTACTCCAAAAATATGTTATTTTAAGAAAAATAAGCCATTTTACCTAAGAATTTTGCGTTTTTAGAAATGAACTCCAAATTGACATCGAAAAAGGCCAAGACTGTCATCGCGTCTTGAATGATGTCACGCCTCGCGAAACAAGCTGTTCACTGTATACGAAAATGACAGCAACAACATGATGTTTCGTGAGGCGTGACGTCACGCTTCTCTGATTTGTTTTCAATCATTCAATGTCACGTGATTAAATAGCCAATTATGCGGATTTTATTTTCCGTAAATATTGGTAAACTTAAATTATTTTAATGAAAAAAGTGTTTTTTTGGTTACTATAAATAACATGATTAATCTTAGAAACCCTATGCCAGCCGATTTATTCTTAGTGGAAACAAGCCTATTATATGTTTGGAAGTTGTAAGTGATTCAGCAATAGTTCTCTCTCACACAATAGACAGTGTTTCGGTTGGGAAGGTCTGTTGCTGATAATACTTTAATTGATGAAAACATGAATTCATTCATTCATGAAACAATAACACGATAAAAGTTCTCAGTAATGAATAGCACTGTACCCAGATACAACCTCAAATAAGATCCTATCCTAACAGATAAAAAAACTAAATGTGTTAATTTTTTTAAACAAAATTTGTCTTATCATAGAAAAGAACATGTAGACACTAAAATTTTTTTCAATTTTTTTTCTTTAAAGGTTTCAATAAAAGTATATCTTGGTATTTGATATATTACTTTACGAAAGAACACTCACATCGGGATCGATATAAATGAAGTTCTCCCATTCGTTGAATGATGCGTCTTGGAATATTTTCGCGCAGAATGACGTCAGCCATACACTCGAAGCCGATTGATTCCTGAAAATTATAATTCATTCATTAAAATGTTAAAAGGCGCCTTCGAAAACCAAAATTTTATATAGCCATTTTATAAATTTTATTTTAATTTTATATTTTATTTTTTTATCTACCAGAAATTAACATCCACTAAACAAACACTACTCGACCGGATCCCATGACAGCAATCTCCACCGAGTTAGGAGGCGGATTGTAACCATTTTGTTAAGACGCGGTTGCAATTCGAAGACCTTTTTTTCCCATCGGTTATCTGTCCTTCAAACAAGTTATGAGAGCTGTGTAATTACCATTACCTATGACGTCGTCTAGTCCTCCCGATCATTCGCCTCCTTCTCTTATGTATGGCTTTTTATGCACGCTTCAGGCTTACAGACAATCCTACTACAGTAAGTAGATTGACTACTGAGTACCCAGATAGAGCAGTGATATTTTACCAGTCGCTGCGGAACAGGCTGAAGGAGCCGTCGGGCCGCATGAAGGACATCTGGCGCTGGTAGAGCGTGTTCATGTGGTAGAAGGCCCGCCTCTCCAGCGTGCGGTTGCGCTGGTTGATGAGCCGCATGTACAGCGTCAGGTACATGTTCGCCGCGAAGCTGAACATGTTCTGCTCGCCGGATTCCTGGATAGTGGGGTGAAAATTGATTGAGGAATGCTCGAATCACACCAGCGTTTTATTTTCATTCACTTTACATGTGACTGATAATATCTCTACATCTGGCTGTTATAGACTGGCCTGTTGGTCTAGTGGTTAGCGACCCTAACTACTACGCCGGAGGTCGTGGGTTCGATTCCCACCCAGGACAAATATTTGTGTGATGAGCACAAGTGTTTGTTCTGTGTCTGGGTGTAAATTATCTATGTATAAGTATGTATTTAAAAATATATATGTATGTTTATCAGCTATCTGGTTACCATAACACAAGCTCACAGCTTACTTTGGGACCAGAAAGCCATGTGTGAGTTGTCAATATTTATTCACAATATTTATTTATTTATTTATTTATCTAGTCAAGGTAGGCGTGAAAGAAAACACAGAACGCAAAAATATCTGCCTTATTTCCATGAAGGGAGCCATGAGACGTGGAATAATGCTTTCGACATTAATATATGGTAAACAAAAAATTCTTTTTATTCTTCTCACGGCAATTGGTTAACTTGAAACACTGATATAGTATACTATTTTATAGAATTAGTGACGTAAACGCGCCTTAATGACAGTGCAAAAAGGTACAACTTTACGCATGGTTTAAGTGCGGGTTTGCACACTGTGCAAACTGCACTATACATACACGCATTGTTACACGCCCATAGATCACTGACAACGAACAAATATTTCCTAAAACATACCATCGGCAGATCTAGAAGACTGGTGGCATTGACCGGCATGGTGGGGAACAGCGGTCCGACTACATCCCCCACGATAGAGATCCGCGCCTTGTTGGATCCGAACACGTAGTAGCGGTCCACCTCGTAGGGGATGATGGGGGTTTCGGTGACGTTCACGTGCATGTATTGGAACACGTAGGCTCGGTTGGACAGGTCCAGCAGCACGGACTGGTGACGGTGTTGTGGGAGACCGTCCGCCTAAACAAAACAAAATGTATACTTATTTTACAGTACTAAAATAATTGAAATTAAGGTCTTTTCACACAACACAATATCATTTCTACACAACACAGTTCTTTACATTGGTTGTTTATGGACAACAAAATTTAATCTTATCCCAATTAATATTCAAGAAACGGCAATGTTTGATATTTCATCATAACTTTCCATATAATAATAATCTCATCCCTGACTAAATGGAACCAAGGGCACTAGTATTTCCTCCCTCACTACTAACTGAACACTAAACAATACCGTGTTTAGTTAGGGAGCACTGTGTTCAGTTGGAGTAGAAATTCTACCCATTCTATCAATTTATGGGTATTTTTCGCATCAGGGAAAGAATGCCTCACCTCAACCCGTATAGTCTTAACAGCGCGATGTTGTCCTTGAAGCGTGGAGGCGTGGATGTGCACAGTGATGTCGCCAAGTCGCGCCGGGACGACGGGGATGTGCACCGTGGCCGCGTCGCCGGCTGGGATGTACACGAAGAACTGGTGCTCGCCGAACGACGTACGCGGGTTGTAGGACCGGACCTGTAGACGAACGATATGATGGGACAAGTCTCTGTTCGCAGTGCTACGGTAAAGAGTGTTAGCGATGATCAATAGGCAATGATCTATTTTCGGATTATGGATTAGATGAACTGTTTGGTTGTCTTCGAACAGTATATATTTTTTTTAAATAACAAATGTTGCCTAGCAAACAAACGTCACTTAGGCGATCTATAATCATAAGATCGGTTGTTAATTTTCGGCGTTAGCGACCACTTAGGTACAATCATTGAGGCGACTATTGAGGTGACTTCCCCGACTTACTTCCTTATTGGTGACTGGTGAATGATGCAATAATACAAGGTGTTATTTTATATCAAATCAACTGGTTTGCTTCCTTGCTAGGAAATCCAATAATGCAGTTCTACTTTTCACCAAAAGTGGGCTCGACACTCCTTTGCATACCTCATAGTTCCAGATTTCGCCATCTAACAACACTTGAAATGAAAAATTCACTTTGTATAATAAAAAAAAATGCCACTCACGATGCCGTTCTCCTCGACGTGGACGAACTTGTAGTCCGGTGAGGACGCTAGCACGACGACGGCTTCGATGGCCTGCGGCTGGTAGTTGAACACCGCCACACGCAGCCCCAACTGCTCCCCCTGCCGACAGCTGTCCGGGCCCTCCACTTTGATGAAGAACGGTAAGATACCCACGTACTGTGTACACATAATAATCAAGCTATTATAATGGAATATAAACAGATTTTGAACTTATTAGTGGGGAAATTACTTGGCTGTAATGTTTTTGTAACACCCTATTAAATTGATCTCTGGTTTCTAGTCACATTGGAAGATTTGCAAGCTGAAATGGTGGCCTACATCTACTATACAAATAACAATCGCTGTGGTTGTTACAGTGAAAACTACACGAGCAAACGTGGCCTCTTAACGAATTGGGTTATAAAATCTACTACGGATAGCAGAAAGTAACTGGAAGAGGAGGGCCAAAGATCGGTCTCAGTGGTGCACCTCGAGAGAGACCTCCATGGCTCTGAGGTTAAGACGGCTGTGCTCCGTGTAAGGGTCCCCATCCAGTTACTTCGTGTTCTGGGTAGCTGGAAATAACTGGATGGGGACGATTGCACCTTGAGGAGATCTTCGAGGGTCCGAGGTCAAAAGCTGCTCCGTGCGGTGGGTCCTGGGTTCGCGGGCGAGGCGGGAGGCGGGCACGGTTACCTGCACGGGGTGCGTGAGCATGCCCAGGCCGAGCGCGGGCGACATGCTGAAGGCGGAGAGCGTCCAGCGCGCGGGCGAGGCGGGCACGTCGCAGGTGAACACGTAGCGGCCGTGCGGCCCGATGTTCACGTCGCGCCACACCCACACGTTGTCGTACTGCCGCTGGATGCGGTTGAACCGGAACTTGCGGAAGTGCGCCAGCCCCGTGGACGTGTCCTTCTCGCCTGCCGTGGAAAACCAATATACCACATATATACTGTCTCCAACCCTTACATGTCCTACTCGACACAAGTGTCTCATTGAAACAGCAAAAGGTCTCAGGTATGAGATAAGTTTATTTAAAGCTAAGATGGAAAGATTTTAGAGGAGATTTCACACTGTCATAAAAAATCCCAAAAACAGACAAAAACTACACCTATATTAGGCTCCTTGGCTTAGGAGATGTAGTTGTTAAAAACCAAATGAATGGTGATCATCTTCAATGGCAAACCAACAGCCCAGGGTGGATTGATTCTAACCAATTGACTTCTATCGATTAGAATCAGAAGGCAATAAACCGAGCAGTGTCGTCGATAAGGAGTCATCTATATCCACCTGGTTTATATTTAGGCTTTATAAATAGATCAATACTCACAGCTAGCTTCATCCGTATGATCACTGCAGTCGGAGACACCATCGCATCGCTTGTCCACGGGGTAGCAGTTTCCGTCCAAGCATTCTGCCATTCCAAGGGATATATTACAATTTGAGTAGCGACGAGTCACGGGCACGTCACTGAACACTACTAGGCCGGCGTATCTGAAAAAGAAATAATAATTTAACTCTGAACACCTGAATAATGTCCAACATCGTGACTTATTTGTCTGTGATTGTGAAGCACTATTAAATCTCGCCTATTAAGGTTCGGATGAAAAACATTTTTATCAGTATTAGCTCTGAGCTTATACTCACTTCAATATGGCCAGTTTTAATGATTAATGACTGACTAATGATTGGTTGCCAAGCAACATTTTAAAGTAATTAAGAAAAGCATCTGATGATGAGTTATTGAAATCCGCTGTAAGATTAACTAACGATTAGAATTAATTAACTTCGGCAATTAACTCACTTACATCCATTTAAGCCCTCCTGGTTGCATCTCTAATAGCAAATTTTGTAGCAACAATAAGTGAACTCACTCGAACGTCCGATTAGCATCGATGCCGAAGCTGGACGAAGGGAAGTAGACGAGCTCGTCGGCGTCTCCGAAGTGCGAGCGCCACGTGTACGCGAATGTCCCGTTCGTCGATTCGTCGAAGTGCGCCATCTTGGATATCACCTGAGGTAAAATATCATTATTTATTTAAAATTTATACATGTTAAGATGGCCGATATATCTATAATAGATACGAGACACCAAAAATACGGCTCAACTTTCGTTTTTAAGTTGCAATGAAATTTAAAATTAGTTCGAAACTGCTGTTTAGCTAAGAATACGTAAGCTAAGGATTCAGCCTGTTACTCGAGGGACCTTGTTTCAAATATAAGCTGTACTGTTACTGTAAACAAATACATTGTTAGGAAACCTGAATGCCAAAGAGTTCTCCATAATATTCTAAAAGGCAGTCAACTAACCCGCATCAAGGCTGATGCGGGTTAGTTGACTGTCCACCAATCTAGGCAGATTGGTGGACTAAGGCCTACAGTTATTGTAACAGGAGACCCGACCTTCTAGAGGTCACTAATGGGTTACAGACATGCCTTAGAATAGTACATAACTGAGTAGAACAGAGTTTCACTTAAGCAGAACCATACCTTAGCATAGGTGAGCTCGTTGCCGGCCTGCATGGTGTAGAAGGCGTGGTCTATGGCGGACAGTCCCACGTAGGCCCCGGGCTCGCCGAATATCGCCACCTCCACGCGCTCGCCGGTGCGGTGCTTGCGGTTGTTGATGTACACCGTGAACTGGACGGATAAAAGGGCGATCACATGCGACCATTCAAATATAAAAGGCGATTAAAAATTGTTTGACCGCGTTAGCACACCTCCGCCGCGAAATCATAGGCAGCCGATGAGTTCGATTAGGTAAAATCATAACTAAATAAAATGAAAATAATTAATGTACTTGGCTAAGTTGACAAATAAATTGTGCAAAACATGTCAAATAAATTGTGTATTAGTAATAAGTTTAAATATTTTATAAATTAATTTGTATTACTAACATTAGTTTTATTTTTTATTTTTTAATTTGCATACCTGAGAAGGTGAATATGGATTGATCAAAATGCCCTGTAAAACCAATAACTAACCCATATTCGTGCAAATAAATGATTTTGATTTTTTTGATTTTTTGATTTTTTCGAAGTAGCGAAACCGCTGCAGTTTTGCCACCGTTTGTCCGTTGTAATACGGGCGAAACATTCAAGCATTTCGCGATTTCGCGGCGGAGCTGTGAAGCTACCAGCGTGAAGCAATCAGAGTTTAGCTATTCAGAATTCCTTTGACTACAGAAATAAAGAAACTTCTGCATAGCCACACCAAAATGTATCTTCTATAATGATAATTATGATTTTGCACGTTCATTGGCTCAAATAAAAGACTGTCGTCATTGCACTATTGCCAGTAAAAGAAATCAATTTATAATTTTTCAGCAACATTAGTACAGTAAAGTAAAAGTAAAAAGGATTTTATTCATTAAACTTAGTCAACACAATCAGTGGCTAGGGCTAGTGTGTGTGTGTGTGTGTGTGTGTGTGTGCGTGTGTGTGTGTGTGTGTATGTGTGCGTGCCTGCATTGACATGTCATTGAATTAATAATGATATCATGATGTTTTTTTCTAGAATGAGATAGAGATAACTTACATTGTTCCTGGAGATGCCGTTGACGGGGAAGGTGAGGGAGTCCGCCACGATGCGAGCGCGCCGGTGCGACGCCCACACCACCAGCGTGGCCACGGGGGCCATCTCCGCGGACAGCACCACCGCGAACGTTCGCACACCCTCCTGCCAAACACTCAGACGTTACATACCGAAGCACACATCGTTTTGCAGCTTATTGTCCAACTACAGTTTTAGCACACCTCAACATGCGAGCAACTGCTCAAGCTCATTTACGAGGCAAAACACTGACACTGACAATGTCATAGAAGAGAGATATTGTGTGGCCATATCAAAGGTGGATATCGCTGTGCTGGCTTTGAAGGTGTGCAAGAACCCTGGACAGGCTATAAAACGTTAGTTAGTTATAATACATCTAAGGGCTAAAAATACTTTATGTGTGCTCTACATAAATAGTAAGCAATTTGTAATTGAAGATTGGCGTTTTTAATAAAAGGAGCATAATTATTAAATACAAAACTATTCTTGTATATTATAAGCAAAACATTGTGAAAGCAATTATTTTTAATGTGGATTTTTCCTTTCACAAAATCATTTCCCAACACACATGTATCTAGTACGTAGTATATAGATTATCACCTCAACTCTATTGAGGTAAAGGGCCTTCTAATAAATATACAACAATAATGTACGTGTAATATCGTCAAATGTCGTAGGTGTAGTCTGTTGTAGTTGCAGGTGTGTGTACCTGCATAATCTCCTGTCCGCTGGTGAGGATGATGCCCTTGGACATGACGACGTAGTTGAACGACTCCATGTAGAAGTTGCTCTGCACGTGGAATATTATGTATTCGCCCACCTGACAAACAAACAGGACTTACAGATAAACATTATTATTATTTTGGTCTCCTTGCTGCGGAGAGGTAACTTGATTTTGATTTGCAAAACATGTCAAACAAATTGTGTATCAGTAATAAGTTTTAATATTTTATAAGTTAATTTGTATTACTAACATTAGTTTTATTTTTTAATTTGCATACCTGAAAAGGTGAATATGGATTGATCAAAATGCCCTGTAAAACGAATAACTAACCCATATTCGTGCAAATAAATGATTTTGATTTTTTTTTTTTTGACTTACCTACCCACATTAATCTTGTGAAGCAGCCAATGCAGCACCTTTATACTTTCTAAAGTGCTACCAAAGTGAGCCAATAATTTTTGATTCTAAACACCTGGCCGACTGGCTCACAAAGTTAATAACAAGATCACATGAGTCACGCTATGAAACATACCTATTGATTGCTTTCATTAATAAAAGAAACAAGCACGCATGAATAAAGCTGTTTCGGCAACGAGTTGTGTGAAAGAATGTTTTATTGTCTGCTATGTTATAAGCTTGATATGCTACCAGTTGGTAGATGTAAATAGAGTATAGCACTTTACGGTAGTTCTGAAATCTAGGCAAGTGTTCCCCAACCCCATTAGGCTATCGGGGTGGTCCAAGGCCTACTTCTGATGTAAGGCGACCCGACCTGCCAGTGGGTCACTAATGTTACAAGCAATACTCACCCTGGCGTCAGTGGTGCTGGTGGAGACGCGTATATATAATAATATGCCGGTTGTAGGGGCTGTAGTGCGCCACGAAATGTACATCCGTACAACATACACCCGTGAATTGATGCTATGGTGCTAGGTCGAGGTACGTCGAGGATGTAGCGGTCTATGACTAGTCCTGGGGTCAATACTCACCCGGGCGTCAGTGGTGCTGGTGGAGACGCGTATGTGCTGGTTGTCGGGGCTGTAGTGCGCCACGAAGTGTACATCGGCGGCCGCGCGACCGCCTAACGCGTCCGCCAGCTGCGCGTTGAGACGCACGCCCGTGATGCCGTTCAGTACGTCGCGGTAGTTCGGGTCCTTGTCTAGTCCTGGCGACAATGTAACCGGTTGAAACTTTCACACTCATATCTCTACATTAAGACCTTGTGTCTGTGTCACCTGTGTCATGGCTGCTATGGATACACACAAGACGAAAACACTCGCATCTCCACCAGGAACAAAAAGTTCAATTAACTGCTCCTCTAGGAATCAAATGTAGGTCCCTTCACACGACTCACTGGCTTGTTGATCACTGTGTCATGTAGCTTTTCAATTTACACATAACTTATTCATGTGTTATTTATTTCCTTAACACTTTTAAATATGCATAACGAGTTACAAATATCTGATGACTGAAAGGAACTATCATTGATTTAAGATAATTTTTGGATCCACATTTTTTAATGTGGCTTTAACTCAAACTACCAATACCCAATGAATAATAAAACAAAAGGTCGATAAACCTTACAAAACAATTGAAGGCTTTTGCGTTATGCTGGTGAAATAAAGCTTATGAGTTTTTGTTTCGACAAAACACTATCTAATCGCTATTTAATAATATACGGACGGTTATATTGTTAAGTGGGAGTTAACTAGGAAAGATATAGGAAGATATCTTTACTAGCTTGTGTCATAAGAAAGGCTGTAAAAATCCCTTTAATCTTTCAGCAATTCGTTGTCCATTGTCACCGACCCCGTCACAATATGGGTGTCTCCTAATGGACCACTCTAGCTGGGCTCCATTTCATTGTGACTCATTTGACATAAAATAACATCCATACTACAAAAGCTATACTTACTGAGCAGTTTGTAAAGATCGAGCTTGAGATGCCACACAGCGTCATGTCCGGGAGCCAGCGTGGGTCTCTGAGGCTCCACCGCTCCCCCTCGACCCTCGATCTGGACCGTCACCACCAGAGACACCCCGGCCGCTTGCCATCGAGGCAGCGGCGATCCATCGTGATAGGAGACCGCCATCTAGAGGAAAGAAAAAATGTTAATGTGTAAAAATTAATCCATTATTTTGCTCGTGAGAAATTTCTAATTCATTGGTAACTTCAGAATGTAAAATTGTGTTTAAGGCTTGTTTTCAGAAGTCTTTTTATGTTTAACAACACAAGCTACTATTTGGACAGGACTATGTCCATTGCATTCGCTACAAAGATGCCACAACTCAACGACAATTAAAAATGTGAGATTTATAAAAGTTAAATGTCACCTACTGCAACAGTAAAAAAAAAACATTGTGAGTCTTCCAAAATATAACTTGAAGGTAGTTTTCTTCTACATCCTTCTTATTCTAAGATTTACCTACCTACCTACCTATTTGATTTAAAAAGTGCCACAATAATTTATATTTGTGCCTTACTTACTTCCTCCAGTTCTTCGTAGTCAACTGCTGGATATGGGCCTCCCCTCATAGCTGGCATTCCACCTGGTCTTGAGCTGGTTGAATCCAACGGTTTCCCACCGTCTTCCAAGTCGTCAGTCCGACTGGTTGAAGCATAGTACACCCATGTGCCTAGACGTGGTCACGATTCGTACTCACATAAACATCGAACGGCATAGCCGGCTTGAACACTTGCAGCCGCCCACCGAGGAAGGTGACGGACAGCGACGAGTTGAAGATCCTCGCGATGGAGTAGCCCTCGATGACGTCGTCGAGGAAGGGGTCGCCGACCGCCGCCGTGATGACCACCTCCACGCCGTCGAGCGTGGGCACGAACTGGGCTAGCTCCGACATGGGGAACTTGAAGTCGTACGTGCCGTTGAACTGGGGGAAATGGGTGCTGTTATTGTGACAAACTGATGTGACAATATTTCACTATTCTAACTTATTTTTATTTTATAGCTTTTTCTCGTGGTCTGTGACAGGCTGAGAGCCGCTGGTAGCGATCCCAGCCAGTAACCCATTAATGACCCACTACAGGGTCGGGTCTCCTCTCACAATGAGGGATGTAGGCCGCCGTCCACCTCGCTGGCCTACCGATACCGATCCGATAGCGATCTAACTACATTGTATTGTTGTATGACATTTAGTAGGTCTTGTAAAGAAAGTCGTTGATGGTAAAAAAAATTGGCAATGAAAATAGATGACTTAGCTACAAAAATTACATATAATTTGGCAAGAAAAAGAAAACAATTAAAAGAGGAAACCTCCAATTATTTGCAATCTTTCACAATAATATTGAGCAGGGTTTATATTGAGCACTCACAAATCTCAAGTAGGGCAGCTGGTCGTAGTAGGGGTTGTTGTAGTAGTTGCTGTAGCTGGCGGCGGTGCTGTACGTGTTGTAGTTGGGGTTGCTGGGCTCCTGGTTCTGGTTCTGGTTCTGGTTCTGGATGGCGTACTGCACCGGGTCCGGCTTCGGCATCCAGAACGGGTACTTCTCGTCCTGGAAACAATTATCATGGTGAGCCAAGACACCATGAGTTATCGAAGAGCCATGGACCGTGGAGGGAGGGAGGGGAGAGGCGTGGAGGGGCCTTGGAGAGGCAATGCCTAACGCTGGGCGTCATAAATGCTGGCGAAGAAGAAGAAGAGAACATTATGAAAATGAAAAAAAAAACTGTTATCTGTGAGACTTTTTCAGTGGCTGTACCCAAAAATTGTCAGGTTGTCTATTATTTTATTAAATGGTTTCTGCAACTTTAATATTTTATTGTTGGCACGCAACTAACTTTGTATTGGTTTTAAATTTACTAACATGCTCGAATTACAACTACATAAACTCAACTCAAAGAAATATTGAATGTTAGTGAAAACCTCATCAAAAATGTTAAACAGTTTAAAAAATCTAAGTTGAGTTCTCAATTCATTTCTGCCTTGCACCTGCAGAACATGGAATTATTTTCCCTTCGAGAGGTTCCATAAGACAATTACATGGGATCTTCAAAAAAGCGTAAAAAGAGCATTTCTTCAAAGCTTATCCTTAGACGTGTCGTACCACCAGTCTCGGTACTCAGTGAACACTTGCTCTTATTGTACAAGTATGTTCTAGAAAATGCAGGAAGGTTCTTCATAGTGATGTTCAACAAATAGTCTACAACGTAATTAGGTAAGTATTGTGAAGAAGAAAAGAGACTGGAGCGTTATCACCCTTGCAATTTAGTAACGCACAGGCAAGTATGGCAACCGGTTTGAACCCCAGCACGATATCGAAGATAAAAAAAGAAGGTCAATATTTTACTTGGCTTTTTTTGCTGACGCTACCATAAGTACCGGCCGCCCTTGCCAGATCGTTTCTCTATCCGTTCGGCTTATACTTACAAAGTTGAACATCCTGGTGTAGACCTTAGACTTGTCGTACCACCAGTCGGGCTGGTCGATCTGGTTGGGCTGGCCGGGGCGCACGTGCGACGGCCGCCCGAACTCGTCCAGCGGGCCCTGGTAGTCCGCCGGGTAGCCGCTCTCGTTGTACAGGTACGGGTTGTAGTTGGGACGCACTGAGGTAACAACTAATGAATCACTAACGAAATAATGTGCAGACGCGCTTCCCGATTATAAGTTGTCATTGCATCTCATGGACCAATCTCACAACCGATCTCAAATGGGATAAAAAACCTGTACATATGATCTGAGTGATGACAATGACAAGACATGACAAGATAAAGTAAAGTGTGAATGTAAATTGTAATTGGTGGAGTGTTGAAATTTGTTGCTATATCACACCATACTCTGGCGGATGACGTGGTAATAGCCGAGTGACTTACAAATTGGCCTCCCACTCAAGGGGTCTGTGTTCAAATCCCAGTGGCATGTACCAATGAATTACCACAGTTATGTAGGCTTTATGAAATAAAATATCACCTGCTGTAATGGCAAAGGAAAACACTGTAACGAAACATACACGTCTGAGAGATCTCCAAAATGCTATCAAAGGCATCTGAACTTGTAAATACACACCTCGGGTATACTGATCGGTGGACTGCTGATACGAGTTCTGGTAGAATCCCCTGTTGTTGAACTGCCCCGCCATGTAGTGTGTCGGTCGGTGCTGCGGGATCGGCCGCACCGTCGCCTTCAGGGTGAGGTTGCCGCGGACCGGAGCCCCCGAGGTGTAGTTCGCCATTATCCGCCCGTGGATGAAAGGCTCCGTGTTGAAGAAGAACGCTGGCATTGTTACGTTCACCTAAGGAACAATGGATTAAAGTAACTTAGTTAATTAATTATGGTGAGTTTCCAATCTAACTTCAGATATGGAAGGCCATATTACAAGTTGCCAAATCCTTGTTTTAAACAGAGAACTATTATGTTGCCTGGCATCCGAATTTTCCATACCCAAAGATTGATTATTGAAACTGGCCTAGGGTAAGCATGCCAAGGTATTTAATTTTGTAATTAGAAATAAAAGCTGGAAAAAAACATTATTTACTCTATGGGTTATCATATCCAAGTCTATGATTATTTATTACACTCCTGTGAAAAACACAATTTTCTTGGGATATGAATATCAACATGGCAGACATGACAAATTATTGACCAATAGTTCAAGTTAGGATCCAAGTCTTTGTGATATCTACAGTTCCATGTGATTATAACCAGTGGTGCTCAGTACCTACAGTATGAAATGGGCATACCTCAAAACGTGTCTGGTAGTATTCCTCAACGAGGAAGTGGGCCTCCTCGAGCTGACCGAGTGCCTCCACCCGCACAGTCCATTCACCAAACAGCGGCTGGTCAGATAGCTGGTACTGTAGGCTCACTGTGCCATAGTTGCTCTGAAACGTAAACCAACATTAGATATGTCTTCAAGGCATTTATGGTTGGTAATAGGAGGGGTTTGCTTGTTTGACAGTGACACAATGCAGGATTGATCTCCTCTTGCAACAAGAAGGATGCAAGCCTTAGTCCACCACGCTAACCTAATGCGGGTCGGTAAATGTCACACCTCTTATGAAGACCTCTTAGGCATGCAGGTTTCCTCACTATTTTTTCTATCACCATTAGTGCAATTGACATTTCTTTTATTTAACTGCACTAATAAATTAATGAAGTATCTGCTTCTCCTACAAGAATGGTAGAACCATAGAAACATAGTTTCACCAGGGAAAATACCTCTTACCACCATCCCATTGAGAAGCAGAATGTTATTCATGTCTTGTATTTAGTTTCAATACACAATCATTAAATGGGACTAACTCAGATGTGCAATTAGTAAATGATATGAACCTGTGTGTAACATGCCCTAACAGTTTCATTGTGTGATGTGATTGCAACAAGTAATGCTAATGACTGTCATGTCTGTTTGTTTATGCTTCAAACACAAACACAATAGGGTGTCCAATGCTTTGAATGTGTTTCTGCATCAATTAGTGTCAGACTGACGCTCATTATGCCGTAATTGAATACAGCATGGGACTGAAGGTAATCTTGTAATGTGTTGAAGAACCTGAAGAGAAAATATTACTAAACTGAGTGGTGACAGCTCAGTGGCTAAAAGTTCGATCTCTAACTCCAGAGGTCTGGGTTCAAATGCCGCTGGGACTCTTTGGATCCCTAGCACTATATTAAAATTTAGAATTTTACCTGTCTCGAAAGCCATCGTTTCATAATGCGCCTGTTGGGGTCCAAAATGTACACATCTATAGCTCGTCCAAATGCCTTTAGTTCTGTATTGATTGGGATTGCTCGGAAGCGAACTAGAAATAAAAATATTCTGTTACAAATCTCATTTAGCATGCAGATTGGAATCAGAAGAAATTTTAGCACTTTTATGTGCTTTTTAATGGGGTTTAATGTATTGTATTGAGTGGATTGTATTTGTATGCAACTCTTATGATGAACAAAAAAAAATGCCTGAATTAATTCACATATTTACAAGCTAATGAATGAAAATACATGGTACATATACTAAAATAACATTTTTTTTACAATTTTTGTCTTGTCTGTCTGTTTGTTCCGAGAATCTCTGGAACGGCTGGACCTATTTTGATGGAACTTTCACTTTCACTGGCATCACAGATAGCTGATGTTATAAGGAGTAAATTAGGCTACTTTTATTTTAGAATTTGAGGCACAGCTAGTAATAAATAATTAAGGATCCAATAACATATTTCACTCACTCACGATACAAGTTTTTCCAACTTAGTGTAGGGTCTGCTTGACTTTACCAGCAATCTCATACAAGCCAATTTATTTTGTTATGTTGATAATATTATTTGTGATTGTCAGTAGCCCATTAATGACCCACTACAGGGTCGGGTCTCCTCTCACAATGAGAGGGATGTAGGCCGCCGTCCACCACGCTGGTCTACTGCGGGTTGGTGGACTTCACATGCCTTTGAGAACATTTTTTTGTGATTAATATTGTATTGATGAAATAAAGATTAATTAATTACTCACCAGTCTGCCCCTGCATGTACACAGGCTTGTCCATCTGGACGAAGATGGTCATGAACCGGCGGGAGAACGTCAGCTGCGTCTCGTTGACGAACGCGCGCCCGCCGAACGGATCGTCCAGGTACAAACCCTCCACCCGCAGCTTGTAGTCCCCAGGGACTGTTGTTGGCGGCACCTGAACAAAATTGGGGTAGGATTGTAATCTTATAAGATTGTAGAATGAAGTGTATTGCACTTATGTATTGAACAGTAAGTGACGTTGATACTATGTATATTTGAGGCTACCGTGCTATTTCTATTCATCTGTGATGATGTCCAAAGCTTGAATGAATGAGAATAGAAAAAAACTTGAAAAACAGACTGCAGAAGACAGTATTGAGAGCAACACTTAAAACTGTGAAGTAAAGTTGGAGGATGAACTTAATGTGACATTTAGTCCCTTTGGGTTGAGAGACTGCATGCATTGATTGACGACTTACTTGCCTCCTGTCATTGCTATAAGGCATATTCAGTGTAAGGACATGTACACTAGGTAATAAAATAATTTTTTTAAATTACTCTGAATAAAGACATTTTGTTTTAATATTATTATTTTTGAGCAATAATGCTTAACTTACCCTCATATTCAAAATCTCAGGCACACCCTCCTTGACCTTTGCTATGACATCGGCTATCTCGACACCATTACAAGATATGGAGGCCCTGATTGTCATCAGCAGTCTGGCTCGCAGGATGTTGGCTGATATCTTGTAGATCTGCCCAGGTCTCACCATACGAGATGCCACTATGAAGTAAGTGCTGGAAATATTGTGCAAGTTCATTTGTGTTAAATTACACATGATTGATGCATAAAAAATCCTGCCTCCATCAAATAAATAGTAATTTCTTGAACTCTGTTACTTGATAATTTGCAACTAACTTCATTTACAGGTAAGTTTGCTTAGTTGTTCTAATATACATGTAAATTAAGTGAAATTATCATGGTGAGAGTGCTGCTTTAATGCTACTTGTTGAGTTGTGCAATAAATAAATAGATCAAAGATTTAAAAGTATTAAACAATCATGGGTAGTGTACAAAAAGTTGTGCATTTTTTGATATTAAGTCAAGTTTTTATTCATTATTAGGTACAATTTGTGCACACTTAATGAACGTCATACATTGATATTTATATACAAGCATCCACTTTGATCGTCCCTCAGGCAAAATGTAGACTGGGAGATAAAAGCAGGTGGAAAAAAACTCCCAGCACTCTTTTTAAAGTAATAATTATTGAGAGTAAATAATAAAGGTGAGAGAAACAGTACATATTTTAAAATTAGCTTGTTAAAAACGTATAGCTCTTTACAGCACTACAACTGTAGCTTAAAAACATAGCCATAAGGTAGAATCAATAAATCCAGTAAATTTCATTGAATCAATAATTTTTTTAGAGGATAAGCATAAACATAATATATACTTACGCCTCATTAATTATAACACTTTCATGTTCCACCTCCGGGTGTCTGATAGAAGGCCCGTACGATGTACGACCTGTATCCCAAGCAGGCCTCGGAGTATTATCGGGAAAACTCTGACTATTTGGATCATTTCTGTTATCAAACTGGTTGAACCTCTGATCCTGGTTGAAACCATTCCGATTGGGTTCATACTGGTTTACATCAAACTTATTCCGGTTGGGGAACCTTCTATTTGGGTCATAGGGGTTGTCATATCTTGGGTCGGGTGGGTTGTAGTCATTGGTTGGATTCGGCTGGCTGGTGTCTGGGTTGTAGGTGGGTAAAGAATAGTCCTGTGCCACACATACTTGTAGTAATGCAATCGAACTTATGTATATGGATATGAGATTCATAGTTCAGTCTTGATTTAGCGCCCTGGAATGAAAGAGGACAAATTATAATAATCTTCTATAAAATACATCAGAGTTTATAAATAAGCTTAACTTTAATGACTTTGATTTTAATACTCCATAGAGGTCAGCGTTTTCTGTATACTTTGATGTAAATTTTTTTGTTTGAATAAAGGTCCCAGTTCCTATACCTTTACTTATTTGTATTCCATGATTTACTGTCATATTTGTAGTGAAACGTAAGGTACATACAGTATGAATTGGAGTACATACTATAATGTCCTTGCAACCTGGACATCTAAAGCCTATCTGGTCTATTTAATCAGTACTGTTTCAAATTTACATTTTTATTATTATTATGAGACGAAAATCGATTTAAAACACAAATACCAGTGCTTGTATATACACATATTGTATATTACACATTTTCATGATTTCATCAAAAGCTCATTTTACACTTCTTCACTCTAACCTCAACTGAACCTTCAGACGGGTCGAATAACGTAAACATACTGAACTTCCTCACGGTTCGATAATTACGCGTTCATTCAACCAACAAGCCATGGATTATCAAACCACAGATTCAGCATATGCATTACACTGGAAACATGCAACCACTGCGATACAACTAATGCAATTATGCATTAAACCAGGGCTCAGATGTCTGATGCCTAGCCCTACATTGACCGAATGCCAAGTATTATGTCATTAACACAATTACTGGTTAACTAACTACCAAAATAGTACCCTATTAACTAAAGAACAAAGCTAAACATACCACAATTTACGTTAAAATCCATCAAAACTTCACAAACACTCCTAAGTTTCGAAATAAGAACGTTAGTCACCGTAAACATTACGCCTCCAGCAAGATTAAAATCTTAGCTTACATTACAGTAAAACAATGCTAACTCTTTTACATGTCAAGAAAATGAGCCCAACCCCTGATTAACCCTGTTTTTAATTTAATAAACCGTGCAATTACCTCACCTGGAGTTAACGCCCATGGAAACGCCTGGCTTGTATTGTTTACCGCACTGAACACAATAACATTTATACGGACACTTTTTGCTAACGTTCACCAACTAAAAATACTGTGTATTTAATTCAAAATATGAGATTCATTGAAAATAATTCAAATGCATGAAATAAACAAGTACGTTGCACAGGTTCCTTACTCATTTCATTGAAAAAATGTTGTAAAAGTCGTTCGCGCAGTCGCACCACGCCCGGCTAATAGTAGTGATGTGAGTGTAGGTAATAGTGAAAAGTTTGATTTTATGTGATTTATATCGATAACAGAAAACTGCAATGGATTATCGTTGTTTAACCTTAAAATCATTAAATATAATATAATTTTATTACTATTACATAAAAATACATTCATAAACATTCTTTCTTTTATTAAAATTTATATTAATCGTAGCTTTCAATCATGTGTTTAATCGATTTAAGCAAACAAGGATCATCAAAGTTTTGTATTGTAAGTTAAAGGAGTTTTCAAACATCCTTTTCCACATTTGTTACTACTAGTAACAGTTATTAGCAGCAATCTGCCGAAGTGGTATTAAATGAGTGAGCCTTTTACATATTTTTGCATATTCAAAAATATACTCTTAGGTAATTTGAATGAAAAGGCGAATTTTACTCAAGATCTCTTTACGATTTAAGTAACGATTATTTAAATAGTTAATAATGTACAGTACACCATTATTTTCTGTGAAGAAAATTCTAATTGTATGTATGTAGCTTTCAATGGTACCGCGCACCAGGCCGCCACTTTCAATTATTTTAGTCACACCAACAGTCCTCGTTTAACCTCGGCTCTACACTTTCGCAATGAAATCATGCCACGCCGTGCAAAAGCCATCTGCCAATCAGGGAATGAGAAAAGGACCGTAACCTCTTTACAATTATCTATGTACATTCACGTTCATGCCTGCTTGCAGAGCTTTGCGGCATAAATGTAAAGATGGCAAATTGTCTATGTCAAGATTCTATGTACAATATAGCATGCTTGGATTGTTCTCCATGGATTTGAGGTAATGTCAGTGTTGCTAGACGATAGTCACTGTCTTAATCTCCCAAATCTTTTCCGGAATTTCCCGAAACGCAATGCACTTGTTATGGGTAGGTATTCTGATATCATAATTCATAATGCCTTGATCCTTTGCATTCATGTCTCTATAACTTTGGCTGGAGTTTTGTTTTGGATCGTAGCTTCGATCTTATTTCTATATGTAATTTCATACATATATTTGTTTTGTCAAAAACATTATAAGACATGAGAAAATCCAACAAAACTCAAATTAGGATTTTTTTATCCCCCTGTAAAAATGTGTTATCAGTTTAAAACCCGTATTTAGGGAAATTTTCCCCAATGCGTAGTGTTGTGTTTATAAGAGCAGTAAAATCGATACAATTGAAAGAATTCTTATCTCATACTATCAGGCGATATGATAGCCGTGGCTTATTAGAGGGATTCGAATCAATAGCGATTCAAGTACCATCTTCGAATTTAGTACTCTAAGTAGCACGCACCGGCTTCCTGGTACGCGCTCTTTATACAATTTAATATCACCTGCTGTAACGGTAAAGGAAACCTCATGAACGAGTTTTCTATAGGTAATGTTCACAAGGGCACGTGAAGTCCGCCAACTCGCGATAGGCCAGCGTGGTGGACATCATTTCACAATTGAAATACAGAAATGGTAAAATAATCTGATCCGATAGGAATCGAACCCAGGATCCATCCATTATAATTTATGGAGCGACGGCGTCTTAACCAGTGTGTCACGCAGGTCGGTCGTCTATACGAGGTGTGAGTAATTTTAGTGTTTACTGGCTTTGCTTCCCAGATGTCGTAGCCTCCGATTCAGCTTGTTCATTCAGCACCAACACGCCAAACCTAGTCTCTGAAGGATGGATAGTTGTGACTACATAGCCAATAGGTACATAGCATTTCATTATGTAGTGTGAGTGCGCCTCAATAATATACCGGCCAGTATAGATAGCCCTGTAGTTTTCCTACCAGGAAACATTTGGCGATGTCCAAAAAAATCCGTGATGGATTTTTTGGGACGTTTTTGTACACTTTGATTCTTATAACGAATAAAGTGTACATTATTTATCTATTATCCATCGATAATTATTTTTGAAAAGTGGATTCTTTGGGACAACGAGAGCCAAAAGATCCATTGTGAATAAAAACAAACAGACACAAAGTACACATTACATTATTATTGATTGGGCGAAAACTTCCTACATTTAAGTTTATTTTATTGAGTTTGAGTACTAAAAATAATGTTATATATGTTTTTTCAATGGATTTTTGGGACATCGCCAAAAATTTTTTATTTCAAATTAATCAACAACAATAACTTGGAAACAACTGTAGTCGCTATCTATAATGAACAATAGGTTATTGAGACCCAAGCCAATGATAGTGGCTGTTGGAGTTTACTATTGTATTAGAGTATTATTCCTCTTAATTCCACTCCCAAACTATCTTGCATACAGAACTGACACTTTTTTGATACATAGGAAAGGGCTGTTTTAGCTTGGTCTTGTCAACTGAAATAAAGTGGAATAATAATTTTACTATAAATGAAGGTAGTATAAAAAGGTTAATAATAGAAAATTCAGTTTATCAATTGACAAGATTGCTAAAACATAAATTTTTAGACGGGTGTTTAAAGGATAGGTATTAGCCCTCTTGTTCTGTCAGTCAAAACTAAAAATAAAATAATGGTATCTGATATTTCTTGGGAGATTAAGTGATCTGTGTCATGATCGTGGTGAAGTAAAAGTGTGAGCAAATAACAAGGGCATGACGGAAACTTTGAAAAATAAGGCAAGATTTTATTATCTCCCACTGCAAGTTATTACATTCAAATGTTTTGTACATAGGCACATACAGGGATAACAAAATAAAAAATATTCTGATTGATGAAATTCTAATTAACCACTGAATTCTCCACAGGTCGGCAGGATCTCATAAACAAAGGATTGATAAATAAAAATAAATCACAAGAGTGACAGGATGTAACTCGTAACAGACCGCAGGACGAGCGGCGAGAGCGACATGTACTGCGCCGAGAACAAGAGGCCTGGGGTCCGTGGGACGGGGAGCTCCGGGGCCTCCACTCCTCATTGAAAAATCATCGTACGCCAGCATCCAATATTTATCTTTTGACAAATAAATCTGTACAAAATATATTAAATATATACTCTGTAATGCTAAAAACTGTAACGCTACCTCATCAATAGTTCAATCACGATTATTAAATGATTTAAAAACACAACTCTTCACGTGCAAGAACAAACATTAACCTATAGGCGTCGCGAGCACGGCCGCACCCGCGCGGGGAGACTATATACAAGTCATTACTGTAAAACATACTCCTCAGTCTCTCACGAGAATACGCCGCTGCTTCGTTTCATAATTCCGTCGCATTAATTTCATATTCATACAGTCTGTGGTCTTACGTTCTAGTGTCGCGTATCGCGATCCTTTGCTTATAGTCCGTGCGTGGTTCGTAGCTTCGTAATATACATAAGTTTGTCTGTGAACATGTAGCATGGCATGTATTGTGCGCTGTGGCTAGTTCCGCTCGGAGTCGTCGCAGTCGCGCGAGATGTGGCCGGGCTTGCCGCACACGTAGCAGGTCTTGGTGCCGTCGGGGCAGTTGCGCGAGATGTGGCCCGCCTTGTTGCAGTTGTAGCACGTCTGGCTGGAGTTGTCGCGCCCGCCCTCGGGGCAGTTGCGCGCGATGTGCCCCGTCTTGTTGCAGCTGTAGCACGACGGCTCGTCGGGGCTCTGCGCGCACTCGCGCGCTATGTGCCCCGTGCCGTTACACCTGCCCAACACACACACAACACCAACCATTATTTCACATAAGACTAGCTAACGCGAAGCCTTACTGCCCCCCCTTCACTGTGAGAGGAGTCAGGAGACTCGACCGTGCAGTGGGTCATTAATGGTTTACAGATACTTAACACTTAATAGACATATCATTATCTGGATCAAGGATTATAGATGGTACAGCCAGAGCAGCTCGCCCGGGGGGTACCTTACAGCCAGCCTCTTATTCCTTCGAGTACCCAATTAGAAAACGTCACTATCACGGTGATAGCCGATCGGCTAATTGAAAGGTCCGAGTTCGAATCCCATATACGGCCCAATTACTGTTCTTATTATTCATAACATTATTACCATAGATTACTCATTGATACCAATTTCAAGTAACTAAACGGAGCCTAGCAATAATTGAGAGCGACCTGTTTGCGTTTGATATAGAAACACCTGCCTCTATCTAAATAAAAGATGACGAAAAAACAATTTGCGTGACGATAAATTTATACAAACTTGTCACACAAGAATTACTCTTAACTACGTACTTGTCCTAAAGTTGTGGTTTAGGTGACGCCAACGTATCATTCGGTGCCTATAAATAGGCAAGGCAAAAACTTCTCTCCTCTATGTGTCCACCCAATTTGAATTATTGATTAGCTTCAGTTTAATCAATCAAAATAAAAATTTGAAACAGTTATTTTTCGTTTTGGTCTTTCGTTTCGTTCTGGTCTTTCAAATAAGGTCTTAGCGCAGTTTTTATCAACGCTGATATTATAAATGCACTGATCAACAACATCTTTAAGTTTGTTACTTTAATAGTCATTTTTTAGGATTATGACGTATTATTTTTCCCCATCCGCGATCTTGATAAGACTAATAAAAATGATCGTTCATACATATTCGGACTGAACTTTTGTCTGAGCAAATTAGAATCGAATAGAATTAGTCCCGCATAATCAATCGAGTCTAGTAAAATTTTAGTAATCACGATCGAATTTGAGGATTCGTCGATAGTCTGGTACAACTAATGATCAGGAGCTAGTGAACGTGACCGCGCACGTGGAAGGTCGTAGGGTGGCCGACGGTTGGGTCAAGGTCACAGAGGGGGCGTGTACTCATGTCACGTGGCACAAGTTGAATATTTCATTAGTGGCTGCAAACGTAACTTGGCCTTGACATCCAAACAGCCTATCAAGATAAAATATAAAAAATAAATCACGACGACATTGCATTTTACTTCACTTTGCGCGATACCATGTCGCCTGGAGACTAGATAGTATTAAGAGCAAATTGGTCGGTCCCCTTGGCTTTCTGACGTCCCACAGCCTTAGTGTCTATGGTATTCCTGAACGCATCTTGGAAAGACGTACTTACCAGGAGCAACTACAGCAATCTAGGTATACCTCAGAGCTAGTTCAATGGTTTCTATACAACTTACGGCTTCGGCGGACTTCCCATAAGTTCGCAAGCATCGCGGCAGCCGTGCTGTTCAAAAGCAGCCGACTTTCATAAAACAAAAATCGCTATGACAAATAAGATTGCATCGCGACTACAGCGCGTTGCAGCGCGACTGCGCGTGCTACTTCTTGTAGAATTAGGCCACTTCCGAGCAGTACGGCTGTCACGCGATACTGCCTTGCGCTTGCGGCGATGCTCGCGACATGATGAGAAGTGTTTATGGCTTCGCGTCGTCACACGTGTACACACCTGTAGCAACCACGCGAGACCACGCTGCCCTGGGAGACTAGGACACCCTTGCTAGGTACTGAGCTAGAGCTAGCTGTGAGACGTCACTGTGTACCGTACACACCTGTAGCAACGGTCGGCTTCCTCCTTGCAGTCGCGCGCGAAGTGGCCGATGCGGTTGCACTTGAAGCACTTCTCCCGCTGGCGGTTGAAGCCCGCGTCGCGCGAGACCACGCCGCCCTGGGTGCATTCGCGGGCGAAGTGCCCCGTTCGGTTGCACTTGTAGCATACGCTCGAACTCATCGCTGTAACACGACACGGCGAACGTTATAACGGGATCCAGATGCCGTATAAATGTATCGGTCGATCAATAATCACGGTCTGACCCGCTTTCGAGTTGGATTAGGTCATTGATTGTGACTTGTCTTGTGTTACAAGATTGGTGGGGACGATGGTTTTCTGGTGTAAAGATAGCAGCATAGAACCCTGGTTATAAAGAATGACACACCAATAACTACATGAATGACTGCTGGCCCCCATGTTAGGTTTATATGAACCTGAACTGATGGGGATTTGTGCTAGTGTGCCGCTAATGGTAGGTTCTACGATGTTTTATTCTTCTTCGTTTTACTGATATTATTTGAGGCTAAAATAAATGTGGTCAATCATAGTAGAGTAATCATAGAGCGGTTAAGAATATTACGTAAGGAAACTTTATTGCAAACTGCAGTAGAAAATATTTTTATTAATTTCATCTTAGATGTAGGTACAAGCTTTTAAACAGCTGTGCTCGAAATGCAAATTATTACTGAAACCAGTAAAATTAAAATCAAAACTATCTCGTTGTGCGTCATTGTTTTTCAAAATATTTCTTCCATTACAGACAAAAATGTATGTACGCCAATCTACTACAATAAACACATAAAACTACTCGCAATTAACATATCTATGAAGTTACAGTTTAAATTCGTCTCAAACTGTATGAAGTTGTGATCTAGAAACGATGCGTGCGGAATGCAGCCGTAAACGAACATGCAATATGCATTTACTCAGCATGCAATTTACGAACAGGAAAGGCAGTTGGGCCCACGAGCGAAGTCCTAGCACCTGCCTGTAGTGTACCGGCTTATCTCAGTTACAACTTTATCGTTCATACATACCTGCTTCATCTTTATAATATCTACAAAAATCCATTGGTTCTCGATGTATTGCCCGCGAAAATACTCAACTGATATAATGAAATAGCTAATTTAGCACATTGTGAATAATTTTGGTCAAACTTAAAAGATAGGATAACTTTCTAACATAACTTAAATTTTACAAACGAAATCGAAAATGCTAAATACTATAAATGCGTAATGTTATTGAGATAGAGTATTGTATTCAGATAGAGATGAAGTAAAGTTGTGTGTGATTTTAACACAAATACGGCTGAATGGATTTGAATGACGTTGGTCTTCGTTGGTACACATATAGTTTTTTTAATAACTAACAAAGATAGTGTATTTTTTTCATGGCGATTGTAAAAAATATTTAATATGGAAGAATAAAAATTTGGAATGTGGAACAAAATCCACGTTTTCTTTACAAGCGTGTTTACAACTATGTTTACTTGGAACAGATACCTTTGCAACTTTGTATGAAATAAGGATTAGGATGTACGTTGCGGTCTAGTGAAGGTTGCGGTAAATCCTATAAGTGAGTGGATTATCTCAGATTTACTCAGTATCTTTAGTTTAAACACTTCAGCAATACTGTCACGGACATCTTTATGAAGCCAATATAAGGCTGCGTTTCCACCAGAGCTGTGCTAAGCGAGGCTATTGGTTGTTCAAAAACGCATCCCTCGCTACGCATCCTCGCACAGCTCTGGTAGAAACGCAGCCTAGTAAGAAAGTAGACAGGTACTAGTTATTTTTCTCAGTGTGTCAAAAATTAGGTCGCTAAAGCGTCCACGAAAGACAAGGCACTGAATGTGGTAAAAATCGTTCAAAAATCATCAATGTCTCCAAGGTTTTTATCAAACCGGGTAACAGTTTTTATCAACCTGAGTAAAATTGTTGCTAGTTGATACATTCTTCCATAACAAAACTTACATTTACAATGTAACGTTTACCAAGAACACAATACATGATGTTCCGTTATTGAAACAGGACAATAATAATATTAAGTTGGTTCAGGATGCTATGAAATAAAATAAAAATAAAAGTATTTTATGTTAAATTTTAAAAAAGACGAAAAGGTTTTATGGTTAAAATTTTCGAATTTTCTTTAAAAACCTTCGATCAACAATACACTAGATTTCGGGTCGGCGCAAAAAATACGTCTCGGTGAATAACAGCTCACTTGAAATGTGAGCTCTAATTTTATTTAGTTCGCTTGTAAAAGAGCCAATGTAAACACGTGTCACAATGCCGCAATGTGCATTCAAAAGTTGCAAAAATAATGCCTGAAGGAACAATTTAACGGCCGGAGTGTCTTACTTTCGGTAAGTACATATAGAATAAGTTGTATTTTATGCTTTAAACTAACAAATAATATCAAATTTAAATCAAAATTACCGATTTTATATCACCGCTACAAATGTTTGACCAACGTTGGCGCAAAATTGTGTGTAACAGAACAATAGATGCATGGAGTAGATTTGTATTGTAATAATTTATTTGTTACGAGATCTTTAAAATTGGTTAATACAAACTTTGTGTCTGTTTGTTGGACTTTCATAAGATACTTAGCTTTCCTTTTTTTATTTTAGCTTTCCGAGCAATCCGTTTACGTGTGCAGAATGGATCTCGACTTTCTATGGACATCAGTTTTAAAATTATATATTGACAAGAATGTGTTTCCTGGAGGAGATAAACACAATCACGAAATTAATTTACTCAAATCAGTGGTTCAAAAATTTATTGACGTCAGGTTACATTATATATGTAAAAAAGCTACCGATATTTAATTATTATTTTGATCTAATTATTGCACTAAACTGTACATGTATTATGAAGATTGTAAACATGAATATAAAGATATTGTGGAATTTAGTGATATTTTTATTTGTGGCAAAAAACTATTGTCGATTCGCACTTTTACCACCCTTTGTTCCCATTCATCCACATCTGCACACAGTATGTCTAAACACGACCGTACTTTCAATATTACGGTTTGTGATACCCTAAAACCCAGAAGAATCCCTTTGTTCACATTCATCCACATCTGTACACAGTATGCCTAAATACGACTACAATGCTAAGGTACCTACTAGCTACAACAGCGATAGACACCTTGGCCAAAAACATATTATACATACACATAAATAAACATACACACAACAAAACGGTTACAAAATAACATATATGTATGTATACTATCAAACATACTCGTAGATGCCCAAAATATAAATAATTTTAACTAAACTTTCGTGCATAATAATATACTAAATTATTTTTGTGTTCAACGAGACTCCATACCTTCTGTAGTTAAATTTGAGGAAGCAAACTGAAACGAAACCAAAGGATGTAACTCGCAAGGTAATAACGGGAAAAAGTACTTTATTTATAGTTCATTAAGGTTGATTTCACATAAAATGTTGTTTAACTTATGTCTTTTCATTTCTAAGTGACGGGAGTAATTTATTGCTTTGCTCGTTTTTCGTGACGAATGATTGTAAGAAAAAGAATATTTTGAAGAATTGCTACCTTATTGCTAGGCGTCATGGTTGTAATTAGGTTGAACTTACAACTGTTTTAAAACGTTTGTCTTATTTCGTAAGTAAAGAAATGAAGATGTATAAGTATGTATTCACGCGGACAGTATAAGTTTTGATTTTGTACGTGACCCGATATCTAGTGTATTGTTGATCGAAGTTAAAAACGCACTATAATTTTTAATCATTTTCTGGAGGCTTTTTTCCGCCTCCCTTCAACGCTTACAATGAGGCGTCATCGCGCACTAAGTAAAATTGTTCTACATAAACCTTAACTTGGACTTTTCTCTTAGCGGCATACATAGTGAACCAACCACGCCAAATACCTTAAAGATCGACCCGTATGCTTATGTTCAGCGATGAAAAGCAAAAAAAAAAGCTCCTTAAATAGGGTTCATTTAATTTATTGACCAAATTCCTCGGTAGTACATTGGGCCTTGGAGCGCGTCGTCTAACTGAAACGCGCGCGGTCGTTCCCCCTACGTCTTTGGCCCAATGATCGCGGGACGGGGCATAGTACAAAGTGTGTAAACCGTACAGAGGCTTCATCCAGTGCATACTGCAACGCACATAATTATAGAAATCGTTCAGACTTATTTGTTGTGCCGAGATTTAATACAAATCGCTATTGTTCCGAGATTTCGTGGGAATGAGCAATGTGTATGCAAAATATACCTAACCTCCTTCCTTTTGGTCGGTTAAAAAAGCCGTGACCGTCACCGATTATGTAGTTATTCCCAAATTCTCAATGACACGCAATTACTTCGAAATTTCTGTAACATTCCGTTTTTTTTTTTGTAAAATGTAGTTTTTACTAGTTAGGAAAATTAGTAGTACTAAAATGAACTGTCATGCTGAAAACACATGAGCAGCAATTCAATTGAGGCTTGATTTCAGCCTATATGGGTGACGCACGGTCGCTTGCGCGCTTTATGACGCTCGACTTCTGTACTCTATGGTTCATGCGAGACAACGCGCGCCTCCATTGGAAAGTAAACTCGATCTTTTACGACAAAAAGGGCGAAACTGTGAACAGCGACGCGATTCAAACCAGCGATTAGAAGTCTTTTGGAAAGTTTTGGTAAAAATACGGGGTGTTCAGTGGTCACTGAACTCATAGGTCATAGACGCATACGTACAATAAAATTATACATCTATTTCTACCTGACGCGGTAATGCCCCACGAAAGTAAATCATGAATACAAAACCCGTTGCTTTAATTACAGCAATAATCCTATCTGAGTTCGTTTGTGGGTACGTTGCTTCTGATAGGGACAAAGATAGTTGCCTCAAATAATGCTTTCTCAACCTACACACTAGACATGACTGCTTCACTGAGGGCCATGAAATAAAATAATTCTACGGCCTAGTAAAATAGACCCACTACAGGGTTGGGTCTCCTCTCACAATGAGAGGAATGTAAGCCTTAGTCCACCACGCTGGCCTTATACGAATTGGTTGGCTTCACATGACTTTGAGAAGTTTTTTTTGTGAACTCTCAGGCATGCAGGTTTCTTCGCGATGTTTTCCTTCACCGTAAGAGCAGGTGATATTTAATTTTATAAAGCGCGGGCTGTCTTGGTTGAGCGATACATTTAACGTTATAAAACTGAGTTAGCGAGGCCGCAATATTATTTGTAAAAGCCGGTGACGTCTTGACCCTGAGTATGATAACGGTCGAACGAACAAGAGTACAAGATCAGGGCGAGCCGACTCGTTTCGTCGTCAATTGATACGCGGTCATTATGTACTCGGCACGAGACAAGTTATAGTTCACTTAATATGAGAATTCACATTTTCTTCGCTATCGAGAATTTACAAATGTTATCGCTCTGAAGTCAAAGAAAAAACCATACAAACAATTTTCCCCGGTAAGGGTACGCTATTTTTTTTCCAAAAGTAGCCTATAGCCATTCTCATGAATGCACATGAATATTTTTTTAAATCTGTCTGTCCCAGAGCACTAGCAAACAATATAAACAAACTCTTCAATCCTACTAAGTTAGATTTGAAAGTTTGTGAGGATGGATGTTTGTTACTCTTTCACGCAAAACCGGCTGAACAGTTTTGGATGAAATTTGGTATACAGGTAGTTTATAACCTGGATTAACATACAGGATACCTTTAACTCTTCTCCTCATCAAGTTCTAAAATCTACACGGACGAAACCGCGGGCAAAGTTTAGTTACATTAGTACCTACAGAAAGCATAAACGGTACAAGATCACGGCGACTCTACTCGTTTCGATTGTCGTCAATTGATACGCGGTCATGTCATAGTATAAAGATATGTACTAGGCAATACGCGACCGAGGCACAGGAAAGGACTCGATGCAAACTAATGGAGAACTAACTACGGTAAATGCGTTTCGTACACAGTTGTATTATAACGTGAGTTAGTTTAATATAGGTAGTCAATAATTATAAATGAATTCAATAGACACATCGCTTATTCATTTCACGTGAATTGGATTTTGGAATTTGATGAGTAGTTTCGTTTTAGATAGCTTAAATAACCCAGAATAATTTCAACATTAATTATAACAAAATAACCATCTATCTACCTTGCCAAAATATTAGCACATTATATGTATATACATTTGCTCCAGATTGAGGCATATACATATATCGCCAGCAAAATTCGAATTCATTAAAATTGTATTACTTGATTGGAAAGTTTGCAATAAACATGTCATAAATATTAAATGTAATTTTTATAAATAGTGCATAATACAGTACCCACATAGGGGTGTTCGTGTTTTAATATTTATAATATATAGTTTATATAGTATTTTCTTTACTTAAAGAACGAAACAACAATTAACACTTTGTACTTGTAGATTTTCACTGGAATAATTTCATTGACTTTGAACAAGTAGGAGAGGAGAGAAAGTGTGAAAGTTATTGTGGAGCACTAACAATACGAAAACATCGTAAAAACTAAATACCTCGGTATCATTGTGTTATCAAATACAAGACATCTTACCAGGCACACTGAAGCTCGAAAAACGCTATCAAAACGATTACAAATAAAATAATTTATAAATATGTATTTACAAAATGACAAAGAATATATAGTAATTTTGCAATGTTATCCAGTAGGTTGTGGTGCAAATGTTACAAGTACTAAAAATTGTTAAATGTATGTCAGTGGGTCATTTGAAAGTATGATGTCTATTTTTTTATTTGTGAAACACTGAGCAGGCCGACTGAAGTTGCTGAGTAATTAGGAAATTCTGATTGTTTTCAGTTTTGATACTTTTATTTTTTAAATTATAATATTGCTTATGTAGATAACAGTCATGTACATCTATTAATTTGTTATAATAAAAATGCTAGTTGCATAGTAAAGTTGGGTTGAAATCCAAACCAAAATAAAAGATTAATTGCTATCATGATTAATCTGGAATTTTATTGTGAATATGGATTATTTTCGGTAGATAGCACTTTAATAAGATAGATAGCTTATCAATCTAAGTTTAGATCAACAAATTTCTCTAATTTCTGAGTAATTGATAAATAAATTGTCAAACCTTACGTCATCAATAAAATAAAAATTTCAGAAATATTATGTTACAAGTATTTTTTGTGTTTGCATGGAGCATTTTATTTAATATGGGTCCTGCCTGAAATGAAGATTTATTTTATTTTATATTAAGATGTGGAAGATTCTAGGTTCAATTCCCAGCACAGATGTTTGTATCTATAATATGGTGAAATGTTTACAAAAAAAGGTAAAATATATTTAATAAATGAAGAAGTTTAGAGAAATTTTGTTACAATTCAGAATGCAGATGACTAGTTTGACAGGTTTTAATAAACTGTTCTACTCATAGGGCTATGTTTTTTAGTAAACTTTTATTTGAATTACATTTGATTTGAAAAATTATAAGTTAGGCATTAATTTAGTAAAATATGGAAATTATCCAGTAACATCAAGTGCACTATGTAACAATCTCAATACACTTAGAAAGTGGAAAATTACTGGTGGTAAGTAAATGTAAATGCACAACAGTAGTATTTAATGTTCACAGCAGCCAAGAATGTTTTATGTGTTTTGTGTTAGCAATAAAAGGCTGCATAATTTAAGGATAGTAGGTGAACTTTATAGAACACTATGAGGAAATCTGCATGTGAGAGTTCTCTGTGATGTCTCAAAGGCATGTGAAGTCCACCAATTTGCATAAGGCCAGTGTGTTGAGCCAACTGCTTACATGATAAGGATAAAAAAAAGGATGCAGAATAATATTACAGAGACTAAGTTACATGCAGGAATCAGTCAGCATGAAGCAGAATTAATTTGAGTAGTAAAGGAAAATTTGATTACATCAAAGAAAATTCTTGTAAAATGAAGTATTCTGTTTGCAAGAATAGCAACACGTGCTCTTACAACTTCACACAGTACTGCTGTCAAGTTTGAGGTTGGATGTCGTGTAGTATGGGCTGCCATCATCACTAATAACATAAAAAAATCTAAAAGGGGTGAGAGATAGTTCTGTAAAACTTAATTTTTTAAACAAAGATAGTTAAGTTAATACTAGGAAGCTTCTTCTTGAACAGGACTTTTTGTAGTCCTGACCTGATCTTAAATATACATTACAAGGAGAATCTAATAAGCTTCCTCTACCAGTACAAGGGTAATACATATTTCATAGTTCACAGCTTACATAACAGGTGAACAATATTAATGAAAATGAGTTATAAAGCAGTGCTGTGAAAGCAGTTGAAGTATAAAATTTCATAGTGATATAGTTTACAATAGCATAACATGCAATGCAGATGTTATCTTTAGGTGATCAAGGGCGATTGACACTGCACAGAAGCCAATAGGAGTGTAAAATCTGCTTGAAATTACATTAAGAATACACATAATGATACAAACATATTTCCTACTAAGTGCTTTCAAATTTAGGTGTGTGCGACTACATGATTACAATTCACACACATGGTGATGCAATATTGAGCAAATACTTAATACAGTTAAACAGTAATGCATTACAACGGGTCTCAAGAATATCATGACACCCTGTAACATATATTGAAGAACAAATCATCATACCCAAAATGAGTTTGTATGGTTCTTGTGTAAACAGAATTACTCATATTGAAACTCTTTATTGCATTGTGCAATGAACATTGTTTACTAAATCTGAAAATTATGATAAAAATAAAATTTAGATTAACGTAGAAAAAATATTCCTTTGTTTGATGCCTTAAGTAGGTAGGTACATAACGTTCTCAGTACCTATAGGAACTATATCAGTATTGTGCTAAGATTAAGTAGTAAATATAAGCACATATATGCATCCAAACAATGAAAATGGGTTTACTTCTATTAATTATTGTACTTTCCCACAAGTTTATGACATCAAGATGCGTCATACGTCTTGACGCGAACTGAGAAAACGACCGATTCACTACGTGATGACAAAGTACTATGCGAATGTACAATTTAGTTGAACACGAACATCTCTGCGGCTATTTACTTGCGTAGATACCAAGAAAAGGTAAAAGCAACACATTCCACAATAATTTACCTCTTAGTTATGTGTGTCAGGCGCGAGTCGCTGTCAAACGACCACGTTCAATAAACAACCTAAACACAGAAAACTAACTTAAAAACAGAAAGTTTTCACTTGAATATATCACTAGAATGTGCTTCGTGGCCACATTCCATTGCGAAAATAGAAAAAACACACTTTTAAATTATGTACGCGCTATAACAGCCAAACCACGTGTAGGATACCGGTAGCGCGCGGTTCAATGATCGTTGAATCACTTTACACTTACCGATTACTGTTATAACTTTCTTGAGCACTTAAAACACTATTATTTTAATCGTCAGGAGACGAAAATAAGGTTAAACTTAACAAATTAAATGTAATTTACGACGTTATGTTTGCAAGGAAGCCAGCCACCATCACTACGAATTCGTAAAAGACATTTTGGGCATAGACACAACAGTAAAAAAAAGTTTAAATCCTTTGGTTTGATGAACGCTATGATGGTATTTGTTGCAAGAAGAAAAAATCATAATGCTATTCTCAGACGTCTTGTAGTGACATCATTTTACAAAAGTAATAATTTTTGCATATTTATATTGCTTCGATTACAAATGCTTACAGGAATTTCAAAAGAAACTAATATATAAAAACATGAGTTGTGATCATAAAATACTTATAGTATTATTTATTAAATCAACAATAAATTTATGAAATCAATATTTATGCGAATGTGTAGGCACAACTTTATGAGGAAATGGTATTCTTAGGTTATTGTCGTTGAATTCTTTGCTAATCATAGATGTTTCCTGTATTCTTTTTTATTCATTCATTCTCAGCATTGTCAATGTCATGTCATTGTCATGTTAATTAAATGACAGATGTAGAACCTACCTTACTCACTTATACATACCTACCTACCTACTACTCTAAATATTGTTATTAATTTATTGTTGAAATTAAAATATTATTGAACGATTTATGAAATGCTTCAGTTTGAGTACTGTTAAGTTTAATTTATCTCCGAAAGAAAATGAAAACGTCAGAAATACTTTGATGAAATTGTCCGTGTTTGTTTTGTAACTATCGAGCACATTCTAAACATGTCTAGTGAAAAGAGAGCCAGTAGTCCGGTCGCGGAAGAGCGTCCTGAGGATGCAGAGGAGGCTGAAGGTTGGATCGGTCCTATGCCCTCTGAAGCCGCTCAGCCAAAACCTAAGAAACGAAAAGGTTAGTCCTATTTTGTTATTACAAGTCGTTCATTATTGTTGTCCACCGCATAAGCCCAGCGTTGTCATCATCCTACATCCTTCTCATCGTGAGACCCGACCCTGCAGTGGGTCATTAACTCATTTTTGTTGGTGAGACACTAGTTTGCCACTTGATCCCTCCAATCTAGGGCTTGATTTTGATGATTCCCAATTTCCCAATGAAGGAGAAATTATGTTCATTATGTAGATGTCAGATGAAAATTATTAATCTGTTATTATGTTGTTTACATGATATGTTTTCTTGCCTTGTTAGTGTCTGTAGTATGAATGGCACAGGAAATCCTAATTCACACTCAAAATGAGTGTGAAGAATAATTTTATTGTCTTCTTTGTAACCATACAGACTATATACCTTTAAATAAATTTTTCTACCAAAATCTATTCACCTCATATAATTTTATAAGCTTCTCAGTTCTATGTTCTCACTATGTTACAGTTTTGGAGTTTGAATCTCTCTACCTGGAGAACTTGCCCTCATCGGAGACTTATGAAAGGAGCTACATGCATCGGGATGTGGTCACCCATGTGGTGGTGACCAAAACTGACTTTGTGATCACTGCCAGCCAGGATGGACATCTCAAATTTTGGAAAAAACAGGTATCTCTATAATAAAGTATAATTTTTTTTTAGCTAAGAAGCTATCCTTTTACCCCTTGAATATGAGGACAGATTCTTAGCGAGTCAGTGTTTGAGTCCCAGTGTCATGCACTAATGACTTTCTTAATAAGTAATGTGTATTTTATAAAAATTACTCCTTCTGTAATGGTGAAGAAAAACAGAGTGAGGAAACGTGCTTGCCTGATGCAAGAAAGGGTATCAGCCTTTCTTCATAATGTTTTCAAAGGCATGTGAAGTCCACCAACTAACACTAGGCCAGAGTGCGGACTAAGGCTAACATCCTTGGTATTGTGAGAGGAGACGAGAACCAGCAGTTAGTTTAAGAGAGTAAGTGTAAATACGAGACCAAGAACATGCAGCTTCAAGGCTAGTTAAGAAGGTAGCAATAAGGTACCTCCCTGCAAGCTTTGATGGCTCTACCAACTTAACCTAGATTCTGTGTTACTGTTGCAGGAGGAGGGCATAGAGTTTGTGAAGCATTTTCGGTGCCACCTGGCGCCCATCAGCCACGTGAGCGCCAACAGCACGGGCACCCTGCTGTGCACAGCCTCTACCGAGAAGACGGTTAAGGTGTTTGATGTTGTTAATTTTGGTAGGTTTCTTATTTATTCATTGCTTCAAATTTGTGTTCTATTCTAGTATGTTGCAATGCTACAGTTATGAAAATTAAGAAAGGTTTAATCCGAGTTTATGAAAGACAATAAACTGGCGTCTTAGACTCCATCATAGGTCATATCTAGCTTTCTATCTGGCAAGAAAAAAAATGTTGATAAGTAGGGATTTTCATTTTTTTTGTTAAATAAGATTTTTTATGAACCTTCAAATTAATCGATAAAAAAATGAATAAAAATTATATTTTTGACAAGTACAAAAAATTAAATTTCAGATATGATCAACATGATATCCATAGAGTTTGAACCATACTGTGCTGAGTGGGTGCACTCGGCAGGGGATCCACTGTCTGCGCTAGCTGTGTAAGTAGTTCATGGTGGTTGTCAACAACAGTGACAACCACATTTTTATTTTTGATCCTCATTTATCATGCAAGTTACCACAGTGACTGTACCACTGAAGTATGGCTCGATACAGAATTATGGACAGTATATTTGTCAGTAACCCATTAATGACCCACTACAGGGTCGGGTCTCCTCTCACAATGAGAAGGATGTAGGCCGCCGTCCACCACGCTGGCCTAGTGCGGGTTGGTGGACTTCACATGCCGTTGAGAACATTTTTTTTTGAACTCAGGCATGCAGGTTTCCTCACGATGTTTTCCTTCACCGTAACAGAAGATGATATTTAATTTTATAAAGTGCACATAACTTTTTTTTTACAAAGCCATTGGTGCCTGCCACTGGGATTCGAACCCGGACCCCTCGATTCGAGGTCGAATTCTAAGCCCACAATAACAATCACAATAACATTTCAGATCCGACAAAAACAGCACCAAAATCCACATATTCGACGGCACTCAGAACACTGGGACGCCGCTGCACACCTTCGAGATGCACCAGAGCACGGTGGCCACCATCAAGTACAACCCCGTGTTCGAGGCGGCGGTGTCGGTGGACAGGGCGGGCATCGTGGAGTACTGGACGGGGCCCAAGCACGAGTACCAGTTCCCCAAGAGAGTGAGGTTCACCACCAAGCTGGAAACGGACCTGTTCGACTTTGTGAAGAACAAGACGTATCCCACGGCGCTCGCGTTCTCGCCCGACGGGAAGAAAATGGCGTCCATCAGTTTGGATCGAAAGGCAAGTGTTGTTTATAAAGTTTTTCACTATTTTTATGCCACACATCTCTGACTTAGATAGGCAGCTACTGTCTCTTTCTGAATCGGTCAGCTTGCTACCAATCTCAGTCAAAAATCTTTATTCATTATAATGTGCTACATTTGCACTCAATGAAAGTCAATATATGTAGATTAAATTTTTAAGCTTCCTCTTTGGGAAGCAGACCGAACAAAGGGAGATCTCCCATCAGTGAAGGGATATGATCCCTTAGAAGCGGCAGTTCTCCTATTACGTCATGTGGGAGCTATGTTGTATTTGTTAAGAAGGAAAGCTTCGATAACCATCTCTTGAAGAGTGTCTGAAGTCGTTTTTCTCTCTGTTCCCAGGTCCGAATATTCCACTTCCTGACGGGTAAACTACACAAGGTGCTGGACGAGAGTCTGCAGCGGTTTCAGGAGCTGCAGCATCAGACCCAACAGCTGCCCAACATGGAGTTCGGTAGGAGGTAGTGTAGTTGTGTGGCGACAGGCTGATGATACTTAATTTTTTAGGTGCTAGAGCTATTGTGGTTCGTCCTGGGAGTAAAGGATCTATCTCCCCTTTAATCCTACTGTGAAGTAGTTTTTATCTTTTGTTATATTAAGATTGAGAATTTTGAAGCAACCTTATAAGTCTTCATACAGTGTAGCAAAGCATGTACAACCTCAGGTTTTAGATGTAAATTATCACCAGGTGAATTTCTATTTATTACAATTTAAGAATCGCTGATTCTCAATAGGAAATATTGTTGCTTTAGTCCATATTTGTTCTGTTTTAATTATCAATATATAATTATTTATTAAAATTATCGTACTACTATTATAAATAAGAATGATTGTGAGGATGGTTGAATGGATGGATGTAACTCTTTCACACCAAAACAACTGAATAGATTTGGTTGAAATTTGGCATGTTATGTACATACCAATTTTTTTGTTTTAGCACAGATGTTTAAATAACATACAATAATTTATACACTAGACTTGATTGGGAGTCAGCCCAGCATACAACATTTTCTTGAAAATGACTCATTACAACAGATTTATGAAACAAACCATATTTTTTCCTCAATCCAGAATGGCAACAGAACGCGACCTAGATAAGTCCGAGGCGGCTCAGCTAGCGAACATAGTGTTCGACGCGAGCGGGCATTTCGTGGCGTACGCGACCATGCTCGGGGTCAAGCTCGTCAACCTGGTCTCCAACACCTGCGTCGCCATGCTGGGGAAACCGGAGAACCTGAGGCCACTGCACTTAGCGCTGTTTCAAGTATGATAATGTAATGAGTAGTAGTGATGTAGAGCTCTAGGGAGAAGGTTTTGGCTCGAAGGACCATGATTGCTTCCAAGGACCAAGATTTGCTTCTTCCTCTGAAGCAAGTCTTGGATCACTTGAATCACCAACATCTGCCAATATCCGGCTCAAAGGACCAAGTTTGGGTAACATATGTCTCGGAGGACCAACATTCGCCAATATCCGGCTAGAAGGACCAAGATACAGAGCAAGATACAGCTCGAAAAACTAAAATTGACAATCCAATGAACATAAACCTGATTCATAACTTTCCCAGGGTCGAACCAACCAACCAAAAGTGGCGACGACGCTAGAAATGGAGGGCTCCGAGAACCCCACGCTGCTGAACGTCAAGATGGACCCCACGCTGTTCTGCAGCGCGTACAAGAAGAACAGGTTCTACATGTTCTCCAGGCGCAGCCCCGACGACGTCAAGAGTCCTGACGCAGACAGGGATATCTTCAACGAGAAGCCTTCTAAGGAGGACATCATATCGGCCACTGAGGGACAAGGTATTCTATTTATCGGCACTTGCAAGTCCATTGCTAAAGAGGCCACTTCATACACTCTTGTGCTCATTACATCCTATAGATTATTATTATTGACATTACATCCACTGGGGATAGTATGATATTTATTAAGCAAAATATAATGAATTTCAGCTCACCAAGAGTAATTCAAAAGTACATTCTTTAATTGCAGTTTTTTTAGGATTCTTTCGTAATATTTTCTTTTTTCGCGGTAAGGCGGTAAGGCCGGAAACACATTTACGTACATTTAATGAAACCGATGTGGTTCTGGCGCGTCACACGACACGACACGTAAATGTGTTTCCGCCTTAAGTCTTCAATGCCCTCCCACTCCCACAGGTTTCACTGACCGAGAAACTTGCTTTTATTAAGTCCACCTTTGTACTGATACATTTGCATAATGGTTGAGTAGAATTAATAAATAAAATAATTAACAATACTTTAGAGAAAACGACGCAACTAATATCAGTGTTAGTTAGCATATTGTGTGAAACGTTCGTTACTAAACAATTAATGTCTGTCCAGGTGTCCAGCGCCTGTACGAGCAAGCGATCCTCCACACGTCCCTGGGCGACGTCCACCTGCGTCTGTTCGGCAAGGACGCGCCCCGCACCGTCGAGAACTTCTGCTCGCACGCGCGCAACGGATACTACAACCAGCACATCTTCCACCGCGTCATCAAGGGCTTCATGATACAGACCGGCGACCCAACCGGTGAGAACCGCTATCTCTACCACCACGAAACCTAATAGACACAGCATGTCATAGTTTCCACAAACAATTCAGTCGAAGCATTGAGGTGAGAAGGAGCGGAAAAAGAAAAAGAAAGCATCGCGATTGGTCAGTTCCAAATCGCGATATCCCGTTTGTTTCGAACTAGTGACCTGACCACTATAAGATGAACTCTAAACAAATTTACTGGGTGTTACAATCTCAATTAAGATTTCTGTCTTATTTAGACTCCTCTAGTGTTTCCCGCTACTACTTTAAAATGCTTTTTCATTCACAAAGAAGTAGGCACTGTGGATAATATTCTTTTCATTTTCAAAGCTTTATATCTCCGAAAATATATCACTGTCGACATTTCATCACATAACACTTTCGTTTTATAATATTTTTCTCTGTCGATTCCAGCAAATATCATCAGTGGCCGCCAACATTTCATTTCTCCATAGTAGGGCTCCTCATGGGTGATCACTATGCCAAATAGGTTGGATGCTCTTTGGAGGAAAAGGCGAGATCTCCCGCCAGGCTATGTCACTGCCTGGGGACCGCGGTCGGAATGTTGACTGTGGACCGACCAATGGTCCAGTTTGGTATGACGCGTGTGACGTGTTCTGTCGTTTACTACATTCGCTGCTGTCGTCGGTCATGCGTGGTCAGCATTTCATGTGAGGCGCGCCTCTCCTATTACTGTAATACGTAGCCTGTATCGCGCCACTACAACAAATAAAACATTTGTATTTTCCAGGCACCGGCACCGGCGGCGAGAGCATATGGGGCGGCGAGTTCGCGGACGAGTTCCGAGCGCACCTCAAGCACGACCGCCCCTACACCGTCAGCATGGCCAACGCCGGCCCCAACACCAACGGCAGCCAGTTCTTCATCACCCTCGCGCCCACGGTACGCCCCTGTGACCCATTAGTGACCCACTAGCGACCCACTGCACCTCAAGCACGACCGCCCCTACACCGTCAGCATGGCCAACGCCGGCCCCAACACCAACGGCAGCCAGTTCTTCATCACCCTCGCGCCCACGGTACGCCCCTGTGACCCATTAGTGACCCACTAGCGACCCACTGCATCTCAAGCACGACCGCCCCTACACCGTCAGCATGGCCAACGCCGGCCCCAACACCAACGGCAGCCAGTTCTTCATCACCCTCGCGCCCACGGTACGCCCCTGTGACCCATTAGTGACCCACTAGCGACCCACTGCATCTCAAGCACGACCGCCCCTACACCGTCAGCATGGCCAACGCCGGCCCCAACACCAACGGCAGCCAGTTCTTCATCACCCTCGCGCCCACGGTACGCCCCTGTGACCCATTAGTGACCCACTAGCGACCCACTGCATCTCAAGCACGACCGCCCCTACACCGTCAGCATGGCCAACGCCGGCCCCAACACCAACGGCAGCCAGTTCTTCATCACCCTCGCGCCCACGGTACGCCCCTGTGACCCACTAGCGACCCACTAGCGACCCACTGCACCTCAAACAGCGGTTTACGTCATTAGTATGTAATTGAGCTAGGTCCATAATAGGGCATTCTTTTAAGATATGATGTATATTCAAAACCTTTAGTAGGTATAACTTCTTCATATCCATTTGCATTTTCTTTAATGTCTATAATTTGACATTGAGCCAGTCACTTTTTTCAACTTGAATTGAACTGAAATGACGGGTGAAAATCAACATGTTCTGACTGATGAATGGACATGACATCTTTTCAAATGTTTCTTCTATTGCTCTCTAGGTGGCACTGTAGATGTTTCTGAATCACGCTGACGATTGTACCCGTAGCTTGTATAAGTAGCGGGAACAGCCTACTCTCTTCCAACTCATTAACCTACTCACTGCAGGATAAGGTCTATAATATTTTTGACCAGTAAAAGGAGTCACAACCTTTTACTTGTAAAATAAGTAAAAGGAGTCACAACCTTTATAAGCTTTTACTTGTAAAAATAAAATATAAAATAATAATCATTTTTATTTATACAAATATACAGAGTACAGAGTTGAGAGAGAGTATTTGTCAATGAAATTAGGATGCTGATCGACTATTTCGAATAATTTCGATCGCATGCGATGTTGAGTACAGCGATACTATTTCTATAACCATTTTTGTTTGTCCATCTCTCAAAAATTGTGCTTAGTTATAATAAATTGATTTTTTTGTCCCCAGCCCTGGCTAGACAACAAACATACGGTGTTCGCGCGCGTGGTGCGCGGCATGGAGGTGGTTCAAACCATCGGTGCCGCCAAAACCAACCCCAAGACTGACAAGCCATATGATGACATCAGACTCCTCTCTGTGACGGTCAAATGAAGTTGATGAATACGAATAAATGATTTGAAACACCTCTAACGCCTTTTCTTTGTTACAAAATAGCCTTTTTTAAATATTGTCAACCAGACTGCACAAGCCGTATGACCTAATGAGACTCCTTTCTGTGACGGTCGAAATGAAGCTGATAAAATACGAATAAATTATTTGAAACACCATTAATTATTTTTCTTTGTTACAAAATAGCCTTTATAAATATATTCTATAGTCCATTTTTATTCTCGTGTCATATTAATTTGGTAAACAATCTCAGTATGTCCTTTTATTTTAATTTGCGATAAAAAATAATGCTGACAAAAACTTAAAAACAAGTTGTCATTTAATAAAGAAACAGATTTCTAAAAACCATAATTTATTTTTTTAAAGCAATTTTACACTTTTTTCAATAAAAAGTAGTGCCAAGATTGTTAACCAATTAAGACAAGAGAATAAAAATGAACTGTAGACTGCCCAAGCTGCATGACTATCAGACTCCTCTGTGTGACGGTCGAATGACGTTAAATAAATACGAATAAATGATTTGAAACACCTTTAATGCCTTTTCTTTGTTACAAGATAGCCTTTTTAAAATATGACCAACAGACTGTTCGCTTTGCCCGTGTGGGTTTTAGAATCAAGTTAAACCAAGTTATAAACAATTATAAACTATAGTAACCGTCGTGAGTCGTGAGCACAGATTATCGGCGGTAGGGATATTGTATACTTTCTCATGATACTTTCAGCCTATGTACAGCAGCCGAAAAAACGTGCTGGACCAATAGACGACGCACACTGACGAACTGACGTTTGTTGAACCAATCGCGTGCACCGCAGCGCAGTCAATGTCAAACCGACCAATGAAAGTTCTGCTCACCACTCATGACGGCAACTCTAAAAGCATACCAAATTTATGCAAATCTGTTCAGTTGCAGTTTTCTTTTATGTAATTAGATGATGATTTTTAGATGTCCTATTACTTCGGAATAAGATTATTACATACTTCGAAAAAAAAAGATCAGTAGTTATGTCAATTGACTTTCTACATTCTATACTCCATGGCGTAATTCCGCGAGCCAAACACATTACTCTTAATTTTAATTTTAAAATAAACTCTTATAAAAAACCAAATATATAATATAATTTAATTATTGCTTATTTTAACAATCGCCTCCTATTTACAATTAAATTTTAAAGGCAAGAGTTTAAGTAAGAATATTTAAAAGTTCATAATTTGTTTTGTCGCTTTTTCAAGTTTTCATATTTTTGTTTTCGATGCCACACATGTCATTAATTTCAACGTTTTCAAAATTTTGACAGATTGTGTTCACGGTTCAGTTCAACTTATTGGTTTCGCTATGGTTTCGCGAAATTTCGTGTATATTATATAGTGCAACGCTTTAAATAAAGTATGAATTTGAAAAATTTTACAAGCTTTTTTGCTGTTTTAATACCTATTTATTTTCATTATGTGCGTAAATCTATATCAGTCCTCTTAAAGCATAACATAACAACCATATTTAAAAGTTTGTAGATACATGTAACGTATTGCAGGTGAAATAAAAGGTTTTTTACCGGTACAATATCTAGATTTCGGTATGTATCATTAATTTTATAATAATTACCGTCAGTCAGCCTGTCTGTTTTTCATGATATTGTTTGAAAAATTTTCACAGCGTGAAGTGTGAACGCACAATGGTAGTGCTACTTTATAAGATTAAAGCCATCTATGTTCAAATTTATTAATTTCCTAATTACCATTTATCTAGTACAGGTGGCGCTCTCAACCTCAACATCACCTAAAACTTTTTTTTAATTTTTGAAGTGATTGCTAATGTTACTCGAGAAATTGCAATTTATCCTTCTAGAGAAATATGAATTTTTGATAAGGCTTTTGTTTTGTAAATTAAATTATTGAAGGGTGCAAAACTTTTTACAGCAATAGCTAAGCGAATAAATTCTAGTAGGTAGGTACCTAATTATCGATACCTAAGTTGGTACTTGGCGTAGCGGTGATAGCCCAGTGGCTTAGGATTCGACCTCGAATCGAGGGATCCGGGTTCGAATCCCAGTGGCACGCACCAATGACTGTAAAAAAATTATGTGCGCTATATAAAATTAAATATCACCTACTGTTACGGTGAAGGAAAACATCGTGAGGAAACCTGCATGCCTGAGAGTTCAGAAAAAAATGTTCTCAAAGGCATGTGAAGTCCACTAACCTGCACTAGGCCAGCGTGGTGGACTAAGGCCGACATCCTTCTCATTGTGAGAGGAGACCCTGCAGTGGGTCATTAATGGGTTACTGACAAGTACCAGGTACTTAGATTACCCACAGATTAACATGCAAGTTTTAATAAACGTATAAAATATAATTGCTTATAATTAAAATTCAGGACAGTGTAAAATTAATAACAGTAATGAATAATGAAACAGCTAGTCCCATTACGAGAGGACTTAGGTGCATGTTGTTTTCCTTCTGTTATTGCTGGACTTTATCTGTTCGGCGGCGACGGGTGGGTGTTGCGTCTCGCTCGCACCCGCGCGTCGCCGTATCCCCCGCACTGTACTCCCCGCACATATATTTTCTTGCACCGCTGCTCGGCGCGGCTACCCCGCCTCCGCCTTGCCCCCATATCAACTTGTTTCCATTGTCATTGTCCAAATACATATTTCGTTTAATATGCAAAGTATTTTCTTTTGTTTATTCCTGATTTAGCACCCTTGGCTGACAATGGCTAATTTTATTGTATGTTAAATTCCCTTTGTTTTGCGTACATACGCATAAGTACATTGTTATGTAACTTATGCCTTACAACATTATTAATATTTCTGTATTATACTGAATTAAAATTTTATTAAAGGAAACAAAGTCAGTTATAATTATTTATAAGAATCTACTTCATTACTAAAATTAAACTGAACACAATTCCTTTGTACAAATAAGTTAAGTAGATATACAAACATTTGTCAAAGTTGAAATATACATTATCTCGTTAATACAGTGGAAATAGTGCCACCGATTCTCGGTAATCGTACGAAGTCGTAAACAGCCCGCTGTGGCCTCGCGCTTCGTTACGATCGCGTCGACCAATCATGTCCATTTGTCGCGTCATATCACGTCATTTTCGACCAACCGGCGCTCGAATTCATCACGCGACATCCAAAAATAGCTTATCTGAGTCATGAAATAAAAGCCGTGGTTGATTCTTAACAATGTTTAGAAACAAGTGGAACGTCGAGGGCAGTGGACGTGCGTCGTCGCATGAGAAAGTTTTCTTTCGCGCAGTGAAGTTCAGTGATACCGAGGCGTTCGGTGCTAACACATGGTTCGGCACTCCGGCCACGGGATGGAGACCACCTTCTACGACGAGCAGTACCCCCTCAGCGGCCCAGTGGAAACCCTGAAACGGACCCTAACTTTGGACTTGGATTTCGGGCGCGGCGTGAAGCGGGCGAGGGCCACCGCACCGGTCCTCTCGTCTCCGGACCTCCAGCTGCTCAAGTTGGGGTCCCCGGAACTGGAGAAGCTTATAATGCAGAACGGCATGATCACGACGGCGACCCCGACTCCGGGAGCGCCGGTACTGTTCCCCGCGGCCGCGCCGACCGAGGAGCAGGAAATGTACGCGCGACCGTTCGTCGAGGCGTTGGACAAGTTGCATCACGGCGAGCCCGCGCCGATCGGCCGGCGAGTGTACGCCGACCTCGACCGGCCCGTCGAGCGCTACCCCACACCCGTCGTCAAAGACGAGCCTCAGACCGTCCCGAGCGCCGCGAGCTCGCCACCCATGTCGCCCATCGACATGGACACCCAGGAGCGAATAAAGCTGGAGCGCAAGAGACAGAGGAATCGAGTGGCCGCCTCCAAGTGCAGACGGCGCAAGTTGGAGCGGATCTCCAAGTTGGAGGAGAAGGTGAAGATGCTGAAGGGCGAGAACGCGGAGCTGGCGCAGATGGTCGTGAGACTGAAAGACAACGTCGCGAAGCTCAAGCAGCAGGTGCTGGAGCACGCGAACGGCGGCTGCCACATCGAGACGCACTTCTGATCGCGCCGCCGCCGCCGCTCCCCCACATTCCATGCTAGTCGCGCCCGCTCGGACGCAGCATACAAAGCGATTTGTGATCTTAATTTTACTGTGTAATATATAGTTAACTCTAGTGTAAGGTGAACCTACGTTAAGGATGCTGTGGTGTTAAGTTTGAGAGGTCGCGTGTGACGGCAGAACCTCCGCTCGGGAGAGCCCGTCGCCTTCGGCGTTCGGCGAAGGATGTACTTAGCGAGTCACAAGTTATAGCTTCCGTTGTAAGTCGCAGTTATCGTTTTCCTTGTATCAGTATTGCGTTGTCTCATAGAATAGTGTAGAAACTAGAAAGGATAATCGTGCAACGTCATTCGGTTGCAGATTGAGCGCTGTTGGAGCGACGTTGCCAGTTTTACGACAAATTTCCCGTTTCAGCGATGTTGCCGTAGCCGACTCGTCGATGTGGGATTTCCATTGTTCACTCGTACGAATTGACCCTGCGGCTGAGTGGTTAAATAATGTAATATTTTCCGATGTGCCGCGAATCGTATGATAAGCATGTACAATTTTGTACACAGAGTGAGATGGCCGATTTAGTTAAGGCCATTTCGAATAAGTAAGAAAGGGACGGATATAGGGTAAAGCTGGCAACGACGCATCACACACAGTGACGAGCGGATGTTCTGCTAATTAAAATTCCGCCTGCGCCGCCCTCGCGGAATGGCGGCCATGTGTTCGGCAGTCGGACGTTCCGAATCACGTTTTGTTGCACAAGGTTAACTTTTTTCAACACGACAATGGCGCCTCAATGCCTGTCGGATTTGTTCGATTTGCTCGATGAGATGGAAAATTGCTTGCGTGAAAGACTGATCGAATGTGTGTCATTGAATCTTATAAATATGCGAGTGCTGCGAGAGGTATGTAATGTTGATAATATAGAAATGTTTTCTCAGAACTGACCCGGTGCTCTTTAGAGGTCTTGTAACGTGAGGCCGTCCGATTAAAAATATTATTGATGGACGAATGTGAGCGCATTTCGTGAGTGAAAGAGTATTTACCAAGAGAGTGTGAGGTGTATTTATTAGTGAGAATGTTTATCTTTTAGGAAAAAGTAGCAATCTCGAGTGCCTACGCTTTGTAAACTGAAGCCTATACGTATGTTTTTATTGTTTTTGTTACCATTAAATGAGCGACAGTGAAATTGTTCTGTACCATTGTCTTGTATAGGTTATTGTAAGTAATATTATACCAATTAACAAGTTGAATTGTTATAGACTATATTATGGGGGAGCTTGTCGGTCGGAACGATGTCCTCAGTGAATATAAAGAAACTGCCAGGAAACGACAAGCGAACCTATTTGTATTATTTTTATACAAAAATGATTCTTCAGAATGTTAACAATAATTTGTAAGTTTATAAAAAATAAATAAAAACAGTTATACTAAAATAATATATTTCTATAAATTTAACAAAGAATATTGTTTTATACTGAATACATATTGTATGATGAAACAGAATGAAGAGAAAATAAATTATGAAGATTATTATACCATTTAATATTTCCTTTTATTTTCCAAATACAAACTCCCCAACATATACGAATAATTACACACTCAATTTAATAATAATTACATGGAAGATATCATTAACAAAGTTCATATAGCTGAAGTGGAATTACCTCCTAAACATCGTTAAAAAATGTGTAATTTAATTAGTAAATATAAACTAACTCGTTCTTGCACTCGCAGCCTCTGGAAATTAAAATAATATTCTATTAGCATAATGTTCTGGCAATCTATATAGAACAGTTGTAATAAGTACCCAAAAAAGTGGTATTCCAAAGTATTATTTTCTTTATAAATTCAATTTATTGTTCCTTCAAAGCACAAACAATGAACGTAGGAATAAACATAATGCAATTGGTGGTCTTATCGTTGAAAAGTGATTTGTTATAGATAACCATAATAAATTCAAATGTAAAACTTTTGAGAAAAAAATAGATTGACAATAACAATTGAGTTATAAAGTTAAAACCAAGTCTGGATTATGAAGCGTATAAAATCGTCACTGTTTACCAACAAACCAGATAATGGGTTACATCTGTTCAGTAACGCGACATTTGTTACAGATCTGTTAAGTAATGTTAAAAATATTAGATCATTGTTATCACAGAAGTATTACACAACAAATGTAGGATTACACACAACAACAATACAGGTGACAGCATTCATTCACGCAGTGATAATTAAAAAATCAATTATGCAACACATTTAAAGAACGATATAAGTAACGTCAGGCATCGAAGCAAAACAATGATTCAGAAGTGAGATGACTGGTGCAGCACCAAAACAGATGGTGACCTTCAATATCAGCACCATGGATGTTGGCGACAGTCGAGGGTTTCCTGTGAATTCTAAAATTTCCCGTGCCAATTGGCAAACGCCGTAATGTAATGAGTGACAAATCCGACAAAATAATCCTTTACGTGGAATAAATAAATAGGCTGCGGGGCACTGAGGAAAATTAGAAGTGATAAAGTCTTGTGGAGTTGGAGTATTGAATGTGTTTATCAGCCTCAAGGTTGTTGGGTATTGAATGTTTTCATGGAATAATTTGTTTTTAGACATTATCTCTTCCTGTGTATCTTCAGTTAGCCCGATACTGGCTTACTCACTTCTATGATATCTTGCAAGAATTGAAGTTGGTTTAACATTTGTGTTTTTAAATTTATTCGACATATACCTACCCCCTCTATATTTGATGGCTACTTATCCAAATGTATTTACGCCATTTTTAGGGTTCTGTTCCTATAGGGTGCTATTTGCGTCGTATTATTTAGTAAGGGCTTCTCGCCTGTCTGCTACAGGGGTGAATTTTATGAACAATAGATAGTTGAACTTTTCATGATTGTGTGACGTGTATAGGGAAACCTATAACGTTACATTATTTTATTTTTATACCTTAATAATAGAATTCCTCAAAATATCTTTCCAACAAACAAATTTTGGAGCGCCATACACATTGAAATAAAAAACATAACCTTGCCACACGTAGTCGAACAAAAAGGAAATCTACCTGCCGCTACCGTGTCGTTAATTTGACCTTCAAAGTGTAAATATTTAGTAGGTAGGTATGTATATGGTTGTTATGCAGATTCTCTGCTATAAGTGTGTATGTCGATTCAACAAAAAATACTCGTTTGGAAGATACCAGATCTGCTTTTATGTTATCTGTGACGTGTGACAATATTATGAAGGTCACCAAATCGTTGCCAAAACTAATTGTATTCACCGGACATCCGAATACTTGGTGACTACGTGAATCGAGCACTTTAGGAATTTGTTTGTATATAAATGAATAGGGCATAAGTAACTTTATAACTGCGAGCGCAATTTTTATATTTTGTTAGAGTGTTGGTCTTTTTAAAGTAAACACAGTGTTTGTCTACTTTAAAAAAACTTACGTTTGTTTTTTGGGTAGACTGACGAGTTTTGGTCTCCGACGCTACCTAGCTGCGACAGGAGCTCATGATTAAGGACCTCGCATAGGTTCGAAACCAGTCTACCCTCCCCCGAAAACGTACTTGAAGTGAGCCGTGTTTTTACTTTTAAAATGTGTAACCGTTTTTTAGTGTCTTTTTGTGAGCTTAGTTCACTAGACTCTAAGCTGATACACTACACTGTAGTTTGTGTAGCTGTAGTGACTACAGCATTGGTATGCTTCATAACTTTGGCTTGTTTGGTTCATAGTTTTGGTTGAGGTTTGTTTGGGAAACCACAAATTTCCACAAGTATGTGTCGATCTACCCGTTTTCATAATTCATCAGTGCCATTGTAAATCTGAAGCTGCTACAAAATATTTTAAAAACAGACAAGTACCTATTGGTGATTTACGTTTAACTGTTGGCAAATAGTAAATCTGTCGTCGTAATGTGATTAGCATAATCCTGTGTGGTCGAGATATGGGTCAGTGTTGCAGCCAGTCGACGTGGCCTACGCATTGTTCTACAAACATCGCGGATATTTACTAACAAATCTGTATTTATACAATACTTGTACACGTATGAATAAAGCCCGGCACGTTGTTGTAAAACACCCATATTTATGCTTCGCACTTTTAACATAAACATGCTAACGGCTCGAATATTTTAGAACGTGTTGCTAGAACCAATGGCTTGAAGAATTAAAAATAATGCATCGCAAAGGTGGCAGAATATAATCTGTATCTTCTATTAAAGCATGATACCAATGACAAAAAACGTAAAAACTTATACTGAACACAAACGTGAAAGCGTATAAGGTTTGACAAAAACGGTATTTTAAGGTTACCTGAACCCGAAATTATGCAAAAAAGAATGCTCTTAAGAAGCTTATTTAAACACATTGTGTCAAAAAACCAGTTTCCACTTGTAAATTAAGTTAAACACTTAAAGAAACTTAAGTAATGCAACGTGCATTTTGCCGCAGAATTTATGACATTACTCTAACAAGGTGCACTTTCACTAAATTTCTCTCAATTTTCAGAACTACGTGAAGAATTTAGGCGCAAACAAAAGGCAAGGGAGAGTTAAGATTGTCGTGAAGGATGTTTTGTGAACTTTATTGGTTTAGATAAGCCTTTTTGTGTTGTTTGTGTACAGGCTTTTAAGTTGGAATGGTTCCAAAGAAGCCAGCGGCACCGTGTGCGGTCGCTCGGCCGAACAGTTGCTCGTATGACTCACGCCTTAGAAAAAAAACTTTAAATCTACTGTGACAATGTGTGAACGGAAACTAATGGGTAGAGGCGGAGAAGACATTGTAAAAAGATTTGTTTCTAGCCGCTTCTTTGTGCCCGACTAAAATATGGGCGCGTTATCTTTGAAGGCTGACGCTGTATTTTTAATCGCCTCGTAATAGGACGACCGTTGTGTAACAGTCCGGTGGTGTGTTCAGATCAATGTTCACATTGACATACATGTTTTATCTTCCCAAAATATTATACTGAGTAGAATTTTAATCATTGTGACGCAAGAACAATTATGTTGATATGATTTATTCTTATGTATTTGATTTTGAATACTCTTGACATGTTAGTAGAATAAATTAGGACATTTTTATGAAAAGCAATCTGAGTATGAAAATTAAATGAAATTTTAGGTAGCAATTTTCAAAACTTCGATGGACGGTTATGCTGATAATTAACTGCATCTCTGAAAAGCCATAACGCCATTGCTTCCCTATAAATTTTAATCAATTTAGGATGCTTTAAAGCCAAGTGTACTGATTTTAGTTCGAAAAAACACTAAAAGTAATCATAAAAATAATAAACGATGCCTATCGTTCGGAAATCGGTTGGAGATACTCCAATTCCCGCACGTGCCGACCCGTGTCACAAAACATCTTTTGCAGAAGTCAAGTTTCATAGAATATCACAGCATCACTGATGCGAAATCTTGCAACATGAATTTTTATATTAACTAGCTGACCACACAAACGTTGTTTTGCCATATAAGTTATCGAGCGTTAAAATCGACTCTTAAAAAATAGGGGTTGGTGATAGAAGGGTGAAAGTTTAGGGTTGTATATATTTTTGATGCCAAATTATTGAAAAATAAAAATAAAAAAAGTGGACTAAGATTTTTGCCACAAATAACGCATCTTTGGCAACCATACGTCCCCAGCCAACACAAGACATGAAGAACGTATGTAACTAAGTATTTGAATTAGGACAGCATGTTTAAATTTTGTCGTTAGTTGGTCGGTCGGTTTTGTCACGATCAGGTGAACAATTTTTGCGAGTATGTGTGCATTGCTTTAATGTTTAGTTAAGATAAAGTAGCATCGCTTCTGTACTCTGTATTTCTCGCACACTCGATAAAATAAATCAGCCCGATACTACTACCATTGTGTTAATGTCGTACGGCTCAAAGTATAAATAGATTACGTAATGGAGATTTGTAGACTGTGGCAATAAGTTCGACGGAACGGCGTAATGAGCTTCTCAGTAATGAGATAGAAGGTAAACGAGCAATAAAATCCGATCAAGTCGAAACACGGAGACCGAAGTTTAAGTTTGGACTTTTTGGATGTCAAGTGACATAAACAGAGGTCATTTATTTGCGGTCATTTATTGCTGGATGGAAAAAATTGGAATTTATTATTCGGGATGGAAGTGGAAAAAAAAATCATTTTTTTTAAGTTATAAAGGAAAATATAAAAATCGCTGTAAATTGACACCTCCAAGATATACCTACTCATTACTACAAAATTTCGAATATAATATATCTGATCTTTTTTTAGTCAAATTAAAATTTCAATTATTAATCATAGTCGAATTGCGACCACTTAGCGATCTCTAGTAGGTACTACCAGGTGATTTGGAAAGGGAATGAAACAAAAGACAACAATGTTGAATGTTTACGGTGTACACAGTGTATTTAACACACAGCGCGTACTAACACAATGACATTTACAATACACATGTGCTTAAATATTCGCAAATATTATTCAGATTTTAATCCAGTATTTTGAAGACAAATTCCTCGGGACAAAGTTATAGGATGATAACGGTTATGAAGTTTCCATTGTCGTGAATAATTTAGGATTGTTTAAGGAATACATTTTTGGCCACAATCATACTTGTAGTCTTCTAAACCGTAATCGTAAAGGTAAGAGTGTAGGTATAGTAGTGTAGGTCATACGTAGGACTATCTCGAATTTATTAAATAATATTGTGCAATTATTTAAATTACTACCTATCAGTTTACTGCACAATAACAAAGGCATGTAGGTACTTCGATTAACTTAAATTAATTTGGTCAGCTTTTTGCAAAACAATTATGTATAAAAAGTTGACCGCGAATTTTCTGTTTTTTTGGTGGTGATGTTAGTGGTGTAGATGGCGGCTGTGCAACGAATACCGAAACTATTTATGACTAAAAGTGTACGAAAGTATTTTACCAGAGTCTGCAGCCTTTTTTCTAAAATCTAATGGGAACTCTAGCAGAGAAATCCTGCCTGACTTTGTTTTTCCTTTACTCATGAGGACTAAGACGTTCGTCTCAAATAAAGCATCTCCGGCAACTATACCTCCCCAGTCGAAACACAAGACATGAAGAACATGCTGCTTCCGTAGGAGAAAGAGGAGCTCTAATGGTCCTACCACCCAAAAAAAAGTTTCTTTAAATGTAATATTTGTTTTTTCGCACTGTAGACAGACCATTCGCGGATACCGCGCAGTCGCTTTCTACGTGTTTCACAACGCACGGAAGGCTCCTGACACACTTTCTTCCATTGTACACCGCTAAGTCCTTTTGCAACTGCGTTCGTAGTCCTGCCTTTTTTATTTTTGTTCGTTTAAACATTATGTTGCTCTCTTTGCCTGATATGCGGTGTTAGCCAAGTGGCTAAGAATTTGACCTCTTAATCGAGAGGGGTTTGAAAAGTGCCACTATGTGCTACGCACCAATGACTGTTAAAAAAAATAATGTGCGCTTTATAAAATAAAATATCACCTGTTATGGTGAAGGCAAGCATCACGAGGAAACCTGGCTTCATGCCTGAAAGTTCTCAAAAAAAAAAAATTCTCAAAGACATATGGGACGTCGACCAATCTGGCTACAACGTACAGCCCTATAAACTACTAAGCCCTACAAGCCTACAGCTCTTTCACTGTGAGTGGAGACACGACCCTGCAGTGGGTTACTTATGGGTTAAAGACTTTGCCTTCAACCAGTTAGTTGTCCACTGTAGGACTGCAGGGTCGCTTCCATTTTACAATGAAATTAAATGAAGGATTTAGTTAGAAGGCCTTAGTTAACCACGATGGCCTAAAGTACGTATACGTAAAGTGCCTTCGGTACTCAAAGGATTAATATTATAATAAGCTTATACTTTAGTCTATTATGTGTTGGTAGGTATAATAAATCGCCTGAACCGTCTCGCCGTCGCGCCAGCCTGGTCTGACATACTTTTCCATTGTTTACGCTATGGCTTAAACAAGATTCTTGGCTAACAAAAAAAAGTTTGTACCTATTCCTTGAAATTTTGTCGTTATAATTTAAGTTTGTTAAGTCGAAGGCACTATTTAAATGTGCTGAAATACCAATTTTTCTGTTTTAATGCTAAATATCATATTTACTTTTATTCAGTCGTATCAGTAGGCTGAATATTGATAACTAAGAATAGCAGTAATAAACAATAACATTTAGCTATAATTCTTATATGGATAGGTACTTAAAAACACTTTTTATGATGAACAATAGATGCCCAGAAAATTGAGTGTTTGCAAAAATGAAGATTTATTTGATTTTAAAAGATTTATTTATTTTAAAAGATTTATTTGAAATCTCATGGAAATCTCAGTAGTTTTTGTGCAGTCATTATGATTTATATACGTACACATTTAATAACCTTTGCCAAAATATTTACAAAACAGAGTGATACCTAATCAAATTACGATACCTAAATAAGTATTGTTATTTGCTAAGACTTATTAGTGTAGTTAAATAATATAAACAATCTATAGACAGCCTGGCCTACTTACTACAATAATATTATGTCCTTACCTTAGATGTGCAGTTTCAATGTGCGTACTCACCTACAATATGCGTCTCCAATATGCAATCATAAAATGATAATAACTTAATAATAACATTACGGACGATAATAACATAATTAGTGTGTAATGGTTGATTTAAATAAAATAACGATCATTATATTGAACTTTAACCCCTACTGATTACAAAAGGCGTTCCCGCCAAATTAGATTGTCACAAATGACAAATGAATGCCTGCATTGACATTTCTGTAATTATAATCCTAGTATCAACTTACACGGCTATGATATCACGTTTCAATCGAGAGGAATATCGAATATAATCTTATTTGGTAATTCAGTTTTTAAATTTAATGAAATTAGATGTCCTTTTAAAACGAAATCTACTAAAGTCTTGATTTAAATAAGTAAGTAATATATTATCCGACCAAGCAACTAACAAGGCTAATTTTTTAATTGAACTGTTCTAATGAAAAAGAAACTGACATTCAACAAAATGTACGCAATGCCGTTGTCGTACGAGCAACTTTTGCGTGCGACATGGCAAATCAATTGGGCGGCGGGACCTTATTGAACCTATCATCGCTCTCATAATCCGCCGTGAAGCAGAATAATATTCGTCATGTAGGTATGTTTGTTCTGCTTCGATTTGGGAGGTGTGGTGGCGTAGGTATATGAAGCGAGCAGCTTATTCCATGGGGAGCAATGCGCCCACATACTATCTCCATCCTATTAGAGTTTGGACGTAGGACGTGGGTAAAGTCAACATTACCTATGTTAAGTTTTGTTCAGCGTGTTATCAATCGTCAGCCGGTGACCACGACCGCTATTACAAAAGCGGCGTGACTTAGAAGTAGAAGAAGTACCTCCATGGGTAGGCAACAGTGACTATTTAATAATCAGATGCCAGCATTGTTGCAATGAATTTGCTAAAAAAGTCTGGTTTAATACTCAAAGCTAAAAATATCTAGAAATAATCTAACAAACATTGCTAACAAAAGTTGATGTTATTAGGCGTTGCGTCGGTTAATGGAATACCTTAATTAAATTAACCGAATTGTCCGTAATCAGCCGGCTAACTTGTAACGACACCTAATCCATTATTGTTGTTGGTTATCAGCCAAATTGGTTATAATTAACTGTTTACGTAATTTTCTTTTACTGCTATTTTGAAAATTGTAACATTAACATTAGATAAATAGATAATTAAGGAGTTATCATAATAACCCGTGCGGAATTGATTTCTATATTAATTAATGATATGATATTAAAATTGACTGAAAAGATACGCCGTTCACCTTAGTTAACACTAAAGAATTCTTTCGCATATAAACAACTCTTAACAACACACCGTATTAGCAAAAAACTGCAACAAAGAATGTTATACAATTTTAATCTGTAAGAGTGGTTGGCATAATCTGCGTATAGACCTTTGTCCGGAGACAAAGAACCATACGAGCGCATACATACGCCATCGCGGTGTCGCGACACGTGTCCCGCACACAGGCTTGATACGCGCACACATGTGCATTAACCTGCTTATTAGTTCGTTAGGTCGGTCGTTACAGTTTGAAACCGTCACAAAGAAAACTTTATAAGTGTGTGGTGAGGGCGGAGAGCCAGTCACCAATTAAATTAATTAAATGAAAGAGGAGTAAGTACTAAAGATATCGTTTTGTATATACTGGAGAATTGATTGTTATGAATTGACATTCTTATACTTTTGAGACGTAGGTACTCGGACAGCGAAAATTCGGGTTCAACTTAAATAATGTTCTCGTACCTGGTCTACACATTCTTAAATATGTATCTTCCATGTTATTGTTGTAAACTAATTTAAATAAATTTAATTGCAATGCTGTACAGGCTGTCAACAACATTAAAGCTACGACGTAAAAATAAAAGAAAAAATATTCGTTGAAAATTCTATATTCAAATGTGATACATTGTTTAAAAAGAAATATGGCGTCTGTAATGTCAATGACATACGAACCAAAAATATTCAAGCGAAGAATGGGAGCCATCATTCATTGTCGCCTGCGAAGGGGCCGATACCATGCCCGTACCATAACGATGAGCTTGACTTGATTATTTATTTTTATAAATTCCTCAACATTTCTGTTGGATAGCATATGGCGTAACAATCAACTGGTCTCACCTGAAAAAGAAGAGAGATTAACATAAATTACTTCTGTCTCATATACTCCGTACCACACGTACATAAATTTTATTCTTGCCTGATCCACCATGAATTTACGGTTCATTATAATTTTCGAGTATTTTGCTAGCGCTGTGCAAAAGTATTGCCATTAAAAACATATTATGTAGATATTTTGCCATTTGTATATGCTATTTGTAAAGAAAGCCTAATCTACAGCATACCTACTTATATTATACCATAGTTTTTTCAACACTTATGAGGACATTTACGCATTCTTTCTAGAAGTACCTAATAGTCCCTAAAACTCAATCAAAACTTCGGAATTCAGTCCTTAATCTAAATCACTTAGGTACCATAAAACTTGCGATGCGCTCCTAGTAACAATATAATAATAGGAGGAAGGCATTTAAAGTAAGTATTCCGTCATGCGTAGTTACCTACACTGAACAGATTACGGAACAAATTCACCGTGACCACTAGGTATCTGTGTAATTGGACATTCAATTACATAATATGTAATCTTCGGTGGCACTTTTCATTGCTGTTAGGCCTAATGATATATTGTGGGAGATTTCTTTAACATTTAGCGTATACATACCTTGAACGTGTATTCTAGGATTCGATCAACTTTGGGAGATGTTATGAATATACTATACATACATACGTATTTAATACACTGGAATATAAAAACTTAAGCCGGTAGGTGTTCTTTAGATCATAAAGTAGAAGGCGAAGAAGAACACGAACTTGGTTAGGAATCATCTTTCATCTCTTTTTTTAAATTAAAGTGGAAATTAAGAGGTTTTTGTCGTTCATTAACTGAAGCTATCATTAAGAATTGAGTAAAATAAATCCTTGAACAAGCAATAGTTGGCAAAAAAGATTTAGTTTTTACCCCACTTAAATTTTCAGTCCAGCCTGCCAAAATAAACTTGGTCTTTCGAGCCGGATGTGATTTTGAAAATTATAGGTACTAGCCGAAATTGGCAATGGTTGTCTGTGGCAAGTAATTGTCGATTGTCAGGCTTTGACACTTGAATATAGCCGGCGCGTTGTCTACTTAACATACAATGCGATGGAAAAGAAATTTGCGTACAGACAGTCAATGTACTTACTTACATAAGAATAACATTATTTTGTAATTCGAAGCATACAAAGTTTTAAATTTAAAAAAGGTCTCTGGTAAATAAATTACTGTGATTATGGGTTCTTTGTAGAAGTTGCTTTAATAGTTTAGACAATCTGTCCCAAAAAGGAAAAATAAACTCAGTTCCAATTTGAAAATGTTAAAACAATAAAAGCATAAGAAAAAGCCACAGGGTAAAATTCGCCCTGCCTACCCTGTGTCCAGATTGCCATGTCGGTCGCACGCAAAAGTTGAACAACTTGCACATACGACAACGTCATTTGTCGTAGATATTCGTATGTCGTATACATATTAAGTATTTCATTTAGGACAACTCTATACAGAGTGTGTTTAGCTTTTGTCGTGTTGGTTGCCTTAGATACAATAAATAAATGCTCAACGGAATCAAAATTAAAATCTGCGGCCAGATCTCTGCGAATTCACAAGTCAAACCTATATTTACCAAGGTTCTAATCAATATCGATGACTTACTTTAAATTGCGCTTTATGATTTATGATCATGTCGATTATGGCACACAAGTTATTAAAGTAATTTATAGTTTCTCAAATGCAAATGTTGATAATTTGCGCAGTAACTGTATGGTTCGTGAACGATTCGTACTTGACCGATTTACCAAGTTCAATGACAGTCATTAGGCAAGTCTCGAGATAATATGTTATTTACTTCCTACACGAGTCTGTCTTTGTTAAACAATGTCGCAAAAACGCTGCCTATCACTTTAAAGATGGGTGCAAGCCACACGATGTTAAGACTCAGACTCAATCTTAAATTTCGAATTAGTAACTCAACATCTTGTGTGGGCATTATGTAGATCATGCCAAACAACTGTAAAAGCAACCACGTCTTTAACAACCAGTAAGCAAGGACCAAGCTAAGCTTAAAAAATATATTAAAAATGTTACTGACGTGAACTTGGACTGAACTTGGTGATACGCACTGAACAGTCTACAATCACTCATAGACACAAGGATCGCTTTACTTATTTAATCTGTATCAAGAAGAAGAGTTACAGAATAACGAATAAAATAAATAGAGAGGCTTATGCTTTGTCCTAATTGGCTGGACAAAATTTGACCACTGTTATGGCTCTTTATGGAGCTTCCTAAATTGAAATAAAGTAACATATACATAGCCCACAAGATAATGTGTTTCTAATAGTTCAAGATCAATCTGATCAATGCATGTCGCAAGAGTCGCGCAATGCACAATGTAATTCTAAGTATATGGCGCAAGTTGTTTTGCAGTGGGTTTTTCGGAGATCCGCTTGTGGTTGCTGCAATCTGAACTGTAGCGACTGTACGGACTGTAGCCTACATCCGTGTAATACTTTTTAATATAAACATTGCAACATGCCTACGAAACAATTAGTGCAAGGTGTACGCAACCTGAGACTTAATTAAATAAATTATAATTTGCCATTGTGAAAAAGAAAAATTCTTTCTCCACCACGTTTAAGTTCACCGTTACAGCACACATTTTAGAGGTGTATATACCTAAGTGGCAGTAAACGCCTAATCACTAATTTTACAGGACGGGCAAAAATGCGCGGCATCCAAGTTTCTCACGATTTGAACGGTGTAAAAAACAGAATTTTGCCAAAAATTGAGTTACTAGTTGTATTTCTATCTAGTTATAGTTTGTATATCTTTGAGGTTTTTCGATTTATTTTTTTACAGATTTATGACAGATTTATTTTTTGTTATTTGAATGATCAGTCAGTCTTTGAATATTTTTCGCTACCCCATAGTATCGTATTTCTCCATCCACGCACACTTGAAAAAATCATCTCTGTACCTACCAATACGTTTGTACCTACTTATGATTATTTGAAAACAACTAACATTCACTCCACTGTACAAAGTTGGAGAACAAACGAGCATAAAGCATGCAGTATTACATGCTCGGAGTGTTGACCGCGGTCGTTCCTCCCCAATTCGACACCCGACCACTAATTTGGACAGTAATGCTTGAAACAAACTGAACGTTACTCGTCTCGATACTCCTCGTGCCAAAGTCATTCCTATTATCCTGTTTTCTATGGACAATATGGTCACGCTTGTGTGTACTTGTCCTGTCTTTTCTTTATGTTTTGGTCTAGTCATCCTGCACTATAAATTAATTCATATTTACTTTTAAAAGACTTCTGGGAGTTTTTATCCGCCCGTTCTATTCTCTCCGTGTACGTTTTGCCCGAGGAACTATAAAAGCGGATGAATATATTATAATTTATAATGCATTACATAATATTATGAGTTATGACGTTCATTAAATGTGCACAAATTGTATCTGATAATAAATAAAAGCTTTTAATTTAAATTTTTTGATTTGGTTCTGGTCTTGTGTGTGTCCGTGGCACAGAGGAATTCATAGAGTGGGGCTATGAAGCGTTATTAAGAATTAATTTATTTATGCCGGTCTTCCTATTACCTGACCAAGCTATTTGTACACCTTCAACGGCAATGGCACATTCACCTTTGATGTGGCGACATCATTATCAGTCTTTTGTTTCGTTTGTCATTGTCAATTTGTCGGAAGCTCATTGGCTCAAACATTACATTGAAATTATTCTAGCACTTGTGAGTAAAAAAAAATATTTCAAAATTATTCCACAACATGGCGAGGGGTGCAAAAAGTCCTATCGGACTTTTACTTAAGCATTTTTTTTCAATTGTTGGCTGGTATAGATTCTCTACTAGGACTGGACATATCAGATCTTCTCGTGACTTTAGGTAACTACGAGTACTAGTTTCTTGGAAGATGTTCAACTCTAAACAAACCCTAAGTGGCTCTTACAATTCGAAGTACATTCAGTACCTATCTTTTTATCTTCTTTTAATAGTCTTTGGTTATACAATAAAATCCATAATAGAGTAATAGTCTTTAATATTGATACAATTACCTCTTCAATTGCTAAAGTATCAATCATTTGTTTCCAGCCTAAGTTGGTCCCCCATCTACGTTCATACGTTGTCACGAGATTGTTTCAATTGAGGGCTGGGAGATCTTATTTCGGTTCAAAATTGATTACCATCATACCTCAATAGCGGCTTTTTTGTAGTAATCTACATCTATACTAATATTATAAAGAGGAAAAATTTGAATTTTTGTGTGTATAAACTCACAACTTGTGTGTATATTTGTGTGTTTATTTGTAAATAAACTCAAAAACTACTGTGCCGATTTTAAAAATTCTTTCACCATTCGGAAGCTACATTCACCCTGAGTAACATATGCTACTCAAATAAACTTTGGATATTAGTCAAATTAATTGGCAGAGCGAAGCCTGCGTGGTCAGCTAGTTAAATTATAATAACGCTTCACATCAATAGATACCATTCTCAAACACGCACATATGTCTACAAAAAGGAAAGCTGTTATCAAGAATATTTTTAATATTCTGAATTTTTGCTGAATGAAATTTGTGTTTTTTTTAGTTCCAAAGTTTTGCCTAATGGCGCTGCTTCCGAAGGGTGTAAGCTAGGACTATTTTTGATAGTTTGCCATAAAATTAGTCTTTATATCACTCTTAATTTTTAATATTCTGAATTTTTGCTGAATAAAATTTGTGTTTTTTTAATTCCAAAGTTTTGCCTAATGGCGCTGCTTCCGAAGGGTATAATAAGCTAGGACTATTTTTGATAGTTTGCCATAAAATTAGTCTTTATATCACTCATTCGTTTAACAAAATAAAATAAATAATATTTTCTATTAGACGAATGAAGAGTGTAAAACTTAAAAAAAAACTTTAGAGGAACTGGCTCAGAGTCAAGGAGGCCGCAAGCTCCTCACACGATATAGAATAAAAAACCTAACCCCATCTAAAATATCTGTAAAGGTATTCTTGAGAATACATAATATTACGCCAAGAATAACGATATAAACCGGCCAGCTATCTCGAAGATACAAGCCGAATCATCAAGAAGTTAATCGATGGTATAGGTACCCATACTCCATACCTACGGTCCGTAGCGGACTGGCGGTCCGTGGGCGGCGCGAAGACTCGGTGCTCGGGTCTCGCTTTCTCTGCCCATTCTTGGCTTGCCAGTTGCGAATATTATTATTTAAACATTTTGAACGTGGAACGATTATGTTTTTTGGGTTTACGTATTGTGAATATGTGCTTCGAATGTTCCTTTTATCAATTACTTTTTAATTTAAAATGGGGAGATGTAAAGTGTAAGAGGTAGTATGGAGAGCGTAAACGGCCGTTTATAGAGCATAGAAAGAGGTGACAGCCCAGTGTTTAAGAATTCGGCCTCTCATGAGGGGTACATGTTCAAATCTGGGATTTGCACCATTAACTTATAAAAAGTTACATGATCTTTTAAAAATTAAATGTCACTTGCAGTAGGTAATGGCAACCAAAAAAATGGCATAGACATTAGACAGGTAACCACATTAAGTCAGCGTCCTGGACCCTTTTCCTGAACTTTTCCAAATTTTCCTAATACAAATAATGCAAAAACTAAAATATCCCGCATTATAGGCTTTGTGCGTCTGTGTCGTGCACAACAAACAAATTGTACTTAAAAGGTAGGTACGCACAACTAAAAGTTCCTCAGTTTCTTTCTTTAAGTGTGTAAAACTTAAAAGGATATTACTTATATTGCCCGCTTTATCTCAAGTGTTTTCTTGGTAAGTGAATATTTGCGATGGCATTTTGCAAGATAAAAGATAAGTCATAGATAAGATACACGAACAAACAGACAGATAAGGCCTCACTTAACTGGATTTTAAAAACATAATCCTTTTCCTTCTAAGCTGCTGTAATGAATTAACTAAGGAGCCATGTAGGTACTTATATACAAAATATAAGTATGTATCTCGGTAGGTAAATAACTTGTTGAACAGATAAAAGGCAGCATGCCACCTGATTTAATCACTGAAACCCGCATCAAAATCAGACTAGTAGATTCTGAGATAAATGGCAACATTGGTTTGCACATGCACAAACACCCTCTCACCCCTTTGAGTATTAAACCAAACTCACCCCAAACGCATTATATATAGGTATACCGTTTCGGTACTGTCGCGGGTAAAATGGTCTAAAATTTCATGGACAACCACGACTAGTCAAAAACAGGATACTTCCTACATCTAAAACAAACGCTTCAGTCAAGCAGTCTATATGTATAGCAAGTGAAATATCTTACTGTACTGTATTTACATCTTGTAAACTTTATTACTCGATTTTACATAGTTACCTACTAACATAATAATGAAATAATTATAATATAACAAATCTTGTGAACACGTTTAGTGCCTCGTTAATTTTCGAGGGCGCTTTAGAATTATTCTTCCTATGTTTTATGTAGGTACCTATGTACCCTATTTCTAAACCCAAGAAAAATAACATGCTGCTTCACGCCTACTTGAATTACAAGAAAGTTGTGAGTCTCAAAGTTTGTGGTAATTCGTCCTAAAAAGTATTTCTTCGCTTGTACAAAGAAATCGTAATAAACCCACTTCGCAATAACTCTTCCGCGAAGTCGTTGGTTTCCTTATCTTGCCTATCTTTAATTTAACTACTTTCCAGTAATTCGATTGTAAAGTTAAGATTTGCGTGTTAAGGGTTTTCTGCTGTAAAATTTAAAATAATGGTTTTATAAAAATTACTTATCTAACATTACTTCTGATGTAAAGTTACTGGTGTAATGTATTTGTATTTACATGGCTAGAAAATAAATAAAAAAAATGTTTTAAATAGGTTACAGTGTTACTACTTGCTTTGCCTGATTGATGATTGGGTACTGACTATACAATAGTAACAAAATGAAAAGCATTAATTTACAATAGTAAACTTAGGTATCAAACTTTTAAAGTGGCCTAATACTCGTAGTTCAAACAAACACATATATTTTTGTATATAATAATTTGTAAGTAATAAACGAAATGTCAGCATAATGAATTACATACCAAAAATATTCGCGCCAAAAATGTCGTTATCTGCGTTAATGATAATTACACAGGCAAAGGCAATAGTTTTAATTCAGCCGAGTGCCGGCTGGGCTCGGCGGGCCCGCCTGCGCCTTGACCCACTTGCGAAAGGACAATGTCGTATGCTTTACGTTCGTTACTAATTATTACCTATTATTTTGTTTAATAACTTTTATAAAGCTTTAAAAAGCCTATACCATAAGATATAACACTAAAAAGATTGTATATTCTTTTATATCTTACATAATTTATTATTCAACCCTCCTGGTGTTGCCCGTGTGCTCGGTTTCTACCCCGGTTTTTCCATCAGGTTTATTTATACCTGGAATTTTAAACATGTTTAGGCACAAAGTAGTGTATTGCAAATTCTTGATTAAATCCTATTTAACGCTGAACTTTGTAAAATATTATAGGTAGACTAACAATTATAATAAAAAGACCAAGATATTAGTTCTGCAAGAACTACAATATCTAAAATTGGTCTCAGGGGACACTGTTCTTGGAACCACGGCGCCAAAATCGCAATACTGGGCTCTTATCAAGGCTGCTATAATAATGTTCGAGAGATTGTGCAACTCGACCGCAGAATGGGGTCACTTCCGAACGCACAGACGAAAGTCTGCTACGACCGTTGTGATCTTTAATGCGAAAGCACAAAGTTCATTATGTTGTATTAATGTGACCATAAAATTTGTTTCGAGTTCAACAAGAAAATACGCGATAAGATAAGTATAATTAGTTTGAACACCAAATGGGCATGCGATTGAGCTGGAAGACTATTTGAAAAGAAAGAGATTGCTTCTGCGAATATTCGACGCTTAATGCGCTCTTAGGTTTTGAACTAAGGCGAGGTCGTAATTTGATGGTTTGCTGCTCATGAAGACTAGGATGACCAAATAAAGTGTCCTCAACCAATCACCATATCTACATGAAAAACGAGTTGTTTCACAGCGGCTTCAGAGAGCGTCTACCGGACTTGCAACCCTTGCAAGTCCAATATCATCGTGCGATCAATTCACATTGTCGATTTTTTTTTAAACTTTATTTAAAGAGCTTTGGTCAGGAACCATGTCGCTGTAATATATTACATTTTATACTTCACAACTTTTACAATTTTTCACATACGTAAATATGATTGGTTTAAGTTATAGTTGCCTCTGAAAGTTTTCCATCAGCTCTAGTTAAATCGGTTTGATAAAGCTATCTCTTATATCTTATTTATGCATATTAAGGGAAGTCATGTTCATAGCTGGGTTTTTATTGATCTCGTCACAAATTTAATAATCATTTATTAATGTCAATTTGAAAGTGATGTTTTCCTCTGACTATTTTAATTCAATTTTGTCGGTCATAAAATTTATTTTTTTCCGCCACAGTCGGATGCGTTCCACGTAGTTTTAGTTAGTAATCTGTGGAAACTGTTAATCATATTCAAGGTCCATGGTTTTCATCTTTCGCTGTTATTTGTACGGTTTGTAACCCATTGTTGTAACCTACTGCAGCGTCGGGTCTTGTCTGTAGGCCTTAGTCCATCACGCTGGCCTAATGCGGTATGGTGGACACCGAACTGGTGATTTCTACTTGGGAAGAGCAAAACAAGCACGCTAACGACCGGTGATATGGGCATGAACACAATCATCAAAGTATTCGTATGGTAAACGTCAGTCATTAGGTACCTACTATAACATACGTCAATACGTCAGTCTATCCGACATCTTCGCATACTAATGGCACACGTTAACTTTAACGTCAGTGTTCATGCTAATGGCAGAGAAGGCCTTCACACTCGCTTGCCACTTCAGCGTTATAGACTCAAATGTTAATTTATTGTTAAATTTTATATGATTACAGTAGTAACCAATACTATAGTTGCCATCACGAGTGGTGAGCAGAACTTTCATTGGTCGGTTTGGCATTGCTGCGCTGCGGTGCACACGATTGCTTCGACAAACGTCAGTTCGTCAGTGTGCGTCGTCTATTGGTGCAGCACGTTTTTTCGGCTGCTGTACATTGGCCAAAAGTATACAATATCCCTACCACTGATAATCTGTGCTCACGACTCATGACGGTTACTATACAATACGTAGAGCAAAAATGATGAATAGTTAAAGGTACCAATGAGACGGAGCGTCGCTTGGGCGAATGATGGTGACTCACGCACGCGATACATTTACTTACCAATTAACCACAATAAAACGACTGTTGACCTCTACCTCTCAGTCTATAAGGTTTAAATTCCCATGACTTTTTGTTTGATATACGATAATTCATCTTGTGTTTGTTTAAATTGTAATAGTCCAAGAGCTGTCAGATATTGTTCGAGGAGTGTTTGAGGCATCATAAAAGCATGTCGAATAGATTATTTTTAATATCCATATAATAAAAGGCGAACCTGGCTGGCAAAAAATGAATTTTAGCCAAGCCCTAAATGATGAAAGAACGATTTTTTTTCGTAAAAAAATGTTTGAGGCGTTTTGATTTAAATTCAGCCAATATACAGAGTTAGTCCAGTCATCTTAGTCAAAATTAGGAGAGAATCTCGGAATTCGAGATACCTGGCTATAAATCCGTATAAACTTGTATTTTGACATCCCAACACTTGTTTCAAAACTCACATATGATGCGACGTTCGCGTCTTTAAAAATCAGAGGTCAGAGGTCTGTATATTTTGTATCCAGATATTACAAATAATCAATTCAACATGCTTTTATGACGTCTCAAACGCTTCTCGAAAAATGTCTGACAACTCTCGGGCTATAGCGTTAGTACATAAATTGTAATTTGTATCGCTTGACCCGCTCGGTTCCCTGGTGTCGTGTTGACACAGTATAATATGGGGCAAACTAATTGCAAATTAATTAGAGCCTATCTGTTTTCTATAACTACATATGACAGCTGTTTCGCCGAACTATAAATTCAAATGTTTTGGATCAACGCACGGGGTTATTGGGTAGATATACCTACTCCCAGTTGAGTTGATTGAGTGGAGGACCACGAACTTACAATATAAATATTGAATATCCATTCCATATTCCGCGTGAAATCTATAGTTAAAAACTTAAAAATGAAAACATACCCACATTAGAATATTATATGGTTTTACATCATCATATTTTCTCTATCTTATTACAGTTTTTACCTTACGTGAGATAAGCTGGGTCTCCACCTAAGAAAAAATACCAACTTTTGCGTTGTCAACATGTTGGAGAAACAGAAGTTGTAAACAATTTCAGTGGAAACGCACCTTTAGGAAAATTCCACGAAAAACAACATACAATCGTTAAAACATTTAATTTTTATCATCATCACTATACACTAGATAAAATTATTCTCTGTAAAAAAACCGCGGATGTACTACGCTTCGCATCAGCTTCCTGCATTATACTATATTTATGAACATTAATCAGTCGGCAAGGTTGAAAATAGACGAATAGTGTTTACAATGCTCTCAAGGCGAGAAGGCTGTACATCTACTATTAAACATTACGTCAGTTCTAAGAACAAAGCCTCTCGAAATACAAATGAAAATTGTTTTTGAATTATTTATATTAAAATAATTAGCACTCTGAAGAGGCCACCATCGGAGGATTTTATTCCCCTTTATTTAGAGCTCTATGTAAACATTTTGTTTTAATATCCAAGCAATGTTATAGTGTAAACAATCATAAATTTAACCAAACCTCACTTTACTTACAAAAATGTTTTTCAGTGTTTTTAGTTCAAACATTTTAGCTTAATTAACGTTTCCTCTCAGGCTAACTGGTGTTGCCTTAAGTATTATTTTATGTTATTTTATGCACTGTTCTAAGTGTGTCGTGTACCTAACAGGATGAGTGTAATTTGACAGCATCGCGACATCTTGTTTTAGTTCCTACCTTCCTTCACTGCTGGACCTGGGCCTCCCCTAATCGCCACTCCACATAATCCTGGGTCCTCTGAAGCCAACGGTCTCCCACTGTCTTCTTAGGGGCGTCCGTCCAGGGCGGCGGTTGTTTCGGTTGCATTTTTATAAAAAAGATCAAAATAAAAGTCGAAAAGGAATAACCGTTGTCCGATTTGAATAAACGACCTCAGTTCGTGAAACTGCAAACGTTTTCAAAATCACGCTAATTTACACACCACTGCTTTCGAACAATAGCTAACAGAATCACACGGATCTTTGATTTTGTGGAAATGAAACTAATTTTTATATAATGTTGGCTGATTGCAAATATTTTTTGTTCGGGCTTTGCGACTCTATCTACCATGCTCCTCCACTAGCGTCACATTGCCAGTAACCCATTAATGACCCAGTACAGGGTCGGGTCTCCTTCTCGTAATGAGAGGCATGTAGGCCGCCGTCCACCACGCTGGCCTACTGCGGGTTGGTGAACTTCACATACCTTTGAGAACATTTTTTTTGTGAACTCTCAGGCATGCAGGTTTCCGCACGATGTTTTCCTTCACCGTAACAGCAGGTGATATTTAATTTTATAAAGCGCACATAACTTTTTTAAAAGTCATTGGTGCGTGCCACTGGGATTCGAACCCTCGATACGAGGTCGAATTCTAAGCCACTGGGCTATCAGTCACACAATTGAAGAACGATCATGCTCACATATAGTACCTCACGTTGCCTAGTTTTTTCAATCTTTTGATCTCTAAAAAATCTCAGGTAATCAACTTTTTTTTAATAGCTATTATCACTACGCATATATAACTGATTTTACCAAAATAAAAAATATAATTATGACAGTTTACTGAAAAAATTAAACCATTAGGTTAAGAATTTATTTTAATTAGTTTGAACTTTTTAAAAGGCAGTTTTTACTTACATATTCGAATAGGTCATTTCGCTACATCATACGCCATAATTTGGTAAATAATTAAATAAATGTTTCTAGAGAATGACGAACTGACGAGCTACCATACAATACTTACTCACAATTTTTTATGCAACGCTTGTGTAGGTATATTGTGTGTGCAAAATGCCCTGTAACACCAATAGCTAACCCATGTTCGTGCAAATAAATGTTTTTTGATGTTGATTTTGAAAAAAAACGGTTATATAAATAAGTATTTAATCCTTATTCTTCCTACTATATAAATGGGAATATTTGTGATGGATGGACGAATGTTGCTTGTTATTTTTTTACGCAAAAACAGCTGAACAGATTTGGATGCAACTTGGTGTACACGTAAGATTTACTGGGAGAGAATTCTATCAGCATGAAGTCCGGTATTTTCTTACTTTACTTAAAATAATTTACAAATAAAGTTTAAATAAATAAACTCTTTAGTTCTATCTATAGTCCCAAAGGTTGTCCGACTTTTGGCACTTCTAGTATTGAAGCATCTACGTGACTTTGTGTCGGTAGCACAGTGTTGTACATTGTAAACAGTTTGAGTATCGATAGAAGTCGCTAATGGAGAGCTAAATTCGAACCCACGACCGCTGCAAATAGCGCTTGTAGAGCCCACGCTTTTGTTGTTTATAACGTTCTATGCTAAAAAACTAGATTTTACATTGTAAGTAGAACAGAAAACGGTTGACTGTTACACGAGAATTAAAATAAGTTAAGAACAGTCTACCCTACGCGGGCATACAATAAAGATACGATAAAGATTAAATAATAAAAAAATGTTTTCATAATTAAGTGTAGATATGTATTATAAAAACCGACTTCAAGCTTAACATATAGATATGAAAAAAGGTAGGTATGAAAATAAAAGGGTATCAAAGATTTTGTAAGTTAAAAGGAAAACTTAACTTTAAAATACACCCAGCATTTTATTACAGTAATGGTGTCTACCATTACTGACGATACGAAAAATCGTAACTCTAGACACAAGGATCGATTCCAGCAATTAATATTGGGTATCCATTCATGTAAATAAAGATCATAAGGATGCCCATGCCTACTTTTTTAAATTCCCTAAAATCAAAGCGAAACTCCCCAAACTTTGGGAGAAAATATCCCCATTCCCTACAAATCCAGACAATACTAAAGTAGATACATACCATATGTACCTACCTATGTACATAATAAAACGAACACCAATTAAAAGTCTCTTAAAGATTCTTGACATTAGATTTGAAAGTAGCGCAGCATTTGACATTAAGACAGATAAAATTCCTTTGAACGGCTGAATCGTGAGCAGGAAGAAATTTTGCACTGATAGTATAATGTATACGCCTACTGCTTTGATTTTATGAACGAAGGGCAACAAAAAAAAACAACGAGTTGCACTGCGGGAGTGCCGGCAGAATTAAAAATTTCTAAGATGTGTTTTCTTAGTGATTTGGACGACAGTTCAATCAAAACACAATTGAGTTTTTCTGTAAGAGAAGAAACGACATTTAATGCTAATAATCGCAATGTCGAATCCAAAATCACAATAGTTATAATATTTAGCTTTTTTCTATAACAAAATAGGTACGCTTATTCCTATGTTTCCTTTAATTTTGACAGTATCCATAGTTACCAATTTACCATCTAATTAGACGCACTTTGTTTATGAATGTTTCCTTTTGACAGTTTCTATAGTTAAGTTACCATCTTACGCATTTTCCCTTACGCATTTCGCTTACGATCAGGGTCACGTGTCCTGTCACGAGTTTAACAATTTTCACCCATTACCAAAAAGTGCTCATCGCCGCTAAAGAAGTTTTCACTTCAAAAATTCGGTACAATAAAACAGTGACATTTTAAATAATCGAAAGTTTTAATTGTGCATAAATAAAGAGTGGCCTCATTATTTCAAACGAGCACGGATCGACCGTTCGTCGAAGAACAAGATTAACAAGTGCGAGTTCTAGGAAAATTACTCATACTTCGTAAGACTTACGTTCAGTTGAGGAAAATAATACTACTTACTTCCGAACTAAATATTTTTTCTACGTTGAAATTCCTTTGCGAGCCACATCCGATTGAATTCAAGTTAAACGTCAAGACTAATTCCACTAAAATTACATAATTATAAGAATTAAGTTAATGAGTATTTAACCGATTTCAAAAAGATTTTACATTTTTTGCAGTTTCGGGCATAACGCTTCACACTTCACACTCATAGCCCCACACTAGGATTCCCTGTGTCGTGGGTGCCTTGGACACACACAAGACAAGAACACACACACCCAGACCAGAAACAGAATTTAAACTCATCATTCAAATCTCTGCACCGCTGGGAATCGAACGCAGGACCCTCCGCGCAGCGCACCGGCGCCCCTCAGGTCGTCATAATTTCGTTACGTAATGGCAGATTTGTAAATTTCTTATTCTGTTTAAAATCGCCGTTAAATTCGATATTTTTAGTTTCGATTTATTGTAGAAAAGCGCTGCTGTTGAGCGTCACATTTCCAAGATGGCGGCGCATGCACGAAAGATACGAACTTAGCAAAATTCAAATTCGGAAATAGTATAATTATCAATTTATATAAAAAATACAAACTTTCAAAACTCCCGGAAATCTTTCCAGGTACCTAAAGCCCTCTTTTCGGATCAAATAAATTAATAACGCTTCGCACTCATGCACGCACTAGGGTTCCGTGTGTCTTGGGTGCCATATAGGTATACACAAGACAAGAACACATGAGTGTGCTTGTAAGCGTTTTGGTGTGTAATGAGTAGATATTCAAACCTGGACCTCTCGAATTCTTAGCCACTGGGCTGTCACCACTTCACCGTTTATGTTGGGCACTCGTACCCAGCACCAAAAATAACGTTACACAATAGCTTTCGGATATGTTTAGATGCATCGTTATCTGTCAATGCTAGCGCGAAAGAAAATAGATTGAGATTTAGTAGGTGGTTTCCTTGGCGTGCAACGGGAACACAAAGATTGGGAAGTTATGGTTGCCTAAAAATTTGAGACGGCCATTTTAGGCCTCACAAGTAGCATTCCCTTGTACTCTCAAACTTCTGAGCTATAGTTGGGTTTGAATTTTTTCCGAGTTAACTTTCACTGTTAACAAACAGGCATACATACATATGCGACCTGATGGTAAGTGGTCATCACACGCGCAACAGCCAATAGTCGTGAGAGTCGTGCGTGGATTGATGTGCATCTTATCAATCGTTTGCAACTTCCGTATAGTAAAAGATTGATTTCGCAATTAACCTGCAATCTTGCACTATACAAGTGGTTTCAGTCGGTAAGCGTACGTGACGATGGACACGATTTAACGAAGAGCTACGAATGCATGGGCTTTACCCTGTCATTGTTAGTATTTTCCTCTTGGTTTAACGTATGCGATACCTACTTATACGTACTATGTATGTAGGTACGCGTTTGCTGCTTTATCACGCTACGTACGCGATTCCCATTTTACTTAGAGGATCCCATTGAGTTTATTTATTTTAATCACACCGAAGCGAAGTTTCGATGATTTACCTGTTACTAAAGGGTCAGCTGAATTGCCGATACCTACGAGTATTTGTTAAAGTTTTCGCCTCTGAGCTGACCAGCGGCGTATTTTAAAATTCAGTGCCCCGCATCATCAGCATAACCATAACGACTGTATAAGATTTTATAACATTTTGTTATGACCTCCTTTGAGGTTGGACGTGGGTGTCTGCAGTAACTGGTTTGCACGCCTGTTGCTTTTCATCCTTTTCTTCGTGACAGGGGGAAACCTTCACAGTACCCGAGAGCCGTAGGACTCCGGGTTATGTGAGATTCCACCTCGGTGGCCTTCCTCTGCGTATGTGGGATCTTCAGTGGAACGCACCGGTGCATATAGATAGGTACATAAAAAACATAAGGTAACCCAATCTAATGGTAGAAATCTAAATTATTCAGTTTACGCGGAATTCCCTTTTACACTATCTTCAAAATAGCGTTACCCATAGATTATACTAATAATATTATAGGCAAACATTTGCCTGATAAAGGCCATTTCGTCAAATCGTTAAGCACTGAGGCTTATCGGAGCGTCTCGCCCGACGCTCGCTACAAGAACTGATTACATTTATGATAACTCCTTTTCGTGATAAGCACAAGGACATTGCTCATATAGCGAGCAAAATACAGGTACCTACCGACTATTGTTTTATAAAATCGAAGCGGCTAATAACCGGCATGTGTGGAATGGTTATGGTAACCATCAGGAGTCGTGAGAGAAGATTAGTGGTAAAAATATTGTACACTTTCGGCCAATGTACAGTACAGCTGCCTAAGAATACAGACAAATAGACTAATAGACGACGTACACTGGCTGACGAATCAATCGCGTGAACTAACAGCACTGTCAACGTCAAACCGACCAATACAGGTTGTGATCACGACTCGTGCCGACTAACGAATGTAGAACTGTGCCCCGAACATGAACAGTGTCGTCAAAGTATTCTTAACGTGTGTCATTAGTATAGGAACTGGTTAGACTGATTGACACATGACATACTAATAACGAGTCGCGGGTAAAACCGTGGTGTAGGTTCGTACGTCGATCACCCGCGTTTATAAACTGAAGCACAGAAATAATGCCTACTTCAGTTGATAGCCGAGGCTGTGTTTAATTTTGTATGTGTTAATAAGTGTTTATTTTGGTCGAGTCTAGAAATTAACATCAATTTACAGGGATTGTTTGGTACGCTCTATTTTGGTTCACCGGAAGAATGATCTTTTAACACCCACATAACAGTACCATGATTGTCTGGTTCATAGCACTCTGTCTGAACTATTTTCTTTTAGTTGGTATTGGTAGAAAGAAAGAAACAAGCAAGTGACGACAAACGGGTCGATGGTAAGTGGTCACCGTTGCCTATAGGACGGTATAAATGAGTTTCTATTTTTTAAAATTCCTAGCTAGACATATTGATTTTTCAAAAATCTAATGATACAGTTTTAGTTTTCATCAAAATGGGGCCCCAGACTCCTTTCAGTATTTTTCTCTATTTCTCATAGTTTCGGATTTCCCCATCCACGCACACTTGAATCATTCACCCTGTATATTTAGTAGGATTTGAATGGTAAAATAAAGATTCAATAAAGAATAAATATTTCCTATCGTAATACAAGACTATCCAATAATGCCAAGTATGTTCACACGATTGTTATAAGCTAAGTAATTAGCCACGTTCAGCCGCACACCTGGGTATTCCATTCATTCAAGCCTCTCCTTCTGTGGCGTAATACCATCTCGCTATGGCTTGGATACCACTTCCTTTTATATGTTTGGACGTAACAATAACTTGAAGTAACGTTTCCGTATATGTTTTTCTGCGATAGAAACAGCTCAAGTAACTCTTAGAAAATATAAGTAAATACTTAGATATAAACCTACTTATGAATATGTGCGAATTTCTTTCGCTAAAAGGTGCAATAAATCTGGAAAATTTGGCAAATCTGAGTCTGAGAAATCGAAGTTGGGAGATTTGAACATGCAGACAGACGTTGAGAGATCAAAATGAGCGTTGATTTGTTTTCTTGTGAATAATTATGGTAGAAGAGTTAGGAAACTCATTGATGTCTGATTAGGTGCCTTCTTCTGAGCAAAGACATTCTTTTACTCAACTTGGACAGTGCTGTAGGTAACAGTATCAACCAGTTACCAGTAGGTATGGTTGTTATTGTAATATTTCCGCGTAGGTACTTACTTGCACAGTGCACGTGTTCATGTTTATCTGTTGCTAATGCCTGTGCAATTGCTACTGCCATAATAAGTTTTAACTCGTTAGACCACAGTGAAACATAATAAAACAAGATGGTTGTTAAAGTGAAGCAATGTGTGCTGTGCTACCTAGCTTCTGCGACTTAGACGAAGTAAGTAGAAGTAAGCGTAAGATGTACCCATAGAAGACAGAATACTAATTCTGTGTTCTATGGATGTACCCTTTTACAAAACACCGTCAGTTTTGGGTGTTTGTGTCACTCGTGCTATAAATAAAATAAATTAGTAAGTAAACGAACAATTCGAAACTACGATTTATTAGCAAATATTACACTTTGTAAAACCAGTTGATGTATGCGTGTTGTGCCTAGTTCAATAGGAAATGTGTAGGGCGGAAGCGAAAACACTAAAATATTGTTAATGGATATTTGCGCGGCCCAAGGATCCTTGAGGCTGGCGCGATAATGTGTGACTTATAAGACTTGTTTAATGTTTACGTTCTAAACTAAATTTAGATACAATACAATATATATACTATTGGTTTTTTCATAATTATACAAATGGCATTAACTAGTCACATGTGCCATGAGCATGAACTCTGTTGTCACAGTATTTACAGGATGTAGGGAAACAGACAGGGGTGAACAGGAAGTGGGGAATATACTGGGAAGACAGGGTGTGGGGAAATAGACAAGGGGAATAGTGGGTGGGGAAACACGCAGCGAGGGAAATAAGCAGTGGGAAAAGAAGCTTTTTATAAAGCATCTTAAATATAAGAGAGACCTTTTTATGTTTTAGCTGAAGTAGGTTTACCTTTCTTTTAAGAAAAAATTGTCCATGCAGTCTGACTTCTTATGTAGGATAGGGAATACTACAGTTAGTTTATTATATTATAAGGAAAGTCGTATAGTAAATAGTAGATTTAAAAGAAACATAAGATTGCATTACCTACTTGAACTAAACAAAAGGTATCTTACACGCTCATTTATTACTTCTTAGTATAACAGTTACACATACAAAAAACGTACGCATTTTATTCACACAATCATTATTCATAGACACATTTATCTATACGACACTGCTAAAAATAGACATTGTAATGCAATAATTTATTTATACTAACACACAGACAAGCAGAACAGAACGGTGACTAATATAACGTTTCATTCAGTTATTTTATGCAGAGATTCAATTATAAATAAATAAATTAGTTTTATCTGCAAATATTTACACTTGCTACGGTAACCAAACCTCTCAAAGCCAGCGAACTGAGTGGCACATCGTGCGAAGAACCAGTAACCGATGCCAGTAACCGATGGGGAAGAAAAAACGTCCAACAGAATCCCACTTTTCTTCAGGCCATCAGTCTACCTGTTCAGAGGGCTGCTCACAAAAATGTAATAAAAATTTCATATTCATATTTTATGTTTCTTCACAAGGCATCAGAACAATGGAAAACGTTAACCTAGCTCTGACCTTCGTGATAAGTACCTATAAAAAGGAAACAATAACCTACAATATGTGTTGTAGCATTAATTTGAACACCATTATGTTTTATCAGACACGCCCACATACCATAATCAAAGAACCATGGAGTTTTTAAAGTTTCAAGGTTAGAAAAACTTTACGAACGAACTAACGAAGTGGCTGTCGGTTTCGTAATTTTGTTTGCTTTTTTAAGGGTCCCAAATTGAAATGAATTGTAAGAAAAAGATTTTCCAGTGATACTTTATTTTTGGGAAGGCACAGGAACGCAAATTAATGTGAATTGATCAAAATGAGCTGTAAAATGTTTCATCTGTAAATAATGCAGATATGGGCGACTTACGAGTAGATACACATGACATACGATGACAGAGATCAAAGGTACAACGAACCTGGTAAGACGATACCAGTCCATATTATCTTTCCTTTTCCTTGCTTCCATTTCAACCCTTGGTAGTCACTGCCGAACATGGGCGTCATAATCGACGGCTCTCCGTCACGACAATCTGGCCATTCGAGGACTACTACGAACTAATAACAGCCAATTTAGAATACGCTATACGATGGAAGTATCTGTACTTCCCAGTAAAGTCTGTAAGGTTAATTTCCTACGCCCAATTGATTTTGTCGTTCGTGACTCATGTTTTGCTCGCGAGATATTAGCGTTTATTCATATTTAGTAACACAATTTGAACTCTCGATAATGACTGAAGGAGGACGCTACTATGGGCCATAGTCTATGGCTCTACCACGTAATGCACGCACACACAACCACTGTATCTTACGAGCATAACGCACACATGGGGCCACGTGCCAACATGAGTAAAGTATCTGATTACTCTTGAAGGGCAAGCACAACCTTACTTATTTTCAACAGAACCGATATATTATGTACTATCTGAGGTCATAAGTCAAGAATTTGTTTAGTCTCCCGTGGTTATACCTACGTGCCTGTATGATTTGAATATCTGACCAGAATAAGTAACTAAGACAAAATAACAACATCCCACAGACGCAAACCACAATCGACGGCTTGCATTGACATTAATTTAGATATAAGGAAACCGAGGGATTTTTATTTGGTTTGATAATATTGTGGCGGTCGTAAATACGTTTTGTTATTTGTTTGACAATAGCTGGTCTCTGATATCAGAGGGCTGATGGATAAACAAATGGCTAATATTATTGTACCTAATAATATTATTTATCTTTCAGCTTATAGTTTGCGAAGGTTTTATAAGCTTTCAAAAGTGCGGCATTTGCTCCAAATGTGAGTGCACTTTGAAGTTGAAGGTTATTTTAATAAATGAAGATCCAATGAATGACTAGAAAGTCTGACGACGCAACTTTAACTTGAAAATATCAACAAATCAAACAAACAAAATATCTAAGATAATTTCTTTGATTATCTAAGATTTTATTCTAAGATTATTTTCATTAAAAACGTTTCTACAAAATACAAGCTAAACTCTTTCAAACCAGTTGTATGTTACGGGTTCACCTTTTAGACTTTTTTTATCTTTTTTAATATCTGACATTGATGCATGCCGTGGCTTTGTGATCGTCGAATCTTAGCCTCGCATGACCAGAAAAAAGTTAAGAATGAAAAAGGTCGAAATGAAAACGTTCATGCAAAAAAGCAAAAAAGTTAAATTATATTTGGAATGTGGTGGTCTGTATTGGTCTTACCTATTAAATCTTGGTGAGTTATGAATTTAACGACGTTCTATGTAAATTCTAAAAAAAGTAATTAATGATGGTAGGTATACTATACCGCACTATACATAGGTATAGTATCCATGCATATAAATAAAGCCTGCAAATTCGTTGTTTCGATCTCAACAGGCTCATCTCAACACGATTAGAGCCCGACAAACCTGTAAATCCGGGCTGAATAAAACCGCGGACCTTTGCCCAGTAATGGCTAGTAAAAAAGCAATAAACGTTTATTAGTAGAGAGGCTCAGAAGACCTTAAGCGGAGGTCGCAATAGCAGCACAGGGCGGGGTCAAGGCAAGCCTCTGCAGTCACCAGGTTGGTGGCAAAAAACTGGATTTTCCAAATATGAAAGAGAGGAAAGTTGTTGAGAGAAATTATTGAGAATTGAAGTAATTAAGAATTGGTTATCTACTTTTGGAATTAAATGCAAGGCAGAACCCTGCCGTCACCAGTTTGGTGGCCAAAAATTGGATTTTCCAAATGCGATTTAAACGCCACGGCCATATCGCGGTGGAATTTTTTTGAGAAAACTTATTAAATAGCTACTTATACATTTTAAACGTGCACAGAATAATTGTTGTGATGAATAATTTTAGCATTTGGTACCTACCTATGAAATATGTATGTACTAATTCGGCATTGATTGTATACTTTGTACTGTGCTTGAGCCGTAACCTTAAAACGCCGTACTAGCTAATTAAAATAAATTTACCATAACATCGAGGCAGATGGCGTGCATTGAAGGATGCCTATGCTCTACATTCTGGCTTCTGGAGTGGAAGAAAAAAGGTTGTAAAAGAAGAAGAAGCTACTTAAGGAAAACAATTTCTCGAAATTAGAAATAATGGCTTGTATCAAAAGGTAAACAAAAATAAAATTATAAAAAAGCAGAATTTAACTACACGTACGTATGTAGAACGTGTACGCATTTACTTATAACTTCAGGGCTAAAAGGCCACAATGTCTTGTTAATAGCTAATAGCTGGCATTCTCGTTTGTCATTACTATAACAAAAAATTGTCCTGTAATTTCAATCCTGGACGCTGGCAACCCTAAGGTCACATCAACCCAACTTACATTATTGTAAACAACACGATATGTTTAACATTGAATCTTATCGCCGGGACATACTAGTAAAACCATACATAAATAAAGTTATCAGTCAATGTATCAAATTTTACTGCTGATCCTACGATTACCGTTCAATGAATAATAATAAGGTGAGTGCGTAGATACTCATAAATTACTTTGTAGAGCGTAAACATAGTAAATACTGTGGAGCAGGTATGGCTATACTTTTATAGTTTATGCAAACGGGCATGCAAACCACCTATTTCTGAGTATTCATTGTAACCCATGGACAACGACATTCACCCATAAACATACATACTAATAGGACACATTATCTTGGTCGTATGTTGGAGGTTTGCTTCTTCTGAGGACTACCTCTCCCCTAGGTGTGAGAACCACACCTCCCAATCAAAATACGTAAGTATACACGACGATTCAGGATATGAAGAACATGCTGCATCACGCCGGGTTATGGGGCTTATTGTAGGTAGGTAAAGTTCCAAAGTTTTATTAGGTTTTACGACCTAACAAAAAGGTTTGTAAGGTCGTACCCGTCGTACCTATTCGACTTGTTTTAAAGTAGTGTTGTTATTGTTTTTCACTAAAACCTACAACTAAACCGACAAATCAATTAATAACTTCTTTCTTGATGTCTCTTGGCTCACATCCACCGTTGCCACAAAACAGTTACGTAACGTAATACGTGTTTGAAGGTTTGTTTACATAACAAAAATTTATGATAATCGTTAGTGTGAAACTGTGGATTATTGTGGACTCAGCAAATTGTACTTGTCGTACGACCAACTTGTTGCGAGCGATTAGAACAAGGGGTAATAAATTGATTTATTTGACGTAAGTTTAAGTTAGCCTGGTGATTAGTGTAATTGGTTAAACCGTGCTAATCAAACCAAATAAATAAATAAAAAAGAAACCTGTAGGTGATATTTTGAAAACAATTTTTAGGAACCATGTAGTGCTTCAGGTCAGTTCTGTTGTAATGGTAAATACATGAAGGAATATTCCTTTTAATACGTTAACTAAGCTACTTAACTTAATTAAGGTAACTAACGTATTTAACTTGATTCCGGATTATCAAAATGAAAAATAAATGTGTCAGTATGCGCAAGTTATCGTGTACACCCACTTATTGAAGAACATTGAAAATGGGTAAAAATTCTTTAAAAATGTAACAATACACCCCTGTTATCGTGCGTGGTTAAGTGTTCACTACACTCTGTCGTTATAACTACTTTTGGATAAAGAAAGAGATATGGTACAGTTTTATGGTGTTGTTATGGAGTTTGAGACACTTACAGAATTAATGTATTGGAAAAGTAAGGAAAGTTTTTAGGTCGAACAATACTGGGTTGTGTGCACAAATGTTTCTTTTTTCGCTTATAAATTAGCAAATGAGTGTCATGGCCCCCTTTTTAATTTTTTTTATTTTAATCGTTGGCCACCTGATATTTAGTGGTCGCTGGAATCCATGGACAAATATAATATGAACATCAGCCGCAAATAGAGAGGAAATCCTATCTGAGGTTGTATGCGGTTGCTTTGCTACTCATGAGGGTGATGAGGGCTAAGACGTTCGGCTCAAATAAAGTGTCTACAGAAACCATACCTTGCCAGACAGCAATCACAAGGCAAGAACAAACTGCTATACGACGGGTAATGAGTACTAATGAGGCTGACTGTAAGCTAACTCCTCCGGTGAGCTACTGAGACTCTACCACCTGAAAGTTATATAAATTATTATAATGTAAGTGAAAAACTGGTTTTAATTAAAATTGTGAGTTTTAATAATTTGAAAATTCGTTTGTGATGACAGAGGGGTTAGCTGGTTCGTTACTTTATTTTCAACTAACTTCCGCCCGAGACCTCGTCCACTTTAACCTAAGAATTTGACCAAGAGAATGATAAAAAGTCTCCTATATGTTCATCGAGATTATGATCTATCTGTGTACCAAGTTTTATCCAAATCTGTTCAGTTGTTTTTTTGTGAAAGAGAAACAATATCCATCCATCCCACAAACTTTGCATTTATAATGCAGCAGGATGTTATACATAGATCTATCTAGCGAATGGTAGGGTAACGTACATATCTAACCTCTACCTAACCTCCACTGAGAACGAGCGTACGTGACAGACAGGCCGACAGAACCTTATTCTTGGTAAACATTGATTACATTGAATTCTAATCTACAGTCTGCGTTCAAATGCGCATAAAATAAAGTACTAGGTCACCCATCTGTTTATAGAATTAATACATAATGTATGAGTATAGAATACAAATAACACTTTCAGATTTAGGAACGGGACTAAAACTAAAAAATTTTGGTAGGTATTTAGATACAGTTATATGTAAGTTTAAAAAGATGTTTTTTTTTATTGTTTAGTGCTGATTATTATAATCACACAATATAAAACGCAGAAAATATTTTTGAAAATGTAGAGAAAAATTTATGAGAGACATCCTTTTTTGTAAATTCCTGTAGACTTGATATCACAATCGTTGAAAAAATACCAATGTAGAATCGCAGTGAAAACAGGAAAACTGTTCAAATTTAATTTTTGCATGCATTATAAATTTCAGCTATCTGCACACCACCCTAAGCTAAGTAAAACCGTTATGACTTAATGTTTCTGGCACACACACACTTGTCGTCGTTACTGTTCGTAAAATAAGTATTATTGAACACCTGTGGGGATTATTACCGAAATAAATAGACACGCTAGCGTCATCGACTTCCACGTCGGCGATGCATTTATTTTTGTATTTTTCTAGAAAATACCAGACATCTACACACGTAGTGATACTATAGGTAGGTACCAGAGAAAAAGTAGAAGTTTAGACGTGTGTTTATTATTTTTAGTGTGTAAAAGAAGAGGCCAATGCGCTTTAGACTCACAGAAAGAAAATTACCCTAACACTCGGGAACTTTAGCAAAGGGAGATCTCCCAGAAGGCGCGCTAGGCGAGGTGATTATGTCTGGGAAGCGGCCGTGCTCCGATTGCGTTGTGTCGGAGTTTTGTAAATATGCTACCGATGTAGAAAACTTCTACAGTGTGGTTCAGGATCGTGTGGCGACATCTATTGACGGGTGGCGGAAGTCGCCTCAGGAACAAAACGAGTAAGATGGCAGAGGGTATGTGTGTATCACCAAAAATTCGGAATAAAAGCGACCGAAAAATAAAAGAACGATAATTTTAGGTGTTGCATTTTGATATCCTGACACTCCATCTTAACTAAAGATTTGTTCAAAATTGGGATTATGGTATATAGCCATATAGCCCTTATGCTTGGGTATATTGACCACTAGAGCAAAAATCTTAAGTAAGTTATTTTAGTAATAATACTGAACGTTGTCCTCAAAACCCAGCGTGGAGCAATTTCTTGAGTTTTTCTTGGAGAGGTTGATGGCGAAACAAAATGCGTCTCCATATTAAATTTCACCTTTTAAAGAAATGACGAGAAAAATGATTACAGCAATGTTAACTCCACATGTCATTAATTGGAGGGTTTGAAAAAGAAACAAATTGGTCAATCAAATTAAAATTCACCTTTAAAAGAAAATTTATAACAGCAACATCAACTCAAAAATGTCGAACCATTACATAACTTCCGTAGAAGTCACACCTTCGTATAAGTATAATGAATGTAATGATCTGTTATGAAAGCTGTCGCAGCGTCGGAGGGTGTGTCGAGTTCAGACGGACGAAGCCGCGGGCATCACTTACATCACGAGTAGTTTGCCCAGTTTGAATAGGACAAACGGGATAATCTTTTCAATGGAGATAAAAAAAACCTGGAGATTTTCATAAAACTACGGCTTACCGGGTTATATAATTCGGGCTAGGTTGCAGTCGCGGTCCTTCTAAAAAGGTGTCCTTATTACGACACTACGGTAAAAAATATCATAACATGTTGGTTACATGTTGACTGCGTTATATTTCGTAGGCACATACCTAATGTTGAAAATAATTCCCAGCGCCTGAGGACGGTAGGTAGCCAGGCCTAAGATTAATATTGACACCTTCCCACTTTATAAGATAGTCGCCTCCAAAAAAAGAAGTCTATGATCTCCTGAAGACTCAAGAAATGAAGACTTGAAGACTACGCTGTTTTAGTGCTAGAGAGTTATGAGAGTGGAACGTAATATAATGTGCCTCCCCGGGGAGCTTACCTACATAAAACATGATTTTTATTTCTATTGAAATTTTTTATTAACAGGCATATATAGTATACTGTGGTGGCCTGATGTGGTCTTCCACCGGGTGTTATTGTTAAATGTTCGCCTCAAATAGAAACTGGTTTTGGTGGGAGAGCAGGAAGGAACCTTTTACAACCTTTGGAAAGTCCCAAAATCTTTCGAAAATCTGGCGACATTTCGTGATTGTATATTTAGATCACGTGTGTCAAACGAGATGTACCGTGTTTGCGATGTTTATGACTCTTTTATGGCAGAAACAATCTACGCTGGCGGCATTTTGAATAATTTATAATGAACACCATGATTGGTAAGCAAACGAAGGATAATGGATTCTTGAAACAAGTCAATAAACTTTATTGTTTGTTAATGGAAAGTTTTAGGTAATAGTGGAAGTTTTGATGTTTTTCTGGAAAGTATAGACAAGTGCCAAAGTACAGATCTGCTAAGGCTACTTGCAGCTTTTCAATCCAATCCATCATACTAAACGTTAAAACTTTATAGTAGTACGTCGAGTCGAAGAGGGAACGAGGGAAAGAGGGAGTTTTGCGCCGCCTGGGTCGCACCGCCGCTCCGCCCGGCGCCGCGGAGACGACGCGCCGTCGCGGCGCCGACCCTGTGCAGCCCTACTACTGGTACACGAAAAAAAGTCCCAAAGATATGAGTTAATTAAAAAAGCGTGTAGTAGTAGGGATGCCTACTACCAGAGTAAGGAATAAGGCCAGAAAAAGGCCTTAAAAATGTGAAAGAAAAACAAAAATACTAGGTTTTGCCCATTCCAAAAATCTAACGTTATTATAAAATCGTTAAAGTGGAATTATATGTTATCTCTACTGCAATAAAAACCATTAGAAGTAATAAAAAAACATAAAAGACTTAAAAAGAGATACTTTTTATTTGTAATAAAACCAATAAAAACTTCGAGTCAAAACCACTTTACAAGGGATAAATTTATTATCTTCATCATTAATACACATCACTACCTAACTATTGTTTTCTGTTGGTAAGCTAACAGACAAATTTAGCTGCACCGATCGAGTTTTTACACAGAAAGCGTACCAATGGTAACGAAAAGCACCCCTACGTGAATGTCACACATTTAATTTGGTCGGGGTTGGTTCCGCCGGCCATTTAAATGATAAATTCATACGCATAACACTCACCTATCAATTACAATCCTACCTAACCCATTTGAGTAAATTCATTGTCTAAATAGGTATTGTATAAAGTACCTAGACAATAAGTGCAAGTCCTTAATAATGGTGTCTAAATTAATTAATAGCGTCCAAGTTAATGTCAATAAGCCATTAATGACCCACTAACAGAGTCGGGGGATCGGGTCTCCTCTCACCATGAGAGGGATGTAGGGCATAGTCCACCACGCTGGCTTAATGAGGGTCAGTGGACTTCACATCCCTTTGAGATTTTTTTTTGTGAACTCTGTTATTTTTTAGTTATTTAAACAGGTATGGTGGTCTCATTCGTGCAAATAAAATTACTGTTCCTATTGTAGTACTGGTAAATTACACACCCAAGAAAGCTACAAATTTATATTTTTGCAGTCTTCACCTTATTTCCTAATCAGTTGAAACAGTAAGAACCAGAAACAACGTTATTAGTTGTCTGGACACAATCTAAATTAGCTGAAAAATCGTCGCTGCGCCGGCGTCGATGGCTGACTCACGACGGTGGCGCCGCCTGATTTACAGTCGATCTGACAGCCTCGGATCACACCGGACTCGGAAGAGACTAGACATTACTTAATGTCAATAAAGTCCTCATTAATTCTTTCTTAATGAATATTGGTTGCAACTCAATGTAACGGTGAATTGGTGTGTCGACTTTCAAGCAGAGGAAATGAGAATTGATGTTTTATTGCTTGTTTTGTTGTATAGAAAGTTCGCTAAAATCGATCTACATATATATTTCAGAAATGCTGCCTCCTTGTTGACGTGTAAAAGATGAAAATCATGGTACCTAGGTGTCATAGAAGCGGAGGTTTAATTCGATTTTTAGGTTCAAATAATATTAATTTGAAACCCTACTCGGTTCTCACAATGAGCGTATTGCCGGGTGGGTGGACGTCACAAGCCTTTTGAGACCATTACGGAGAACTCTTATCCATACAGGGTCCTGATTCCGTAAGTCCCAAAAGATTTCGTGCCGATATCGTGTGACCAAACCGTACGTCATTTCATGAACTCGGCACGACAATTAAGGAACCTTAATATCTAATATATAAGGCCCACAATAGATTGTCACGATATTTGACTTTTAAGCCTTTTTTGACTTTTTATCACGGGTAAGACACGACATTGCCGCGATACAAGTGTGAATGGTCATACAGAATCAGGCCCCAGGTTTACTCTAACTAAATGTTTTCCTTCATGGTTTTACAACCATGAACTAAAATTAAAAAATCGAGTCCGCCATCTTGGATTTTAAAATTAATATATTTTTTATAATCCTCAATCCGAAAACTCAGACCAAGAGCACATAATTACCACTTCTAGAAACAGGAGGTCCACAGTACCCACGTTGGTGCCGGTGCGTACTCCCGATATAAATAGGCGGCAAAAAGACAAGTCCGGTTTATTAGCGCCATATGTGGCACAGATACTTAATGCTGTTTTATTCGTCCACAGATACGAGCAAGGGCTTAGCTGACACTGTTTTAGCACACAGGAAAATTATTTTGGTTTGAGTTAACATCATCTTATAGTGTTTATTTCGTTAAGTTTAATGTTATGAAAGAAGATGACGATTAAAACAAAAGTTGTTTTTCGGGAAACTTCAGTTTAGTTTAGTATTTCACGCGGGAAACTTCAGTTTCATTTAGTATTTCGCGTATGTACTGCTGTTGGTGTGTAATATTTCAGATAAAACTTAAATCCTATGACTGAAGAGGCTGGATGTCTATTTTCCAGTCCGGTAACGGCCAGTCTAGCAACAATAGAACCATTTATGTTTTACTCTTACACAGGCACTGCAGCGCTGATGCCACTAGTCTAGTACTGTGGAAAAAGTAAGTAGAATAGAACGGCATAGAATAGTAACATATTTGTAACAGTTACAAGCGTAAACAGCATTAGCTTAACGTACAATCACAAAAGTGAAATAACAGAGCTTGCGGTGTAATGCAAGCTTTTGATTTCACTGCAGCTTGCTTATTTAATTCCACAAACTACTCGCATCAAAAGCTTGCATTACGATACATCGCAAGCTTTTGATTTCACTGCAGCTGAGCCCCAAACTCATTCTTTCACTCTCACTTCGCTATGAGAGTAACACACAGTATCCGCTCAGTTGACCAGAATCTAGGAGTAAGCTTCCCGTCTACATGAACGTTCAATCGACTTCCTATTTTCCGTCTAGTCTAGTACCTATAATTTATGATGATTATTCTTGCTACCTACTATAATTAAGCGTACTAGTCATCACGCTGTCGCGCTGCCCGCGTGGTCCCCCACGTGTCTTGCTAAGACATAGAAAATGTAACTAACAGGGTACATAATTATACATTTATGGATGTTTTACATTTATTTTTTATCATTGATGAGAATCAATAAAGTTTCTGCTGCCTCAGAAGAAAACCAGAGGTTAAAAGGTGGAAATATGGAAAGGTGACTTAGCAGAATATGATTGTGTGATGCTATGTTATTTGTTTCTTTAGTCCTGACTGACAAACCATAACTCTTACGCAGGATTAGACGACCGAAAAAGCGCATATAGCTTGACTGAATTATTTGCTCTTTTGGCCCGTGTCATTCCCAATCGTGCCCGTGACGGTTCAAAATGAGAAATTAGAGTTTTTGTCGGTTGTTACCTACATTATCCAAATTAAGTAGTTAAACAGAATGAGAAAATAAAAAGTTCAATTTTATTACTGCTTAATGTCCCGTTTTACCCCTGTTTCCCCTACTTATTGCTTCAATCAATGATTCAATCTTCTTTAAAATTACATTTAATCTCACTGTAACTTGTGAAGTCTATTCAGGCATCTCTCTGATGTGGAGAGAACCGAGCCCAAGGATGGGACATATAGTTGTAGCCACTACTATATTTGAGTCCACTAGTCACCATCTGCCCACGCGGATCCACACGTTTTTCAAGTAAGTAAATGATGCAACATATAAACAACAACACATTATCGATGTATAGCGCTTTTCATTATTTTATGCCACTTAAAGCACCGGCTATTAAGTTACTAGGTCCAAGGATTACAAGGAAACATATAAAAATAAACTAGGTACTTACTTAATATATTTACGCGTGCAACTTTGTAATAGGATTATCTAATAGGAACAATGTAGTGCTTAATTAATTAGATAGCTGATAGATCAAGTTAGTAACAATTTATCCTACGTCCTATTACTATTGTAAATGTGAAAATGTACTTAATTATTATGAGGGTGGATGGTTGGGTGAATGTTTGTTTTCACACAAAAACGTCTGAACAGATTTTGATGATAATTGGGACGCCTGTAGTAGGGTATTTAACCTGGATGAACATAAAGGTTACCTACTTTCAATCCCTCTCTGGACCAAGTTCTAAAATTCACAAGGAAAAGCTGGGGGCAAAGTCTAGTACCTACATAAGTATTATCCACTCGACATTGAGGGATAATTGAGATGTACCTACCTGTCGCGCCATTTATTTACGTACGTCAAATCTAAGATACCTACCTACTTGAAATGATACCTACTCTTATTTCCTCCACAGCAACGTATTGGAGATCCCCCGCTGGCTTGTTGCCAGGGTGTGGGAAGCATCGGAAACTACGTGGCGCTTCCGTGCTTCTGCGAAACATCACGCCACACAGTGAAGTATAGCTAAGTAACCAAAGGCCCTGGGGCAAAAAATCGTTTGTCGTATTCGCTGTGTTCGGATTTCGAAGTACTCCAGACTTGTCGTAATGCAGATTTGTCGTACTCCAGAATGTGGGAGTAATCTTTGCTAGTTCAATTCATAGTTCATAAGGCAGAGACCGAGGAACCCTTGGCTTGGGGGCCCCGGGGCACTGCTCCGTCTAGTCGACCGGTAGCTACGCCACTGACGCCACACCCCTTATTGGTACATCACGCGTATTCTCGGTAGATGGGTTTTTATAGGTGGGAGATCCATAGTAAGTGGTCCGGGGAGGCACTCGACTCTTGCTCTTGCAAATCTAGCATCTGTTCTATGTTAAAGCAAAAGGATCTTTGGGTGGAGATCACGTCTGAGCAAACAAAAGAGAATTAAGTTGGCAACCCCTAGATAAACTAATATACAACAATACATGCATGACAACTTAATCAAATTCAATCGATTATAAACAGAAAATTCTAGAATTTTTCGAATTAAATAGGTAACAATAAATTGTTTGCACAGATTTAATTCAAATATATTTTTTGTTTTTCTCAGGAGATTTTCGGAGCAAAACATATTGATGAGATTCTCGGTACACCCCTGGCACGGTGTCAAAATGGTGAGAAATACGCCCTTGGAGCTTATGGCCCATTTCAATGGCTGATTCATTCAAGAAAACATAGAAACGACTTGGTGAAAATATACGCATGTTATAATGTAATGTTCATCTTTGTTTTTTGGGTGTGACGTACGTACCTAGAATACCTATCTATAAGAGTACCTAAAACGCATTGGTTCAAAATTTCAATTTCGTTTTTGGATTTCGAACAAGCGACGTTAAAAATAAAACAAAATCCCCTCATGGGGAAGGACTCTATGTTTTGGATTATTATTAATTAAATGTCCTTCCTTCCTTTCATTCCTTTGTAATCCACTGCTGGACATGGGCCTCTCCTAATCGTGACCACTACGTTCGGCACTACGCGCTACGCTTTGAATACAAATAAATAACATGATGAAATTAACTTTATCCCACTATTAAAAATCAGTCGAATTAAATCAAAAACGTGGTTATAGACATCGAAAAAATTATAAGTAGCAATTTTCCTCCGGAAATCAGGTCACTATCAACTTGGGTAAAGTTAAACCTTTTGCCGATTTTTGCCTACCTATCGTTTTTGCCGTATACTTACTGCAATAAATCAAAGATAGTATCGTAGTACCCCAATATGTCATACTTCCGAATGAAAACAAGAGCCGGGTGGGTTGGGGAACCGTGGCCCCTGTCCGACGTGTCACGAAATTCGCCTATATTTACGTAATCCGACGACTGGTGACCTTCAGCCTCCCCTATTAGAAAGTAGGGCTGTGAAAATCATAATATTTAATATCATACGTAAGTATTATTTATATCACGTATTTTTTTTCCAAATTAATGTTATCGAGATAGATGACGGCTATAAAACAACAGAGAGATTGGACGCGTAGACACGTTAGACATTTTAAATATTTTTTTACATGTCTCTTTTTTATGTTTAAAGCATTTTACATAATATTTAAAGATCTTTAAAAACATACCTATCACTTGTCTTTAACTCATTTTATTGATCCCCTGCAGGGCGGGTTGGTGGACAAGAGATTATAATTGTACTTATTTTATATTCTTTAAATGGTTTTTAAAATTATATTTTCTGTAAATATAAATTAAAGCAATACAAGAGGTTATAAATATTTTTTATTCTTTAAATAATTTTGATAGAAAATAGACAAATTCTTCTCTGTTGCGATTGCGAGCCCTACTCCCGTCCCCTATCAAGCACCCCCACACATTGGCACCCTTCGATGCATTTATATGCCAAATTATACGATCGATACTAACACAATGAAAAGGCTTTCAAAAAGCTTTATACAACTTAGGTTAAATTTGTGCCGCCTTACTGCGGTTCCTTTTTTTATAATATGGCAACACTAGCTTTTGCCTGCGTCCATGTTTCCATAGACTTCAGAAAATTTTAGAGAGTAGGCAAAAAAATCATATTTTAATCCTATAATCTAGTATTATTATGTTCCTATTTTGTTTCAGTTCGTTTAGATACCTATTTTTAAGTGAATTTGGAACAGATATACAAATATCAGATATACCTAAATACTAGGTCATGTACCTAATCACTGAAGTGGTAAAACTTTTCAAGTCTCTTCTTCATTCTTAAATCTATAAAAGCATGAAAACCACAATCAGTAGTAAAGCAGAAAATCTTGAAGACCCCTTGTTACATTAATATAATACTTATCTACCTATGTATTATGTATTTAGATCTTTAAGTAAAATTTCAGGGTTTTTTTTTAAGTTGATAAATATCATCATATTTTATAGGTATCAAAAAATCATAAAAGCCCTGCTAAATAGCAAAAGTCCTTGCTTGCTGACCCGGGGCCATTAGTAATGCATTGATCGAACAAACAGCAAAGTTATCGACAAAATTGGCCACCCTTATCATGCTCTATCCTTTATCGATGTTATATTCGATTACCAATCATACTCGTATATACGTCATAACCTCATTTCGATACTGACCCAAGACAATAAGTTCTGCACACAATATAAATGTCAATCAGATACAATGTAAAGTGAACGTTAGACCACAGTTTAGGGCATTAAGTAGTAAGATGGATTTTTTTATAGAGGAGAATCGGTTATCTGGAGTTATAATGATTTGCGATTATCCGGATTGATTAGGTTAAGCAGGCAGAGCATCAGGCTGCGGACGAATGCGAAAGTGTGCCCGAGACCCCCACCAATAAAGATTGAGAGGGCCTTCGAGGGGTTTTAACCGGCAGAGGTCAGTCCTGCATCTTGTGCTAGTTTAGGCAGTAGGTACATGATTTTATACCCCCGCCGTCGGCCCCAACTCGACAACTATCCATGATATTATAGATGGCTGAATTTTTTTCGCAGTGGCAGCATGTGCTTTGGCGAAAATAACTTCGATAATCCCGCGACTCGAGAATCTATTCAATTTTTTTATATTAAAAATAAAAGCAACCTTTGTTGAAACTTCACAACTTAAAAACTTGTTCAAAAACTTTAATTTATATCTGCCTATCTTTTTCAAATCCACTTGAAATAAATGGCTTCTTTAATTTATTTACTTACTAGCGATATCTCAACTGTGACAACTGAATCACAAAATACGTAATCTCTGCCAGCATCCAGATATTCGCGCATCTAAATGTGTGATCTGACCTAAACTTCAACGCGAATGCATATTATAAATTAGCTTTTACATAATACTCTGTTTTCATTGAAAAGTCAACACCCTGCAAACGGATGCTATGACTCAGCGTACAGGAAACTAAAGACTTCTAACACACGTTCGGAAAAGTTTAAAGATTGCCAAAGAAACGAAAGCGAGCTAACTGAGACACTGAGTTCACTACACATCTCAGCCATCATTCTTATAGTATACCTATGGCATCAGCACGAATACTCTACCCACTGAAGGGTGTGGTCTCCTGTTAGAATAAGAAAGATGTAGGCCTTAATCTCCAACGCTGGTCTATAATAGGTATTTGTGGGTTGGTGGATTTCTCATTGAAGAACATCGTGGCGGAAACTCAGGCATGTAGGTTTCCACGCGATAGTATCCTTCTAGAAGGCTGATTGATACCGACCGCCGGGTTCGAACCCGGACCTCTCGAATAAAAGGCCATATTATTAGCCTCGCACAGCCATTGCAAAGTTAGCAGCCATTAGCCCATTACATAGTTAGCACCCATTACACAGTATTAAAAAGTTATTGTAAAAGAATTTTCTTCGAAGTCTGGCTCTTATTGTTTTTAAGTAAAGAAAGAAAAATAATACCAACAAGCATAATATTTGAAATTCTCGTAAAAATATAAAAATTAAATTTTCTTGGTAATTGTGGTAATTCAGGACCTATGGTGCCATCTAGTGTCAGATACCGGAACCTTGTTCGAAAATGGCGGTTGGCGAATATCCGTGCGTTTCTCAGAAACTTTTGGGGGTTGAGTTATTGCAAGGGCTTCTTGGCAATTGGCATAAACTACCGTACATAGTACCCTTCGTTATTTTTGCCTGCCGCCCACGCCAAGTTCCACTTTTATGAAAGACTTTGTAAATACTTAAATGAAATTAAATGGTTAATGGCGTAAGAAATATACGCTGAATTTGTTGTTTAAAGTAAATTAAAAAAATAAGAAAACAATATTAAATTTTATTAATCAATCAATTATTAATTAATGCAAGTGCAGGGTTACACATAAATAAAAATGGCTGGGTTGCTGATTAATGCGGATTACCTAGTAGAGATAAATTAAAATTTTAACTAACCAAATAAAATTAACGGTTACCAGTATTCTCTTTTGTTTAAATGCTTAGGCTATCTAAACTACTAGCTAAATACTTACTACTTCCAACCAAACTACCAACAATCGCTACCTAATTTGTCTTATTCTAATTAATAAAATAAAGTACATAATAGGTAATTCAGATTTTATACAACTACATTTCAGCCTCAAACGAAAAGTTATGAAATTTTGTTGCACAATGCTGAAATCTTTTAGCCAATATTTATTATTTTGTATAAACAAGTGTTTAGCAACGCCATCTTTTAGTCTATATTTATAGAGTCTCGGCTTCGTTACAGAAAATATAATCACTGTGAAAACTTGTAGGTGGAGTGTTAATGTAATTAATTATTTCGGTCAATAAGTATATAATTACAAGATTTCGCAATATAAAATCATAACTCAAGATCACATAAAAAGAATAAAGATGATCTATTAAGGCATGCACAGACGTGTGTCTTTTCATCTTGTTTCTTGTCCGTTGAATTTATTATAACAGTTTTGGCCAAAATTCTTTAAATTAATTAAACTGTTAATATATTTTATTGTGAATATTTTAATCTTTAAGTTCTTTATTTCTTACTTCTTTTTAATAAATTATTGAAAATATTTCTTTTAGACATTTTATTTAATCTGTGCTACGAGCTATACTGGCAACTCATTTTGTCTATGAAATATACGTCGACTGACGGCTGGCAGGTACATCCGGCCCACGGAGAAAGAAAGGGCCCTTTTTCAAGCGTACGCCATTGCTGGCGTATGGTAGTGTATTTTATTGAAAGGAAAATCAAAAACCATCCAATATGGTGAGTATAGAACTTCATAATAGTGTTCAAAAATGTGAAGAGGAATATTTGTGCTAACGTTTTGCAGTTTTATTTTTGGAAATAAGTGTAAAACGGTCTTACAAAAACTTAGTTTCTTCACGATGATCGTCTTTGTAGTCGGATAGGATGACGTTTTCAAAGTAGTGCGGTGAGAAGTGTCGTGCGGAACTTCTAAGAAAATAATATCATTTGGTTTCGTTAAATTCGAATACGGGGACCGCTGACAAATCCTGTAAAATGCAACGTGCGTGTGACATATCGAAGCATCTGTGTTGTGTTTTTTCGCTAGTCGGCATGATGATGAGCGGTTTTCTGGTTTGTGCAGGTGAATTTCACGGTGGACGAGATCCGTACCATGATGGACAAAAAGCGGAATATCCGCAACATGTCCGTAATCGCCCACGTCGACCACGGCAAGTCTACACTGACGGACTCTTTAGTCTCGAAAGCCGGTATCATTGCTGGTGCCCGCGCCGGCGAGACACGCTTCACAGACACGAGGAAGGATGAACAGGACAGATGCATCACCATCAAGTCGACGTGAGTTTCACCACATGGTTCAATCAATAACCTTTTTTTCGGGGGTCGTTGACAGTTGTCACTGCAGCTGCAGCTGTTCAAAATGGCCACCCCCATTTTTTTTTTTCAATGAAAATGCATTACAGTCAATGAATCGAACACTTATCTTAAAGTTCGTCGTACCCTCTCATAGCATTGTTGATCAATTACAGCTGATTGCACAATAGTTAGCAATTTAAAAAAAAATGCATTGCTGCATTTTGTTACTTTCTCTGTCTTTCACAATAGGCCACGTGCTATAAAATTGTGCCGATTGTTTATTAAAATTCACGTCGAACTTAAAAACGTATTTCACATGATGATTGTTCTTACCATTTGAAGCTGAAAATCTTTGACGATTTTTAGAACGGCCATCTGACCTAACCCCATACAAATAACATAAATTTGTTAATGAGCCATGTCACACATCAGTTCCTCTGTCCCACAGAGCTATTTCCATGTACTTCGAGCTGGAAGAGAAGGACTTGGTGTTCATTACAAACGCTGACCAGCGTGAGAAGAGTGAGAAGGGTTTCTTGATCAACTTGATTGACTCACCCGGACACGTTGACTTCTCGTCTGAGGTGACAGCCGCCCTCCGGGTCACTGATGGAGCCCTGGTCGTGGTGGACTGTGTTTCTGGTGAGCTCCTTGTTTGGATATCTGTTATAGAAGTATTTATAACAATCATTACGTAATTACATAAATAAATAAAAACACAGTTTTCAAAATTACTGCTAAAGATTGTGATAAAATATAACATGTTTGTTTCAGACATGAAATTTCTAAGTAAATATGTTGTATTTTGCTTACCATCTGGCAAGATACAGGTTTAATTCTCCCTTAACCTTGTAAAATAACCATGATTGTCAAGTTTTTTATTTTCATTTAAGGTCTTTGTAATGTTGGTCAAATCTTTATTCTCACATCTCTTACTCATACTTACTTCCTTCCTTTACAACAGGTGTGTGTGTACAAACGGAGACTGTGCTGCGTCAGGCTATCGCCGAGCGCATCAAGCCCATTCTGTTCATGAACAAGATGGACCGCGCCCTGCTGGAACTCCAGCTCGAGTCGGAGGAGCTCTACCAGACCTTCCAGCGTATCGTTGAGAATGTCAACGTCATCATCGCCACCTACTCTGATGACAGCGGTCCCATGGGTGAGTGGTATTCTTTGAGTGCAGGGTTGCAACACTGAGAAGGATGTAAGCACTTGTCCATAGGGTGTAATGTAAGGGCCTTTAAAAAACATAAAAATCTGTCCAGCCAATGCATTTCAATGCCACATGAGTTATTTCTGTAAAATAAATTGTTTTATCAAATATTTGTCTCATCAGCATTCAATATAATGCCACATGGACAGTAAGATATGCTGGAGTACAAAAATGCCCTAGGAGAAACTAAACTTCTTCAAAATGAAATCAATGCAGATGTGCTATTATAACATCATTTCCTGTAGAGTGAAATTATATGAAAGTAACTCAGGTCATTCTGGTTTGATGAAATACTTTCACTCCTTTCTCCAAACTTTGCTCACCAATGAAGGCTCTAATCTTGTTGCAGTACAGCTAAAATTTTACCCAAACATACAATTTTATTATTAAAAGAGTAATATGTAAGAATACTCATTTATTTGTGTGGAAATTATCAAACTTCATAAATGAAACATTAATTTTCAAATGTTGTGCAATCATTACACACTAAACCAATTTCAATTGCACTTAATTGATATACTATTAAGAAGAAACAGTAAAGGAAGAAAAAGAAACAGTAAAAGATTCTCTTTTGTACAGATTTCAATGTAAGAGGGATCCTTTTACAAGAAACATAATTCATATTATTCTTAATAGTAGAATATTACATTCACAATAACAACTGATATTTAGATATAATTTTAATGATAAGCATAATTTATCAAATCAGCATCGTTGCATGCTATAATAAAAAATATCACTTGCACTATCACACATAACACGTGATATTGAGCTGGATAACATTGTCAGGGTTATACAATGTATGATGTTGTGTAAATTGTTGAGTCATGGCTATGTTAGTATAACATGATTCTCTGAATTCTGTCTAGGCATTAAAAAGTTATTTACACTTTACATGTTACACTTATTTTGTCTGTCAATAAGTCTTTTGGAAAAAGAACATATGTAAATAATAATTTGATTTTATTTACTTAGTATTTTAACGCCTATTTCTTAAAACAGAAAGTTTCCAATAAAAAGTTGCAGGGAACTAACTATATACCACTGAATAATATGCCCCCAAATCTTCATTATATTCATAGTTTTACAAACACAAAAAAATATTAAGTAATGATGAAAAAAAATTTTTTTTTATTGCTTGAGCGGGAACCTCATTAGTGGCATTAGTGTCTGCATGTCTAGAGGCAGTGGCGGATTTACCAATAGGCTGAGTAGGCTGGAGCCTAGAGCGGCAGATTTAAGGTGGCGGCAAATTTGGATCAATACTTTTTAATGTACTACAGAATTAAAAAAATACATTTTTATATGGATACGAGTTTAAAAAATAAGGGCTCAAACATATTTTCTAATTTATTAATGGTTTTTTAAATTCCCGTCCCTTTGTTTAAAATGATCATATCGGCGTCGTAAAAAAGCAAATTAAAGCTGAAAGTCTCGAATATTGATATGTTAAGGCAAAATATTTTTCAAAATTATGTGTATTGCGCAATATTAATGCATACATAGTCTCGTCAGAAGGGGCGGCAAAAATGTATTAGCCTACTGGCTGAAAATGTGTAAATGCGGCACTGTCTAGAGGACTGGAAGTCTTAAGTCTCTTGTCAATAAAATGGCAAATTCTTTCTCCACCTCTACTGTGTTGGTAGATATTAATAGAAATAATAGTGAACTGCATTTAGGAGTAGTCCGTAAAGCATCAAGTATCAAGTATTTTTTGTCCTGTTGATACTGGGTAGAGCTATAAATGCTTCACTGCAGTGGCAGAAAAGGACAAACAATAAACTCTCAGCATGGATTGGTAAGATGTTCCCTGTGGATGTTTTGCAACAAAGATTGAGATACATTTCTATGAAAATAATTTAGATTTGTGGTTGAAAGAAATTAGTGCCCGGACCTTGTCTTAAACACTGCACCACACAAGTAATTATAGCTTAATAACATATTTTCGTAACTCATTTCTGAAATGTGTACTTACAAATTACTTCTTTAAAGTTTTTATATATTGACCATAATCTAATTTTTAACCAACTATGTATGTTTGTATGTATTCATAACACATCATTTTATAGAACAGTGTGACTTAAACTCTCATCTCAGCCACAGTTTTTCGTGTTATAATGTTTGTTATAATTTTATAATGTTGCTTTATTGTAGTCATTTTGGCAGGCTTAGTTCTTGTGTGCTATAAAATAGTACGCGCGTTTGAAGTTAGCTAATGCGACCCAAGTACAATGTTAAGTTTGTGTGTCCACGGCACCCACGACACAGGGATTGCTAGAGTGGGGCTATGAGTGTGCAGCGTAATTTATTTATTATTAATTATCGCTACATAAGCTACGTGTCGTAATATACTAACTAACTATGTTGCCGTCCAGGTGAGGTGCGCGTGGACCCCAGCAAGGGCTCCGTGGGCTTCGGATCCGGCCTGCACGGCTGGGCCTTCACGCTCAAACAGTTCTCCGAGATGTACGCTGACAAATTCAAGATCGACCTCGTGAAGCTTATGAACAGGTATGGTATTTGATTGCTTCTTTGCAGGTAGATTGTATGTCCATACATTTGGTTTTGTATGTAAGAAAAGCCAGGGCACTAATCAGCTCCAAGTAATGAATATTTGTCACCCCTTAAACTACCAAAGTATGTGTTATTAAATGTGAGACCAGTCATTCTATAACTTTTAATACCCATAACTGAAAGCTACATTGGGTCATATGGGATTCTTACCCACTTCCTCTCTCTCTCTCTCTCTCTCTCTCTCTCAGTTTAATAACGATGTAACTTTGTCCTTGACAATAACAAGAGACCCTTTGGTGATTGGGATTTCCAAAATTCTGCAACTAAGCAGTGTACATAGGTCTCTCAGGAAAGTTAATGTTCTAAAAATCTCAGCAATCCTCCGGAGTGAAATATTTTATCGAGTTACGTAATAAAGTGTTAAGTGGGCTGTGGAAAGTCTTAAAATATACTAAAACGTGGGTTCTTTATATCGACAAGGCATTCATGCGAGGACACCAGTGGGCGTTGTTATATTACGTCTATAAGTTCTACTGAAGAAAGTTTTCACAATAAAGCTAGACCAGTGACGTCATAGAAGCATTTTGTGTGGGGTGGGAACGCCCACGTTACGAGTCCTCGAAAAAGTAACTTACGTTAGTATAATAAGAGCTATAATGATTTCTACCTACACACAGTTTAGGTCTACGAGTCGATTTTGCTGTCATGGCAATTTGAGATCAATGCATTCATTTACAGTGCTTTGGTCCTGTATTAGATTAAAAGTTCTGACGATTTATCGCTCGCTTCGTCAATAGTAACACGCAATTGGGCGCAATAATTAAGAGCTCATATTAATAGAGAAAACAGAAAACCCAAGATTTTTAGTAACTGACATGTTTTTTGACTGGAAAAGGATGCTGGGAGGCCTAGAAGCCTATTCGTTAGTTATTTAATAAAAATAAAAAAGTTTTTTTTCATTATTTCTTCCCTGCATCATAGTGTCTTCAGACGTAGAAAGGGGTAGAAAGAAAATTTAGAAGATTCACGAGTTTAATGGGTCATGAAAATCGATATAGATAAACAAGAATCGAGGTCGCACAGAGTACTCCAGCTGCAGCGGCCGACACGCCCTCGACACCGGTCGATACTCTGCACTCAACCTTCGCGAGATTATAGTCAAACGTAAACTACGACATTGTATTCGTATACGCCACGTGCAGACTTTCCGCTTTGAATTTGCGATTGGAATGACGTGAATGTGTGAAGAGCAGAATTATTGTAGCCGGCTTTGACTATAAAAGATGTAAAATATTAATAAATAAATAATAACGCTTCACACTCATAGCCCCACACTAGGATTCCCTGTGTCGTGGGTGCCATGGACACACACAAGACAAGAACACAACACACCCAGACCAGAAACAGAAATTCAAATTCATCATTCGAACCTCTGCTCTGCTGGGAATCGAACCCAGGACCCTCCGCATAGCGCACCGGTGTCTTAACCACTGCGCCACTCGGGTCGTCAATTAATAAATATTAATCATATAAATTGTAGAAAAAGGGGTTTGACTATAAAATTGAGTGAGCCATTCTTCCGTCCCGTTGATACTGGGTAAAGCCTTCAATGCAATACTCCAGCGGCAGAAAAGGACGGACATTGATCTCTCAGCTTAAATGAGTGAGATGTTTTTATGGACGTTTTACGGAAGTTGAGAGACATTTCTACTCGCCCTGATGGCATTTATGTCAAGTGGAGAGACCTGGTAGTTTGTCATGGCTTTTAATGTGCATTTTAATGTAAAATTTATATGCACATTAAACTTAATATATACACTTATATACGCAATGTAGTAATGATTTATTCAAATTTATATTATTGCTAGGCAAACCCAATTTTCAGTTTACTTCCTTGGTGTAAATAGGCGATTGTGACTAACGTCGTCCTAGAGGCATTTAATGGACGTGTTCTCAGTGCATGCCTTCAAAAGTTCAAACTTCCTCTAAAATGTCTTATCAATATTCCTATTATATTGAGAGTCAACTTACTATTCAGTCCCGTTATATCGCATACGAGTATATAGGCCATAGTGGTAATAATCACTGAAAATTTAAAATGTGTGCCATCTGATCCGACCAGGCTCTGGGGTGAGAACTTCTTCAACGCCAACACGAAGAAATGGGCCAAGCAGAAGGACAACGACAACAAGCGCTCGTTCTGCATGTACGTGCTGGACCCCATCTACAAGGTGTTCAGCGCCATCATGAACTTCAAGAAGGACGAGATCGACAGCCTGCTCAAGAAGATCGGCGTCACCCTCAAGCACGAGGACTCGGACAAGGACGGCAAGGCCCTGCTCAAGGTCCGTTGGCGCTCGTATCTTTACCTAACTCCTAATTACCAAGTTGTTTGACGGCCAAGTAATGCGTGTCTCTCTCCAATTTAGACACTCCAATTTTATTTATTTGTAGGTATACAGTATAGATTATAATTACAAAATACAATACAAAATACTTTATTCAAAATCCAATTTTAGTGACAATGATACAAATTGTGGGGACATCCTTTTAAGTAAAGATTAACTTGTCTCTCTGTAAACCATTAATGACACAATGGGTCACCTCTCACAATGAGAAGGGTGCCTACACCCTAAGTGCCTACCTTAGTCTACCACGTTGGCCTAGTGTGGGTTATTTTATAGTAATTGAGTAGCAAAAGGGCATGCAGGCCATCTGATAAGTGTTCACTGCAGCTCATGGACTGCCCCCCGTATCCCCTGTAACAATACTTACACAGCCGAAACAAGACATGAAGAACATTCTGCTTTACGACGGGTTAAGACTAACTGTCCAAATGAGCTATTGTGGATCTACCACTTAGTTGCAGATAACAATTTACATTTGTAGTCCCAAGTGTTGCCAGTTACTCTTTAATGAGCATCTGGGTGTCAAAGTGGACTGACAGCAAATGCTTTTAGGAATTGGTTGTAAGCGTCGAATGGCTTGTGACCCCATAAAAGAAAGTGACATTGTCATTATGTAGTTTGTGTAAGTTTTCTAAGGGTGGCGTTATAAGAGTTGTGGATGCAGTGACACAACTAAAGCGTATAGTAAAATGAATTTGTCAATGTAAAATTTTACTTAGTGTTTCTTATGTTGTGGGTTACTTACGGGATCGTTTATACATGTATACAGGTGGTTATGCGTAGCTGGCTGCCCGCCGGTGAGGCGCTGCTTCAGATGATTGCCATCCACTTGCCATCGCCCGTGGTGGCGCAGAAGTACCGTATGGAGATGTTGTACGAGGGGCCGCATGACGATGAGGCCGCTATCGGCATCAAGGTAAAGGATTATTCCTTATTATTTGGCTAAAACTTTTGTAAGCTGAATTCCCACTGTTCATCAACAAAAGTAGAGACCTGGAGAGCAAGTTTGAAGGTTTTAATTAATTTTATCAGCAATTCATTTTTCGAATAGTTTTCCTCTTTACTATTACTACTATTGTATAGTTCTAAATGAGTAACTCTCAAGACCCTACCCTACCTCCTGGTAGGATCCATGGTGACAACACCGGCTACATATCCAAACAAATCGTGATGCCAGACCGCAGCCCAGTGAGTTAGGTGTCACAAATGTTTATGGTGAACTTGCCATGGCGTCTCGCTGAGGGCCTTTACCCGGCAAATCAAAAAAATTGAAAATATCCTATATTTTAATACTGGTGATAAAATCACTACAATGTTTATAAAACAGCAACAAACATACATATACATAATTGCTATATATATGTAACATTTCCATTCTGTGTCGTCCAGAACTGCGACCCCGAAGCGCCGCTGATGATGTACGTGAGCAAGATGGTGCCCACGTCGGACAAGGGCCGCTTCTACGCGTTCGGGCGCGTGTTCTCCGGCAAGGTGGTCACCGGCCAGAAGGCGCGCATCATGGGGCCCAACTTCCAGCCCGGCAAGAAGGAGGTCACTTGATTTTTCCTATCTATTTTTATATTGTTCCTTGAACATTTTGTGAATTTGTGTGTGGTTGCAGTCAAATTAAGAGGAATCTTAATACTTAGCAGGTGAAATACTTCAGTATTTTTTTGGTTGAGTTTAAAAATTAATTATCTTAGAGTCCATGCTTGCAGGGTCCATTGATTTGATACAATACATAAAAAATTATTATGTCAAAGAAGACATCATAATTATTAAAACTTCTTGTATATAAAATTCTTGTGTCACAATGTTAGTTACCATACTCATGCGAACCTTGACAGCTAGTATTGTTGAAAATAAACAAGCATGGTCTGGACTAATGTTCAATAATGAGTCCAATAGCAAATAATGATATTTAACATACATCTTATTTCAAAAAATCTACCTATAGATTCTCAAAGTGTATGCTGCAAAAATGGGCAGCACTCAACCTATTAGACTTTCCATGCTGCAACCACTGATATCTACTGAGTGTCTACAGTGTTTTATAGTGTTATCAATGGTGTGTTGTGCCCAGGATATGTACGAGAAGACCATCCAGCGCACCATCCTCATGATGGGGCGCTACGTGGAGGCCATCGAGGACGTGCCCTGCGGCAACATCTGCGGCCTCGTCGGCGTCGACCAGTTCCTCGTCAAGACCGGCACCATCACCACCTTCAAGAACGCGCACAACATGAAGGTACAATACAATACAATACAATACAATACAATGAGTCTTTATTGTACACCAACATTGTTAAACTTACAAGATAAATTAAACAAGATATATGTTCAAAGGCGGGGTTATAAATAGTGATTTATTCCAGACAGCCTGAGAAAGAGAAAGAAGTTATGGGCATGAAGAACTAATCAATTACCTTTGTTTGTCAATGTAACTTATAGTAATGTGTTTCAACTGAACAAAGTACTCGGAATAAACATTTGAGTGACCACAAACAATACAAATTTGATGTTAAATTTTACCTGTTCACCAGCAAAAATTACCATAAATTTACCATGAAGGCACTTTGCTATGTATTGTGAAAAATTAAAAAACCTTTAGTGCAGTTTAGGGTGAATAAGGTGGTTAATAATTATTACCTCATAGATGTTTTCTTTCATAAAGTCCCAAGTGTTGCTAGTTACTTTGAAAGTAAGTTTCTAGGTGTCAAAGTGGACTGACAATAAACACTTTCCGGAATTGGTTGCGAGTCAAATGACTTGTGACCCCATGAATGAAAGTAACATTTACTATCATTGTACTGTCGCTAAAACTCATTGAACATTGGAAGTTTGCTCGAAATATCAAAAGTCAAAATTAGTTATTGGTTTTATAGGGCATTTTGATCAATCCATATTCCATCCAAAATATGTACTCCGCATCAGTAGAAAATGTGTAATTGGGCAATTCACGATTGCCTTTGCCTTACTTAGCCCAGCTCCTATTCAGTGGAAACACACCCTTAAGCAATGAACACATCCGCAGCACAATGTCCCGCACCACGCAGCGTAGTGTGGGGGTGTGCGTCCATTTGTATAGAAAACGCACTCACGCACGTACATGCAGATGCGTTTTGTGTGTGTTGAACTGTGCTTGTTTTCTATACAAATGGAGATACATACGACGCTAGATCACGCATTCCCCGGTACTCTGTGTGATGCGGGGCAGTGTGTTAATCGCCTCATGGTCCTGTCTGAAAACAAGGCGTGTTAGCACTTTAAGGATTGAAATTAAAAAAATATTGTTCATCTAATTAAAGTAACAATCACAAGTCGTGAGCACAGATGATCAGTGATAGGGATATCGTACACTTTCCGCCAATCATGTACAGCAGCCGAAAAAATTCGCTGGACCAGTAGACGACGCACACTGACGAGCTAATCGTGTGCACCGCAGCGCAGTCAATGTCAAACCGATCAATAAAGATTGTGCTCACGACTTATGGTGACTAGTGACTACTATAACGTTATTGTCTGCCCTCCATAGGTGATGAAGTTCAGCGTGTCCCCCGTGGTGCGCGTGGCCGTGGAGCCCAAGAACCCCGCCGACCTGCCCAAGCTGGTGGAGGGGCTGAAGCGCCTCGCCAAGTCCGACCCCATGGTGCAGTGCATCAACGAGGAGTCCGGCGAGCACATCGTCGCCGGTGCCGGCGAGCTCCATCTTGAGATCTGTCTCAAGGTAGGTTGCGAGAGGGCTTCGTCTTGAGATGTGTCATTAAGGATTTGATTTGCAGGACTACTTCATCTCGAGCTCTGTCTCTGATTGACATCCGATTATAGATTGTAGGATCGTAATGCAGGACTTTTAGGTTCCTGTTTGAAATACAAAAGGCATTGAGATTTCTACGTGAGAATTGGGACTGTTATGATTATTATGCTGTACTCATCGAGAGATGGCAAAACGGGCTTTGTGAGTTACGAAGTTTTCTAGATTGCTGGCATAAATAAAAAAATGTGACATTAACGAAATCGATGCCTGTATGCTCCACAGGTATATCGACCTCGCCTACTAGGAGATCTTTACCTTAGTTGCACGATGTACAAAATTTATGCAACTGAAACAATAAAACTTACTCAACAAACACTGTTCCACACGGTCAGGACTTGGAAGAGGACCACGCGTGCATCCCCATCAAGAAGTCGGACCCCGTGGTGTCGTACCGCGAGACGGTGGCGGACGAGTCGGACCAGATGTGCCTGTCCAAGTCGCCCAACAAGCACAACCGCCTGTTCATGAAGGCGCAGCCCATGCCCGACGGCCTGCCCGAGGACATCGATGAGGTAACTTCGATAACGAACTAAATGTTCTCACCGAAACCTGTTCCAAACTTGCACTTTCATCTGCTTCAAACTAGCTTCTTGAGCTTTCAACTGCTCATGATGGGGATCAATATATACTATCGTCAGATATTCACATTGATGAGGTAAATTCAATAAGTACTATAGTTGTAATTCTTCTATCTAGTATCCCTCTAATAGGTTTATCTATTGATGGTGTACATCAGAACTGCAGTTTGGTAAGTTGTAGAGTGGGAACTCTTCTACCTTTCTTCAGGTTCAGTACTGCAATTTGGTAATCTTACAGCCCTTTGAGGCAATGAGCAGATTTAAACAATATCTGACAATAGTTTATTGAAATCTATCAATATTTTATTACGCTAGTTGAGATGACTAGTAATCAATTTGTACTCTACTGGAAAGCTTCAAATGTGCTTTATTTAAAATTCTTGTACTGTAAAAGTTCTTCCGCGCCAAGTGCCACGCCGTAGCGTGCTTGCTGCGACACTGTTGCGGCCAGCGCGCGCTGACGGCGGCGGCCCTCGCGGAAGTAGACGAACGTTCTCTCGCGCGCGTCCAAACGCTGCATAGGACCGCTATCCTTATGTCCCAGTATTGTATGCTACGGCGTGCGCGATACAAATATGATTGTAATAATGTCGCTTGGTTTTAGCTTGCTTCTCGATATACGTTTATTCAAGTTTATACAAATATTTGTTGCACATAGTATATGAATGAACTTCATAAAATTAAATAATAATGTGTAGCATCGTCCATCTGAGCTCCTTCCACGGGACTAATCTATGGGGCTCTTCAAAAAAGTTGTAAAAAAGCACTCCTTCAAAGCCGGCAATGCATTGGCGACACCCTCGGTGTTGCCCGTAGCCCCCTGGTTTCCGTTTTTTTTAACTCTAGTTAATTTAACTATTTTAATATTAACCTACTCCCTCCAGGGCCGCGTAAACCCCCGCGACGAGTTCAAGACCCGCGCGCGTTACCTGAACGAGAAGTACGGCTACGACGTGACGGAGGCGCGTAAGATCTGGTGCTTCGGCCCCGAGGGCACGGGGCCCAACATGATGGTGGACTGCTCCAAGGGAGTGCAGTACCTCAACGAGATCAAGGACTCGGTGGTGGCCGGCTTCCAGTGGGCCGCCAAGGAGGGCGTCATGGCCGAGGAGAACTTGAGAGGCGTTCGGTTCAACATCTACGACGTCACGCTGCACACGGACGCTATCCACAGGTCAGTATACTATACGCACTGAAGGACGTTTATTTGTCTTGTTTTTGTGTCTTACACTAGGCCTAGGTGCACAGTCGTCGTAACCGCTGCGTCGTCAACATATTAATGATGATGAAAAATAAAATATCAAATTGAAGTTTATTGCCAGAAAATGCAGTACATGGTTTAGATGGTGTTCGAAATAATATAGATGATTGTTAATTTGTATGAGCTTACTTTAACATTTAACCAAATATTTGACATTAAAATTGAAATTAATTTACTGTTACATTTAAAATATACATATTATAATACTTCATCAGCGAAAAAGGAATTGTAACAATAATAAAATATTGTTTTGTGCAGAGGTGGCGGTCAAATCATTCCAACGACGAGAAGATGTCTGTATGCGTGTCTGCTGACCGCGCAGCCGCGTCTCATGGAGCCTGTGTACCTGTGTGAAATTCAGGTAAGACTCATTACACAAATATATTCATTTTTTAAGTCTATCATTGATTTATGGCTTGATTCATTAACATACCTACGGGTATCTAATGAGCAGGCGCCATAAAATGTGCATTTCTAAAATCAATATACAGATGTAATTTAACTGTAAATGTTTGCATGAGTACCGCGCATGTCCCCCGAACCCCACGCCGTTCCTGAGCGGGCCGGCCGCACGCCGCCGGGCCGCCTTTCCGAGGCGTGGGACATTAACAGTTCTTTGTTTTGGCATCGATGACCCACCCGTACGCTTTGCCTGAATAGGGGAACTAACATGTCACTACAAAATTTTAATATGTACCCGATATTGGCGAAATTCCAATTGGACATTTTGAATTTGAAAAGTGATTTTTTGATCCCTGCAGCATGACGTGTCCTGATTTAGTCGTGTGCTTTATGGAGGATCGTGTGGTCCAATGTTTAAATGCAAAGGTGCCACTGAAGTTGTTGCCAAAGTTGTTCAATTATTTGGTGACACTAAAGTTGGCAATTTGTATTTAGTTATTAAAACTTGTCCCAGTTGCTAACATTTATTGGGACATATAGTAAATATGACAAGAATAAAAAAATTATGGTCATAGTCTATAAATTCTATCTGAAATACTGCTAAAGTAGCTGATACCGTTCAGCAATATATTTATGTTAAAAGTTGGGTTAAAAATTGAGCAGCCTAGTTTATCAATATATAAATTTGCGAACCTAAACAAATTTTCAGGGCTGATAAGGGCTTGGCAGTCATTTTATTCACCTGTTTGACTACACATACAACCTGTATTAGGGTTATAACCAATTACAAAATCAATATTATCGAACACTAATCGTATGTGTATGTGTATGTGTGTAGTGTCCCGAGGTGGCAGTGGGAGGCATCTACGGCGTGCTGAACAGACGGCGCGGGCACGTGTTCGAGGAGTCGCAGGTGGCGGGCACGCCCATGTTCGTGGTGAAGGCGTACCTGCCCGTCAACGAGTCGTTCGGCTTCACCGCCGACCTGCGCTCCAACACCGGCGGCCAGGCCTTCCCGCAGTGCGTGTTCGACCACTGGCAGGTGCTCCCCGGAGACCCCTGCGAGGCCGGCACCAAGCCCTACGTCGTCGTACAGGTATATACATATCACTATATGCACTACACTACACTACACTCTCCACTGGAGGAATTACTCATGAGCTCTATGAACAGGTACAACTATAGGGCATACAGGGCAACTGTAACATCCATGATTCACTTACTAGAATAGGCAGTAGGTAGGCTAAAAGTAATTTCCATACTATACATGCAGTGGATGTGCCAGGTGCCTGGCCAAGTGATAAAATGTTTCGTAGAGTTGCAGAGTGCTACCATTGCTTGTCATCGTAATGTTACGTCACGATGATTTGCATAACGCTTGATGATGCAGTCACAATGAGACTGAACACATCCACATTCTATCTCCAATAGGATGTCTTTCCTATTTAAGGTGGGTTGTGAGCTAATCATGTACTATCTTATCTGTTCCTATAATTCTGATGTTTGTAAAAAATATATTTCATGTTCGACTATTACAAATAAAAAGTTGACGTGAATTCTTCCGCTGAATTCTTCCGCGCCAAGTGCCACGCCGTAGCGTGCTTGCTGCGACACTGTTGCGGCCAGCGCGCGCTGACGGCGGCGGCCCTCGCGGAAGTAGACGAACGTTCCCTCGCGCGCGTCCAAACGCTGCATAGGACCGCTATCCTTATGTCCCAGTATTGTATGCTACGGCGTGCGCGATACATACACACTATTAGTATTGTTGCAGTATACAATTTTAGCGGACCTTGTATTTATATATAAATTCTTTTGTTTCAGGAAACGAGGAAAAGGAAAGGACTGAAGGAGGGTCTCCCCGATTTAAGTCAATATTTGGACAAATTGTAAACGCCGTAGCTAATGCAATCATACTGTAATATATTGTAACATTACCGAAAGCGCCTCACGCACTACAATATTGTTATATTCACGCATATGATTTAATTACGTTTCATATGAAGAGCCACTTGTTTTCGCCTCAATAAGTTTGTAAGTGCCGCAAAGATTTAACATCTTTCAATAAAATATTCCAGAAGGACGCGTATTGTTAATACTTACCACGACTTGTGATACAGGGCCGTAGCCAATATATCTTACATGAATATTAAATATTTACAATCCCTTCTCTCAAGAGATTTGTTATCATTCAATTGTAGTTGGGAACCTGGACATCATTTATTATACTGTAATTAATTTTTAAATTATAATTTTTCTATTTTAATCTCATTGTTTAATTTTGAGTTTGGGACTAGGTTTTACACTACACTGCTACAGGTGAGTTGGAAACGTTTGAATATGTTTGTGAGACATGACATTTCACGATATTTTTGTTTTTACATATTCTAATGAATTTTTTGTTTGTAGATTACGAGTCTGGACATCTTCATTTCAATAAAGGTGAGGAAAAACTATTTTTCCCATAAAAAAATCAACTCTGTATAATACTCAATGTATAAAAAAACATTTATTATTTATAGTGATGAGTATCACACAGACCTGTTCTGATGTAATGAGGACAACTTTAAATTTTACCTGAAATTATTTGAAATTTGTATGATATTGTGCTTTGGAGATTAGGTCACTCAATACCTTTATTTTTATTACAGTTACTTGCTAGTTGCTGTATCAGTGCTCCTACTTTCACGAGGTAAATGCACATTTTTTCTAAAATAAGTATTAAATTATAGAATTAAATTTATGGAACATTACATTAATGAAAGCAAAGTATTAATGTTAAAAATATTCATTTAGTAATTTTAGTATATTATACAGTGATGAACTTCACACAGACCTGTTCTGATTAATGAGGACATCTTTAAATTTTATCTGAAATTATTAGGAATTAATACTAAAATTTTGTTTAAAAGATTGTATCACTCATTGTCTCTTTTATTTTTATTACAGTTATTTAGCGGCAATAATACCTACTGTCTCAAGGTAATTACATATTTATAATACATAATAAATCTCATACAGCATTATATCTAACCTAATAATTTAATTCACGTAATACATATTAATTTAACATCTTTATTTTTGTATTATAGGTCGCACAAAATGACTGCACTCTACTAACTAAGCACGACTACTAACAATGCATGTAATGATGACAAAACTGTGAACCAGATGCCACCGTGAAGGTTTCAACAAGCTCAACAGGCCTGACGCATCATAAACTAATCGAATAATTCTTTAAACCTAGATCAAAGGCTAATATGAGTACATTTTACAGGTCCAAACACGTTGCAACCATAAGGAGTCATGAACAAATTGATGGTGAGTTTAAAACTATTTTATATAAATAATTCGTTTTGTACTTGTTTTTGTTGCTAATGTCTATGGTGATGGTAAAAAATATGAATGTGATAACTGTTTTATGTTGTGTGGTTAATGTTGGTACGTGGTTATATTTGTTGGTTGTGGTGGAACACCATACAAACACATTGTTTTAAAGAGCAACATGGCATCACATAGTAAAATAGCTAATGGCTATTATGAAAAAAATATTTTTCAAAATTCAATTAAAAATATTACTGTTTAGATGACAATTCCGTTTTATACATAATTTTCGAAGAAGAAAAATTAGTTACTCTAATTTTTAAATTTTAGTAAGAAAATATTAATTTTTTAAAATTATAATTTTACATAATTATGAGCCTTCACCAATAACTAAAGAAGTTCAAAATAATGATGATAAAATTTCCCCTGATGCCTCCATGACGGTTTCATAAGCTCAACAGGACTGAACACTATACAAAGAAGACATCACTTAGAATGATGTGGTTTTTGTTAATAGTTATTTGAAGTAAGTTTTTTTTTGTTTTAGGTGACCAGACCAGCATTTATTATTTGAAGTCATTGCTGTTGTTCAATATGGTGAGTATCTCAATATTATTATCTAGTAAACAATGGATACAGGCTAATTGCTTTTTAAAAGTTAATCAAAACAAAAGTATAAACATTTTATTCTTCATAAAATAATAAAAAAAAGTAAGAATTATCAAGTCTAACTATCTCTTAAGTAAGTTCATTTGATTCCTGGATCAAGTTTTGATATCAGTGACAAATTGTGTCACTTAATTCAGTATATTGTCAATATGGGTGTTTGTAACATAATTTTTTAATGTTATATTTTACTTTGTTCCAGGTATTGCAACAACTTGCGTGTTCATAATGTTAATGATTTTATGTGTTCCGCATTTTATGCAATAAATGATGAAATTTAATGAGAATATTATTTTAAAGTAAACCTGTACACATAAATTTACCGAATTGAAATTAACAGATTTTTAGTTATGGATTGAAACTGGTACTTTTTGGTTACCTACTAAGGTACTCGAAAATACTCATAATTTCTTTGAAATAAGTGTTGGCAATAGGCTGGTTCATTTAGGCAATCCATAATCTGAAGATCAGTTATTAATTTCCCGACGCTCAGCATCGATTTAAATAATTAATCATTAAATATTATGAATTATTTGTTTAGTACATTATTATTGGTATTCACTCGTTTTTTAGCCTTCGGCTTATTTACTTTAATACGCGATAAAAACGTTTAATTGAAACATACCACATATTTTTGTATTAGAGTGAGATCTCAGTAACACCAGACACGTCATTTTAGGAAAGATGAAATTTGCAGGATCGGTAGTATGATATAAACTTAGAAAGGAATGGACACTCACTAAGCTGAAAGTGTTAATAACACTATCATTTAAAACAGACATATATAAAATTCAGTTTTCCTAAAATGACGTAAGTTAGCATGTCGTTTTTTCACCTTCGATACCTGCTACCTGTAAAACGGCCCCGCTTTCAGCTTAGTGAGTGTCCATTCTTTTCTATGTTTATATTATACTACCGATTCTGCAAATTTCATCTTTCCTAAAATGTCGTAAGTCTGGGGTGACTGGGATCTTGGACTATATTATTATGACTGTTTTCACACATCAGTGCTTTGTTAACGCTATATTTATTTGTTAAAAAAAACTGCGTTGTAACGCGTGACGCGCGTTAAAAAAGCGTAAAAAACGTAATTTTGAAGGTATTTGTTTTGCGAACTGGGTTTTCTAAAAAATATTTTTGCTGTAACAACACTGCGAGTACGAAGTGAGCGAAGCATGGAGAATAGAGCTAAGCAAACTTCATGTTGATTGATTGTCATGTCATGTCAATTCAATTGTGAAATTGTCATTCAACGCAAAGCATAGCAAGCAAGACATGTCAATTTTGTCAAATAAAATCGAACGAATAGCTCAAGGTTGTGGTTGTGCGCATGTTTTTTAAAACTCAGAAGACCCAACTAATATAATTAGTATTGCAATTTCATGTTGCTTGATCATCTGGTTAGATTATTTTCGTTTCAAATAAAAAAAATGGTACCAGAAGTCGTGTTCGTGTTAGGCGCACCCGGTGCCGGCAAGGGCACCCAGTGCTCCTTTATTTCTAAGGAGTTTGGTTTCGTGCATCTTTCTGCCGGAGACTTGCTGCGTGAGGAGCGCCAGAGACCAGGCTCCGAGTACGGGGAGATGATCGAAGAAAAAATTCGCAACGGACTCATCGTACCGGTCGAGGTTACCTGCTCTCTGTTACACAAAGCGATGGAGAAGTCAGGCAAGTCGCGTTTTTTGATCGATGGATTTCCGCGTAACAAGGACAACTTGGACGGCTGGGAGCGCGTCATGGCCGACAAGACCAAGCTGCTATTTGTGTTGTTCTTTGAATGTTCGCGGGAGCTCTGCACCGAGAGATGCCTGGGGCGCGGCGCGGCAGGCAGCGGCCGCTCGGATGACAACTTGGAAAGCCTCACTAAGAGATTCAACACGTACATCAACGACACCATGCCGATAATTGACCATTACGACAGCCAGGGCTTGGTGCGCAAGATCAATGCGGAAGTTGCACCGGAGGATGTGTTCCAGGATGTTAAGAAAGCTTTTACTGATATAGGAATTAAGAGGATAGAAAATTAAATAATGTACAATATGTAGTCAAATCGTCAATGCCAGAGGCAAGGCAAAGGTAAAGGCATATTAAGAATAACAATTATTTTCCTTGTTAATGCCAACACGTTAAGAATCTGATGAGTGAACCTTGTAAAATAGCTATTGTAAAAATATCTTCAGTTTCCTATCTTTTGTATTATATACTTGGTATTTTTAACGTTAAATCTTGTGAATGCAAAAAATGTACAAGGTTAATAGTTGCCATGACTCTCATGACCTTCACAGTAATGGATTGACTGTATTTACAGTGAGGGAAATACAGTCAGAAGTACTATCTGTTGCCTATGTTTTTAAGACCCATATAATTATGAGATGTTACTGAAAACTTAATTCTGACCATGACTAGCCTGAAAACATAGTTTATTTAAAATGGTTTTTAAATCACTTGTCTGTAGGGCTATCAAAAGCTGTCTTTACAATAAAGATCCCATCCTAATACAGATTTTACTAGTGCAATGTAGTACGTAAAAATAATAAATAAACAAATTTTAGCTTCATGGTCAAATCATACAGTTTCAAAAATAATGTTAAGCATACAGTTTGAAAAATAATCTTTACGTAAAACAAACATGCAAATGATATCAAAATGTTTTATTATTCCTCTAATCTACATTCATGAATCATGGTACTAATTATGAATTGATGAATTTATGATAACATTATTATCTCAACATCTATTGTTATTTAAAATGTAAGCGCTACTTTCAACATTACGGTTTTATAATCTGAATTATAAAGTGCTATAAGTTAAGTAACTACAAGTACTTAACTTGTAAGTAGTGAGCAGTAGCAGTACCAACACAGTTGAAAAAAATAATAATTGTTGAAATTAGATTGACTATGGGTAAAGGAACATAAGTGATTAGTCTTCTGTATAAATTAGTAAGCACTAAATATGTATGATTAGAGCAGGTGCCATTATGAATTAATTATTTACCAAAGTTATAAGAATATGAGGCCTTTCTCACGTGAGATATACTTTCCTTAGTTAAGATCAAATAGTTGCTGACGAGATATGGAATAACAATTTCAATACATTGGAATATTGCATATTAATACATTATGTTCTTATTCACTTGAGAATATGAGTAGTTATACTGTAAATGTAAATCGTGCTTTCAATACACAATTAGTATGATATCAGCCGCCTGTGTTGCAATGTATTTATCTCAACATTCCTCCGTTAATTTATTATCCGACTAATCTTTTGAACTTGAGCCTGTACAGTGGTACCATATTATGTGTAATAAAATGAATCGAATTTGAAACCGAAATGTTTTATTTTCTATTCCTGAAAAATATGAAAACAAAAGACTAATGAAGTTCGTCAACTTGTATGTTATGTATGATGTATGTATTTATTATCCTGGTATGTAAATTCCTGAACACAGTTTCTCGTACAGTAATAACTGTAGTAGTAGTGAAATAATATAGCACAAACTGCTTTTTCAGACATTTATTACAATAAAAACATCCAGAGTAATGTATACAGTCTTACAATAGGAGTACACAAGTAAGTACTGGGCGCAAGCCCTCTGTAGAATAATACACAGTTATAGCAATACTGAAATATAATAAAAGTTTACACAATTAAGTATTTAATTTTTGTTTGTAGATTATAAAATAAGAGAACAAGGTACTTGATACTATCATAAGTATACATAGGTAAGCAAACTAAAGGCAGAGCACCATAAAGCAAAATACTATTATGTTTGTATAGTAGGCAGATGTTTTATTTAATACTCGTCGTAATATAATTATTACAAGTAAAGTTAATGTGCCGTGAACGTGATTACAATATTCGTGGTGTGAAAGAAGTAAATAGCTTAATATTATTGCCTTTTTATTCGCTAGGTATGCGCATACATTGGTAAAGTAAAAAACTGCTTTGAAGTACATACCCATAAAAACCTTAAGAAATAAATATTCAAACACAGAAAATTTATAGAATAGGTACAAAATAAATAAAAATATATCATTAAGATGTATTGAGCTGCTTAACTAATAACATAATACTTTGGTATGATACTAAAACCACATTTAAGTGAACGAAAAAATATGATGATTAAATTAAATTCCTCTAGAGGTTAAATGGAATGTTTGCATTACAGAAACCCCAATCTATATGCCTGCCTTGTATAAAAAATAAATTTTAGCATACCTTCTTATGCTGTTAGGGCAGAGGCTACATTTACAAACCTGTAAAGCTGCCGACTTCTAGTGCTTCCTTGTGTTTATATCAGGGTATAATCAGAGAGAATGCACTATCACGCTAAAGCTAAAGATAAAAATTAAAATTAAATTAAAATCAACAAAGATATTAAAACTAGATTTGGACGAAATAGAAAGTTCGCAATACATATATAATAATATCATGCTTATAAACAGCTTTAAAAAGAAATGTAGTAACGCGCGCAAAAATAAATAAATAAATAAATTAAAACTGTGTCGAGAGTTTTTTCCTCCGGCTTTTTCTCTCTTTACCCAGAAATGGGTGGCACATTGCATAGCCGATGAGTTCGATCAGGAAAAATATTAAAATAAATAAATAATTGGACTGCTAAACGATCACAACTTATTTTAACATAGGTAATTATAATATAAAATTTAGTTTTAGTTTTTTAAGATATAATTATTGTATGCCCGCATAGGGTAGACTGTTCTTAACTTATTATAATTTTTGTAACATCTTTTCGTGTAACAGTCAACAATAAACGCATTCTTTTCTTTTCTTTTCTTTTTTCTTTTCTGTTTAGTAATTATACGAAAATTAATAATATACTGAAAAAGATAAAAAAGAAAACACGTATCGCTGTAAGCAAATACTCTTAAGTTAAGGTAATCTTAACCTTACTCAATCTTGCAAAAATTGAGACTTTAGAGTAATTTTTTTTATTCTTATAAAATTTAAGACTTAAATTGAGATCATATCTCCGTCTTTAGAGAACCAGAATCATGAATGGTGAAAATATGGTTATGTCCTTAAATGGCATTTATAACATGAATTTTATTTCAAAATAATTAGGAAAATACAGTTATTTTCCTTTCCAGAATTTCTGGCGGAATTAATTTTGTGTTATCTTGTATAAAAATACATTGGACCATACTGTTCATTGGAATTAGCTGTTCTAAACACAATAATAACAGCTTACAAGGCGTAACTGTATTAAAAAAAACTGAATGAATAGTTCTGAATGTTTTACGAAATTAAATTAAAAATGTAAGGAAACACAAGATTAAACAAGCTAATAAAACCAGAAAGAATTGTGCCAGTTGTGCCAAAAAACAAACAGTGCTATAGTAAAATAAAAATATTTGCTGCACAAACACAGCACTGTGCTTAATAATACTAATATGCCATTATGTTATCGAGTGTAAAAATAGTATGAAGTGGTTTACTGCCATCAACTATTTTGTACCTCTGAATGCACAGCATTGGTCATTAAAGGCTGAAAATTTACAAATACATTGTATGAAAGCCAAATGCCTATATAATTACAAATATATATCACAGTTAATTATATAGCAATCCCTTCTACTGCCTCAAGCACTCTGAGGGAATCTATATAATAATAATACTTCTCGTATTGTTTCCCACTAGTTGTATTCGACATTCTACAAACATTGACGCTATGAAGAAAAAGACAGTTATTTATTTCTTAGGACAGTGTTCCATCATTAAGCATCTATCTTTAGAAAAGAAAACATAAATATTGTGATGAGTGTTCATCAGTTTAACTATTTATTTCTCATTAGCAACAGGAAATTGCTTTGTTTTTTGCTATTAACGTTGAATAATTTGGAGTGTAAATGAATGGGTCCTTGAAGCAATCAATATTATAGATTTCTATATAAATTATCAATTCAATGTAAATTTATCAGTTCAATCGACGTTTATTAAACTTGTAGACAAGTGGTACTTATTTAATGAGGTAAGAATAAGTTGGAGCTTGAAGTGTTTATAACCTTTCAGGGGCGTAGCTACCTCCGTGTCCGCCGTATCAATTACACGGGGGCCGGCCACGGGAGCCCCCAACGTGCGTAAGCAAAAATTAATTAAAACTTCTCAAATTTTTATTTATTTCAGAAATGACAAAAGTCAAAAAATGCAATTTCATTTGAATTTTTAATTTAAATTGTTTGTAAAGTTTTTGAAAAAACGGACAGATAGATAATTGTGATGGATAAATGTTTCATTAATTTTATATAAACACATTTTTTTGTGAGAAATCTTTACCCTTCTTAAGGCCCCCAAACAAATTTTTTTATGCCCAAAGCACGCTACGCCACTGAACCTATTTCATTTATCTATCTGATGTCACAACAATATGTGGGTACGCGTTACTCATAAGGTGTAAAATGTCAGTCAGTAACCCATTAATGACCCACTACAGGGTCGGGTCTCCTCTCAAGGTGTAAAATAATAAAATGTAAATCAATTTTTAGACAAAAGTGAAAATCTATTCTTGGAGTGAAGTTATTGTAACATCCCTGTTACACAAATGGACCAATCAATATTTTATGATGTATGCGAGGTTTGTCTTATATAAACTATCTGATGAAGAACATATTAATCAAGGTGGGATCTAATACAGTAAAATAAAATTAAGAATAGTACTCGTACATATTGGAATAAGATTGGCGTTACTTCATGGGCGCCACACGAGGCTGTCTATCCCATACGGAGTAGAGCATGTAGCATGGCCGCCGGCCCCCTCCCAGGTAGCCGGCAAGGTAATGATTCAGTGGGGTCGCTACACGCCGTGGGGGGCGGAGGGGCGCGCGTGGCGGGCGAGCGCCAGGAACACCTCCTCGAGCGTGGTCTCGGTGACGCAGTAGTCCTCGAGCAGCGCGGGGAAGGCGGCCCTGAGCGCCTCCAGCGCGCCGAACAGCCGGCTGTAGCTCAGCGTCTCGTTGATGTGGTAGTGCAGCATCGTCTGACACAATCATACATTCGGTACAAACAAAACGAAAGAAAACAATGCTTATTGCTACTATATGCTACTAACTGACTAAGAAAAGAAGAACTTATTAAATTATTGTTGTAGAAGCTTATTAACTAACTGACTAAGAAAAGAAGAACTTGTTAAATTATTGTTGTAGAATTACCAAATTTTCAACTGTAAATCATACATTATTTATTAGGCTGTGTTTTTAACGTTTTTAAGTGAATAGTGAATAGTGAATAATAAATGAAAGAGCAGGGTAAAAAAATGACTTGGGTAACAATGAATCTCTATGACAACGACTAGAAAAATTAAAGTTTTATAGCATAAAATATCTTTATATGATCATGAATTAATTTTTATAATTTTGAAAATAATAAATGCTATGCTAATGCTATTTTATACATACTGTGTGTTCATCTTTCAGCGTGCAATCGAAAGCTTCGCGGAAAGCGGTCTTCAGCTGGTTTAATTCTTTTTGAGAGAAATCGTCGCCCATATCCGTAACTGAAAATAGAATTTTTGTGAATTAGGATCTGGATCGTTCTAAAAACGACATTACACGGTACAAATACACAGATGCTTGTTGGTGGTTAGGAAGAGCATAAAAAACTGTCAAATATGCCCGTTGGACCAATAATGTACTTGTACTATTTTCCTTGTGCCTTAACTTTTGGTGTACAATGCCCAGTTTATACTGTAAGCGGGAATAGGCATGATGACTAATTTTCAAAAACTCTTCTATAATATTCAGAAGTTTCTATTATGTCTAAAATATATCATATTTTTGTAGAAAATTAAGGTTTTTGTGCAATAAAAGTACATTTAAATTTTAAGTTTCAAATTCATTCCAAAACGCTCGCCCGTGTCATGGCGTCTGTCATTGCGCCACGGCTCAGTAAAAAATGCCAGATCGCGTATAAATATACTTACGAAAAAAATGACGTTTACTAAGACGTGACGTAATTTGACGTAATTCGATCTGATGGGTGTTTAAGCTATCATGGCGGATTGTTGTATTTTGTAGATTTATTTTAACAAATAAATTATTAATCTCGACATTAACAAGAGAATAAATACATGTTTCAAAATCTTTGAATCCTATTTCATTAGATCAGATAAATATTTTGGCGATACTTGATTACTGTCATCATGCCTATTATTTTACCTCTCAAATCGGTCTGGTGGTTTAATAGATACACGATACCGGCGTTTTACCCGCACAGCTCCCGATCCCGTGGGATTATCAGGACAAGAACTACTTTATGTCCTGCGTTAGCTTTCAAAATATTTACAGACCTTTCACTCAAATCTGTTTCGTGGTTTCAAAGACATGTGTACGTGGGTGCTACCCGCATAGTAGAGTGTGTTAATCGCCTTACCGTCCCCCTGCTGGCTGCGCTGGCCGGCAGTGCGGCGCCGCAGCTTGAGCCGCGCGGCGTGCCCGGCGGCGTGCGCGGCGCGCAGCTCGGCGGCCCCGCCCAGCGCCAGCACGCGCCCGCCCGACATCATCGCGATGCGCCCGCACAGCGCCTCGCTCTCCTCCATGCTGCAAGATACCAACAAACGAACTAGTCACACTAACGAGTTGAGTGCTCACTGCAGCCCATGGATACTTTACATTTGATCATAAATGGGGAAGAAATCCTATCTGAGGTTGTATTTTGCTGAGGAGGTGTTTTGCTACTCATGAGGACTAAGAGGTTCGTCTCGATTTCGTTTAGGCGGTTTAAGACCAATAGGAGTCTATTCAGATTGTTATTATGAAATGACGAGAAATAAGACATAGCCGACCACGCCAGTGAGTTTTTAAATATGCAGATAAATTTAATTTCGATACAGTCATTGGAATTTAAATTTTGATTTTTCATTTTACGTTTCTGCGGGAATCAAATCGGCGCTGAGCTCGTGCGGCAACGTGGCCCACTGAGCCACTGAGCCACCGACCCACCTGTGCGAGCTGATGACGATGGAGCGGCGCGCGGCGGCGGCGCGGCGCACGGCGGCCCACACGCGGCGCCGCGCCGCCACGTCCACGCCGGCGCTGGGCTCGTCCAGCAGCGTGAGCGCGGCGGCCCCGCACAGCGCCGCCGCGGTGGCCAGCCGCCGCGCGCACCCGCCCGAGTACTGCGCCACGCGCCGGTGCGCGTACTGCTCCAGACCTGCGCACACGTTGCACCACATTACTTCTCGGACGATCACTGTGGCCCACTGTAACGCCACGATCAGATTGTCTGACCGCCTACAATTAAGGCCACATCTGTTCCGTCAGGAGCATAAGAAAAAGACTTTAGAGTTTTAAAGAGTAATATTTGGCAAAATTATGTACAATTGCAAAATTAGGTACGTTTAGTTAGGTAACAAAAAATTAATATCTTAAAATCTTGACAGCGTGTCAAACAGTTTTTTCCTCTTTTCGAGACCATAAAACATTCTAGCCATCGTTGCAGAGGTTACAAGCGTCAACAACATTTGTATTTCGTAAACGTCTCTATCTCACTCATGTTACTGAGACGAGTAGCTCTCCAACGCTTCTTCATTTTAATGTGTAATCCTGGTGTGTGTGGTGGTGGTGGTAAGTGATGATCGTTTGGTCGGTCGGTAGGGGCAAGGGCGGTGCGGCTCACCGACGGCGTCGATCCAGTAGCGCGCCTGGCTGCGCGCGTCGTCGTCGCGGAGGCCGCGCAGCGCCAGCAGCAGCGCCAGGCTCTGCTCGCCCGTGAGGAACGTGTCCACGCCGCCGAACTGCGGGCAGTAGCCCAGCGACCGCGTGTACTGCAACCGGACACGCACACTTTGCTACCGGCCGGCTCTTGTTAACGCCTCTTCAAAATTCAGCTTATTGTATGCCCGCATAGGGCACACTGTTCTAAACTTATTATAATTTTTGTAACATCTCTCTCGTGTGTGTCAGTAACCCATTAATGACCCACTACATCCACTACGCTACACTACTACTCTCCTCTCACAGTGAGAGGCCTTAATCCACCACGCCGGCCTACTTTTCTTTTTCTATATGTTCAATTTGACTTATTCGAATTTAAGATGAAGGGCATAAATAAAGCTTTTTATTTTTATTTTATTTTTAATATTAGGTATCCCACGTTTACACCTGACACCCCACCTTGGGACAAAAAACCTTAGCTGCCGTAACATTGAACTAGTTATAGTTACATTGTAGGGAGACTCATGCAGCCGGTAGCCGTTGGCGAAGATGGCGCCGCGGGTGGGCGCCTCGTCGTTGGTCATCATCTTGAACGTGGTGGACTTGCCCGCGCCGTTCACGCCCAGGAGCCCGAAGCATTCGCCTGCAAGTTATACAATAAATAAGCTACTATAGGTCTGTGAAGTCCACCAACCCGCATAAGGCTGCGTTTCCACCAGAGAAGTGCGAGGATGCGTAGCGAGGGATGCGTTTATGAAGCACCAATAGAATTGCTACATTCACCTAGCCTCGCTCCGCTGAGCCGTTTCCACCAGAGCTGTGCTAAGCGAGGCTAGGTGAATGTAGCAATTCTATTGGTTGTTCAAAAACGCATCCCTCGCTACGGGTCCTCGCACATCTCTGGTGGAAACGCAGCCTAAGGCCAACATGGGGACTGATCTGAGAGACCCGACCCTGCAGTAGGTCACTGATGGATTCAAAACTATACATTTGTGGATTGTGGCAACATCCACCACTCGTCAAGAGATGGCGCCACGGGTATTCTGAATCACGCTATCGAAGTTTTTTAAGCATAACAATAAATATAGTAGGGAGATCTCCCTTTACCAAAGCAGTAAATTACTGGTCACATTGTAGGATGTAGGCCTTGGTCCACCACGCTGGACCTATGCGGGTTGGTGGACTTCACATGCCTTTGAGAACATTTTTTGTGAACTCTCAGGCATGCAGGTTTCCTCACGATGTTTTTCTTCACCGTAACACCGGCGATACTTAATTTTATGAAGCGCACATAACTTTTTTTATAAAGTCATTAGTGCGTGCCACTGGGAGTCGAACCTAGACCGATTAAGAGGTCGAATTCTACGCCACTGGGTGATAGCCCGCTTGCGGTGATAGGCCAGTGGCGACGAGTGACCAATAGTGAGTGTACAGAGCGATCGGTTACCCTTCTTGACGGAGAAGCTGACGCCGCGCACGGCGCTGCACGAGCGGCCGGTGAGCGACACGTAGTTCTTGTGCACGTTCGCCACCAGCATCATGTCTTGGATCTGCTTCGGCGCTGCGGAACACACGCACATTGCATTTGTAGCACAGTGTGACCTAAACACACACTTTACGCACGACATTTCGTGACCTAAGTAGACTATTTCTACACGGTGCGTTAATTAATTGTGTGACCTAAACCTGCAATTTACGCACGCTTTCGTGACCTAAGTTGCCTATTTCTCGTTCCGCCCGCTCCAGTCCGGGCGTGGAAAAACTGAACGCTCGGGACGATCCAACGGACCAAAACCGGACATGACAAAAAAAAAACTTTTTCTGGGGTAAATATGTTAAAAAAACAGGTAGGTTTAAACACAAGCAAAAATAGTCGTAATTAAATATAGGAAAAAAAACTAGCTGTAGCTTCATAGACGCGTATTCGTCATTATACACTTAGTGTACGCCTGTTTACAGCTTACATACAAAACTATGCCACTGTCGCTCTCACGTCGATGCATGCAGGCGGCATGACGCCCCACACGCGGCTCGATATATAACTCACGCAACGTGTACGCCTTGGAGACGTAGACGGCCTCGGCGCGCGCCAGCTCGTCCACGTCGGAGCAGTCGTGCCGCGGCGGCGAGTAGCGCACGTTCCACACGCGGTCCCACACGCGGTTGAATATCCCTCGCTCCGTCAATATCACTAGAGTCTGAAAACGAAACATTTATTTTAAAAACGACCCAGATCCACCGCATGGTTATAATGATGTGCCTATGATAGATACAATTGCTAGTTTAAGGTTAAATAAACTTACGTGCCGAGATATGTTCCAGGCCTTCTCTAGTGTAGGAAGAGACTTGGCTTGTGGACAGTGAAACAGTGACAGGGATTTTAGAATTTCCTCAACTGTTTGGCTGTTCTTATTGAAAAGAATGACTATAAATATCCCTCCATCCGCACAAACTTTTGTTTTTATAAACTATACTCTATACAAGTAAATAAAATTGATGTGTCTGTTTGTACGATAAAAATAACCGCTTATACAAGTAAATAAAATTGATGTGTCTGTTTGTACGATAAAAATAACCGCTTTTTACTGAATGCATATGTTTGTATACACGGTACATATCTCTGGAACGGCTAAACTGATTTTGACGGGATTTTCACTGGCAGATAGCTGATGTAATAAGGAGTAACTTAAGCTAAGTAAGTTATGTAACTTTTATTATATAATTAGGTATATTATATAATAAAAAAATAAACAAACTTTTTTGTTAAATGACATGCGCACGAAGCCGCGCGCACAGCTAGTAAGTAGTACATAAGGATATACATATAAAGCTCAACTCACAGAGTAAGCGGTGATAGCCCAGTGGCTTAGAATTCGACCTCGAATCGAGGGGTCCGGGTTCGAATCCCAGTGGCACGCACCAATGACTTTGTAAAAAAGTTATGTGCACTTTATAAAATTAAATATCACCTGCTGTTACGGCGAAGGAAAACATCGTGAGGAAACCTGCATGCCTGAAAGTTCACAAAAAAAGTTCTCAAAGGTATGTGAAGTCCACCAACCCGCAGTAGTGTTGCGTGGTGGACGGCGGCCTACACCCCTCTCATTACGCGAAGGAGACCCGACCCTGTAGTGGGTCAATAATGGGTTACTGGCAAGGATATACATATAAAGCTCAACTCACAGAGTAGAACACGAACTGGGCGCAGAGCAGGAGCATGGGCAGCAGCGGCGAGTAGTCGTCCAAGCACAGGTAGCAGCGCGGGCTCTCGTTTGCTGCAACCAATGCCAGTGGCGTAGTAAGTAGTTGCCTGCCGCCACACTGCTCACAGGTCACTCGGGAATCTAGTCTTGTATATAGTAATAGGGTATTTCGCACCATGCAAGGAAAAATACAAAATTATGTAATATTGATAGATCTTGTTAAAAGCAAGTGAAAAATTGTGATTTCTGTTCTAAAAAATGTAGTATACATTTATTATTTCAATGTTAAAATTCAGGTTTTTTAATCTGTTTTTCAAATGTCAAAAACGCTATACGCCATGCAAGCTATCGGCGTGACGTCATTAGCAGTGTAAATAAACAGTGGAGTATAACGTTCTTCCTTTACTGACATGTATTGTTTACACTGCGAGTGACGTCACAAGCATGGCGGCAGGGCCGAGACTGTTTTCGCGGGGATTTTTGAAATTTAAATTGAAAAGTCTTTTTTTACATAATATTTGTTGGCAAACATTTTTTTTCCAATTTTTTATGGGTTTTTATGACTTCATATAAATTCGAATTCATATAAAAAGCTTTTTGTCATAGGCCGTAATACCCTATTGAGTAGCAAACGGGCATGCAGGCCACCCGACGTTAAGTGGCCGCTGCAGCCCGTGGACTCCCAGCATCCAGTATCAAATGGAATCTCAAATGGAGAAAGACATCCTATCTGAGCTTGACGTCGGATCCAGCTATGAATTGAGAATAATGGCAATAATTTTGACGGTAAGTAAATATTCAGTTAAGGTTTGTATAAAAAAAAACGTACCTATTCTGTCAAAAATTAAATTAGCTCTATCGTTTAACTTTGCTGTATGTCATTACTATACAGAAATCGTTCCATACACCTTACACTATCGAATGGTAAAAAAAATCAACGGGTTCGATTCCTGATGATGCAGTTCCATCATCCAATCCAAATCCAACGAGGCAGTGTTACTCGTAGTTTCCATTAAAATACGTTCTCAGACTCCTTTCAGTATTTTTCGATATTCCTCATAGCTTCGGACGTCCCCACCCACGCACTCTTGAAAAATTCCCTCTGTAGAAGCACTCAGCGGTCTCGGCCACCGCGAGCCTCGGGCAGTGTTGTCTGTTGAGGCGGCAGAAGGCCTATCGATCGCGGGGCCCTGGGCACTGGGCCCAAAGTGGCCCCTGGGAAAGAGGGGTCTGCTCACCGCAGCACTTCTGAGCGTCGAAGCCGGTCTCGGCCACCGCGAGCTTGGGGCAGAGGTCCCTGTTGAGGCGGCAGAAGGCGTTGAGGCGCGCCACGTTGCCGCACTTGACGGCGGCCGCCATCAGCGTGTGCGGCGGCATCACGCTCGCGCTCGCGCTCAGCAGCACGTCGGTCAGCGTCCGCGGGCGCTTCTCGTCGAATATCTCGATCACCGACTTTACAGCGGGCGCGGCTACTCCTGGAATGAGTCAGTTAGAATTAGTTTCTGTTAGGGTGTACGGTAAATTTGAATCCCTAGGGTAATCTAAAAGTACAGCCTAAAATATTTAACATTTTCATTGTTAAAATTTGATAGATCGTATTCCAGTGGCACGCTCCAATGACTGTTAAAAAAGTTATGTGCGCTTTATAGAATTAAATATCACCTGCTGTCACGGTGAAGGAAAACATCGTGAGGAAACCTGCATTCCTGAAGTTCACAAAAAAAAGTATGTGAAGTCCACCGACCCGCAGTAGACCAGCGTGGTGGACTAAGGCCTACATCCCTCTCACTGTGAGAGGAGACCCTACCTTATAGTGGGTCATTAATGGGTTACTGACTGATACTTTTGACTGGCCTGTTGGTCTAGTGGTTAGCGACCCTAACTACTACGCCGGAGGTCGTGGGTTCGATTCCCACCCACGACAAATATTCGTGTGATGAGCACAAATGTTTGTTCTGTATCTGGGTGTAAATTATCTAAGTATGCATTTAAAAATATATGTAGGTTTATCAGCTATCTGATCACCATAACACAAGCTTACTTTGGGATCAGAAAGCCATGCGTGAGTCGTCGTACAATATTTATTATTATTTAATGACGAGGACACATCCCTCTCATTGTGAGAGGAGACCCGACCCTGTAGTGGGTCATCAATGGGTACTGACAAATGACGAGCAACAGTTACCGAAGGCGAAGAGGACGAGGAAGAGCAGCAGCGAGGTGGCGCGCTCGTCGAGGCGGAAGGTGGGCAGGTAGCTCAGCGGCAGCCACGCCAGCGCGCCCAGCGCCAGCGCCAGCAGCGCCGCCACTGCCACACACCACGCACCATGACACCACGACACCACGACACCACGCACGCATGTCAACCAGATCAACGAATCAAAATCAAACTTGTAATGTAAATGCTCTCAGGTTCGGGTGTAGTGAAAGACGTGTCGATGGTATGATGACGTTAATGAGACTACTCGTATAACTAAATGTTTCTTATAATATAAAGTGCTTAGCACCACACTACAAACTCTTTTATTCAGTGTCAGGTACGAGTTGTGCACACTTAATCTTACATGCGCTTTCTGTGCCCCTAACATTATCGTAGACCAGGAGAGAAAAGCGTACGGAAAAAAACTCCCGCCACTCTTTCGAAATTAGTCACAATTAACACAATTAGTTGACTCGGTAGGCGACGCCTTGCCCTTAAATTAGACCGCGATCAGTTTGGACGCGATTTCGTACGAATTCAACCCGTGCGTATACGTGCGTTTCTCGTACGTTCTTAGTCCCATAGTATTTGAAAGTATTTCAAAGGTCGAGATTGTTCATGCGTGGACGCACGTGTACGTACGGGAAGGCGTGTGGAGCGAACGTGTTAAACGCCTAGCTGCCATAATCGAACAATGCACACCAAATTTCTTCGAAATCTACGAAAAATTGTAATTTTTGATATTAATACTGTGTCAGTGAAAACTCGCTCCGAGAGCGTGAGCGTGACCCCGTGTTTAAGTGCCATGTCGCACGTAAAAATTGCTCGTACGACGACGTCATTGCATACATACGGCCTGAGCGGCGCAGTGGTTAAGACGCCGGTGTGCTGCGCGGGGGGTCCTGGGTTCGATTCCCAGTGGAGCAGATTTGAAAAAGTTTAATTTCCGTTTCTGGTCTGGGTGTGTGTGTTGTTGTCTTGTGTGTGTCCATGGCACCCACGACACAGGGCATCCTAGTGTGGGGGGTATGAGTGTGAAGCGTTATTTATTTATTTAGTTGTCGCTTGTCAGTGCGTGTTCATTTGGGACAGCACCGTTGGCGTGAGGCGCGGTACTCACGCAGGAAGTCGAGCTGAGTGAAGGTGGCGTCGGTGTCGGCGAGGCAGGCGGCCAGCAGCAGCACCAGCAGCGCGGGCAGCGCGTACAGCGCCGCGTGCGCCGCCAGGCTCGCCAGCCAGTACAGCTCCGGCGGGCAGCCCGCCATCGTGTGGATGTGGCGGGCGCCCGACGCGCGCTCCTTGATCACCAGCGTCAGGCTGTTCATAGCCGACACCAGGACCGCTGTGCAATTGATATCAATCGAAAATTAATCGCCGCTCGTTTGTCACGCTAAAACTCGAGAACGGCTGGACCGATTTGGCTCATTTTAGTTTTCGTATGTTCGTATGAGTTTAGGGAAGGTTTATACGATGAGAAAACCAAAAGCTTTTATTCATTATCAGGTAACAAAGTTCTTAAAATGCGAATTTTCACTTTAACAGCGGCACACGTACTTAAAACGTACTGAAAGTGTTAAATCTGTTAATTCGTTCAGACAGGACATATGTACATTAACGCACTATTTTGTACTAATTTATTATTTACGAGTTCAATATTATGATAGTTTAATAAAATACAAAAATATAGTGTTAAATCAATGAATAATAATAAAATGTCTAAATTAAAAAAATGCCACTATAGAATAATAAACGACAGACTCTACACTGTTTGTTGTCTATGGTACTGTACGCTCTATTGTCGGGACTTTTTTTAAATGAATGGCGTCGAGCTGCCAGTTTTACTTTGCGCTTCACAGTTTCAATTAGATTTCATTGAGAATAGTTTTGAAGGAGACCAGTTAAAAATGTCACTAAGAAACTGCGTCGCAATCGATTGCGATGGTGGGTGGTTTTAACGGGGATAGCTTGGCGGCGCGGGTGGCCGTGGTGAACGAATGCGGCCAGGTCTTGCTGGACCAGTACATCAAGCTGCCGAGGCCGTTCGCCGACTACCGGACCTTAGTGAGGTGGATTAAAAATAGGATCATTTTTATCTCCTTCTGGCTCAAATCCTAAGGTGAACGTGGACGAAGTCGCGACCGGAAGCTAGTAAACAAGTTATTTAAAAATCATATTTTTGTAAGTACTTAAATGTATGCAAATAAACGTTTTTATTTTATTATTCGGGTCGCCGCGCAGGTATCGGGGCTGATAAGCGGTCGGACCCTCGTCGGCCACTCGCTGAACGTGGAGCTGGGCGTGCTGGGTCTGACGCACCCCGATCACCGGCGGCGCGACCCGATGCAACCCGATGTAACCCGAGCCCGAGCCTCACATCCGCAGTTTCGTTCGTTGATAAGCGGCCGGGGTGACGCCACGAGCACAATACGACATTAATGTAACTTAACTTTTTTATGGTCATAAAAAGTTTAATATAAAAATGTTAAAGAGGTCAGTAGGCCAGTACCGTCAGAAGGCCACGACAGAAGGCCAGCGTGGTGGACGGCGGCCTAAATCCCTCATCGTGAGAGGGACCCGACTCTGCAGTGGGTCATTAATGGGTCACAAACAAATGACTTACTGAAGGCGAGCGCGCTGCAGACGAGCACGACGCCCGCGGCGCCCTTGGCCTGCGCGACGCGGAGCTGGCGGGCGGCTCGTGGGTCGACGGGCGCGTTGGCGGCGAGCGCGCCGTGGCCGCCGCCCAGCGCGCGCGACGCCAGCCCCAGCGCCACGGCCGCCGCGTGCGGGTACACCGTCGTGTACCACACCTGCCACGTCGTAGTATTGCATTCATTCATTCATTCATTCAGTTGCGAGCGGACCACCACCACCTGCCACCAAGCGCGTGGATAGCACCCCAGCTTCTGGCTTCAAGCCTCTCTTTACATATCATTTTTCTATTATTATTTGATAACTAAACTAAACAGCGGTGATAGCCCAGTGGTTTAGAATTCGACCTCGAATCGAGGGGTCCGGGTTCGAATCCCAGTGGCACGCACCAATGACTTTGTAAAAAAGTTATGTGCGATTTATAAAATTAAATATCACCTGCTGTTACGGTGAAGGAAAACATCGTGAGGAAACCTGCATGCCTGAGAGTTCACAAAAAAAATGTTCTCAAAGGCATGTGAAGTCCACCAACCCGCAGTAGGCCAACGTGGTGGACTAAGGCCTACATCCCTCTCATTGTGAGAGGAGACCCGACTCTGTAGTGGGTCATTAATGGGTTAAAACAACAACAACAACATTTGATAAGGGAATCGCTACCAATCGTTGTTATAGGTCAAACGAAAATTTAACTATGACTACGAGTAGCTAGATCTCCAGTGCCTATCTCCAATGCACGCCACTGACACATACACACACACACACACACACACCCATACACACATACACGATAGCTGTCACGTGTGTTCCTTTGTTGGGCCTAGTCATACTGCATTATAAAATAATTCATGTTTACTTTTAAAAGAGTGCTTGGTGTTTTTTACCAACCGGTTTTTTCTCCCACTCTACGTTTTGCCTGAGGGGCGAACAAAACGGATTAAATGTATAATTCTCGACGTCATACATAGTGTGACGTTCGTTAAGTGTGCACAAACTGTGCTAGATAAAGATTTGGATTTTGATTTCATCGTTGAATTAACAACCATCGCTTTCAGTAGCACGGCGAAGCTTTATTCATATGGCTAAACACTATCCGTTGAGCACGTAAAAAACGACTAAAAATAATATATATTATTCAATAAATAATCTAAACTAACCTACTACCGATAACTTACTAACTCCTCCTCACACACTCCTCCTCCTGTCTTTAAGAGATCGCGATACGACCACTCATTACATTGTACAATTTCCAATGTTTATTGTATTTGTCTAGTGTGCAATAAAGAATATAAAAGTGACCAAGTAATTAACAATAAAAAATGTAAATAACTTTGTACCTTAGCATCAGTTTCGTTCAGTTCAATCCCGACCAAGTATTGAGAGTACTCCTTGACACTTCTCTTGCCGATATTTAGTAGATCTGTGGACAAACAGGCATTAATTAATACAATAAGTACTATATTACATATCAAACCGATATGGTAACTTATCTGCAAACCGTTAGTGGCCCCTTGCAGGGTTTGATCTGTTTTCACAATGAGGTGGATGTCACTTTAAATATTTAAAAAGAAAACTCAACAACTCACAAAAAAAAAAAAAAACGAATTAGGGCCTGCGACACTTAACGACACGATGTGACGTAACGATTTTAGACGCGACGAATGGAAATATAAATTTATTGTATATAGACCATAGAGTCGAGATTTCCATGATGACCATCGGTAGAACGTTAATGCTGAGGTTGCTATATCCCATAGCGGGTTGCCTCGAGTCCACCAACCCGCACTAGGCCTGTGTTGTGGATAGGGCCTCCATCCTGCTCATAGTGAGAGGAGACCCGACCCTGCAGTGGGTAAGTATTGCGTTACAAAAAAACAAGTTGAAAGTCGAAGGCAATGAGGCAATGCGGAGGGCGCGCGCTCCAGTCTTAAACTTCTTTTAGTAGTCGGCTAATTACTTTCCATAAAGCTTTTACTACGGATGATCAATTGACTTATCCATTCGACAACTGATCAGGTAAGAAGTGTCAGTCGGTCTTACCTTCACCGATATCGCTGGAGTTATGAAAGGAGACTGCAGGCATTTGCTGCATGAGAGCGAACCAATTGCTACGGTCGCGGTACAGCACTCTGCGCGGCCACACTAACAGATAGATATCCCATACTAATAGCATGGATACTACCAGATATACGTCGTAGGGCTAAAAACACACCAGCAGTATCCTTCCAGAATCTGATGACGTTCGGAATGCGTTGGCTGACTTTATAAAGGCTTATAAAAGCCACACTGGTCCTTGTAAGCTGCCCTTGAAAGCTTGTTGGTGATTTAAAAGGTAACTTTACACGTCGCCTATCCAATAAACAGACACAACAGTTAAACAATGGGTATGTATCGCATGTGACTCACGGGACAGCGAAGTGGTTAATGTGATTGAACGATTAGACCCACCTTCCTCGACGTCGCTGGTGTTATGAAAGGAAACTGTGGGCATTTGTTGTATGACAGCGGGCCAGTCGCTGCGGTCGCGGCGTCAGCTGCAGAGCCACTTCGTTTGTCTGATCCGAACCCGACTTCGAGTTGTTGCTTATAGATACGGAGATAGAGTATAGACATACTCGGGCGATAATCTTCAATTACCGCGCATTTAAATCAGAGTTTTAGGTCCGACCAGAAAAGCTCTTAAGGCGGCAGAAGTGGCGGGCGGCATGCGATTTTAATTTACGAATGGAAATACATATATGTATTCCATATTAATAGAATGGACTAAACCAGGACATTCGTCGTAGGGATAAAAACGCCAGCAGTATCCCTAAGTCACCCTTTGGTACAATCTGATGACATTCGACATGCTTCGGTTGACTTTATAATGGCTCATACAGCGACTCACCCCCTCACACTGGACTCTTTAAACTGCTTTTGGTCTGACAAAAATTCTTCATTCCCTTTATCGATCCCCTTGAAAGCTCACCAACAAGCTTTTGAAAGGTAACTTTAATGTGATTGAACGATTAGACCCACCTTCCTCGACGTCGCTGGTGTTATGAAAGGAGACAGTGGGCATTTGTTGTATGAGAGCGGGCCAGTCGGTACGGTCGCGGCGGTCGCGGTACAGCACTCGGCGCGGCTGCACGAACGGGTACAGGTCCGGCGTCAGCTGCAGAGCCTCGTGCGCCCCGTCCGAGTTCGAAACCGGGTTGTTGCTGATCGACGTCACCGTCAGCGACATCACTAGCGGCAGGACGATGTTCTGTCGACGAGGGTTTGTGAAGACTGATTACGGTTGGAAGAATAGGAAACGGAAGTAAGGAGCAGAGCCATCCTATAGTCAATTGTAACGTGTCCAATTTGGTAGGCAATCTTAGCATGTATTTAATTTTAATTTGCAATTTAAAATTTAAATTACATCAGTTAACGAAAAAATTGTGATCGCAATCTCTAGGAGACTGTTTGTAATAATGCAGGTTATGAAGGCAAATTTGGTACATTCGTGGATTAAATGATACAATGTTCCTCCCACTACGGTTTTTATAAAAAATATAATAATTATAATAAAATGCATACACAACCGCACACCGAAGGTGTTGTTCTGCACTCATGCCGAAATCTCAATAGGATACCCTATTGAGATTTCGCACCATGCAAGGAAAAATCCAAAATTATGTAATATTGATAGATTTTGTTAAAAGCAAGTGAAAAATGGTTATTTCTGTTCCGAAATATGTAGTATACATTTATTACTTCAATTTTAAAATTCAGGTTTATTAATCTGTTTTTCAAATGTCAAAAACGCTAATCTTCTTGTAGTGTATGAAGCGCTGTGTACATACATATGTATATAGAGAGGGAGGCAACGCACCACTATGATGAAGGTGATCTGCTCGTGGTGTATGAAGCGCTGTGTACATACATATGTATATAGAGAGGGAGGCAACGCACCACTATGATGAAGGTGATCTGCTCGTGGTGTATGAAGCGCTGTGTACATACATATGTATATAGAGAGGGAGGCAACGCACCACTATGAGGAAGGTGATCTGCTCGTGGTGTATGAAGCGCTGTGTACATACATATGTATATAGAGAGGGAGGCAACGCACCACTATGATGAAGGTGATCTGCTCGTGGTGTATGAAGCGCTGTGTACATACATATGTATATAGAGAGGGAGGCAACGCACCACTATGATGAACATACACATATAGAGGCAACGCACCACTATGATGAAGGTGATCTGCTCGTAGTGTATGAAGCGCTGTGTACATACATATGTATATAGAGAGGGAGGCAACGCACCACTATGATGAAGGTGATCTGCTCGTAGTGTATGAAGCGCTGTGTACATACATATGTATATAGAGAGGGAGGCAACGCACCACTATGATGAAGGTGATCTGCTCGTAGTGTATGAAGCGCTGTGTACATACATATGTATATAGAGAGGGAGGCAACGCACCACTATGATGAAGGTGATCTGCTCGTAGTGTATGAAGCGCTGTGTACATACATATGTATATAGAGAGGGAGGCAACGCACCACTATGATGAAGGTGATCTGCTCGTAGTGTATGAAGCGCTGTGTACATACATATGTATATAGAGAGGGAGGCAACGCACCACTATGATGAAGGTGATCTGCTCGTAGTGTATGAAGCGCTGTGTACATACATATGTATATAGAGAGGGAGGCAACGCACCACTATGATGAAGGTGATCTTCTTGTAGTGTATGAAGCGCAGCTGCCGCTGCAGCAGCACCGCCAGCTGCCGCGCGGCCAGCCGCCAGCCCGTCTGCCGCTCGAACTGCGGCTCTACTACAACGTAACAGCGATACATCCTTATCATTAGTGTTTGTACAATGCACAATAGCGGGGATAGCCCCGTGGCTTACAATTCGACCTCTAATCGAGGGGTCCGGGTTCGAATGGCAGTGGCACCGATGACTTTGTAAAAAAGTGAATTGCGCTTTATAAAATAAATATCACCTGCTGTTAGGGTGAAGGGACACATCGTGAGGAAACCCGCATGCCTGAGAGCAATGTTATTTATCGGCATTTATCAATAATAAAACTATAAAGAAACTTGACACACCTTCCTCTCCGGAATCGAGCATATCGTCGGTGATCGTGGTGTCAGTGTCGCTGCATAACCTTGAAACAAAAAACACACTTACGTTATCTATGATATAGGGTTAACCTAAGAAGATAACATGAAGATTTGTAAATTAATAACAAAGTAATAGTAAACGTCAGGCTTAAGTATGTCATATGTCAGTCTGTCTTGACGGTCTGTTTTGACATCTTCCCATACTAATGGCAGCTCGATACGATTACTGTACAAAAGTGCGATTAGTGCTCGAGGCACTAAAACAAAAGGGGTTTTTTAATACTATTGTACAGAAGTAATGGACCTTATCACTACATAAGAGTAGTATAAAACAAAGTCGTTTTCCGCAGTCGTCCCTATCTATGCTCAGAACTTTAAAACTAATCAACGGATTTTGATGCAGTTTTTTGTAATAGATAGAGTGGTTCAAGAGGAAGGTTTGTATGTATGTAACATGCATAAAAAGTTTGGATACCAGTCAAAATAATTGGCAGAGCGAAGTCTGCCCGGTCTCTATTAAAATTGAAGAACAAGATATGCCCGTATTAGCATAAGGTATGGTATAGTATTAAATATAATATTTCATTTAGCAGCGATTTGAATGATGAATTTGAATTTCTGTTTCTGGTCTGTGTGTGTTGTGTTGTTGTCTTGTGTGTGTCCATGGCGCCCACGACACAGGGAATCCTAGTGTGGGGCTATGAGTGTGAAGCGTTAATTATTATGTATTATTTCATTTTAGCTGTGATAGCCCAGTGGCTTAGAATTCGACCTCGAATCGAGGGGTCCGGGTTCGAATCCCAGTGGCACGCACCAATGACTTTGTAAAAAGTTATGTGCGATTTATAAAAAAATTAAATATCACCTGCTGTTACGGTGAAGGAAAACATCGTGAGGAAACCTGCATGCCTGAGAGTTCAAAAAAAAAATGTTCTCAAAGGCATGTGAAGTCCACCAACCCGCAGTAGTGGTGCGTGGTGGACGGCGGCCTACATCCCTCTCATTGTGAGAGGAGACCCGACCCTGTAGTGGGTCATTAATGGGTTACTGACATTTCATTTAACTGTTTACTCACTTCAAAAACACCTCTTCTAGCGTGGACACGCCCACCCCGATCGAATCTATGCCCAGTTCAGGTCGGCTGCTCTCCAAATCATCAAACAGCTTGGGGAACCTAAAAAGGGAAAATCATTAGGGTTCGTGCTGCACGTGACACTGGCTACTCGGAATATATTTATACAGCTTGTCACTATATTATTATTATTCATCTGTTAGTTCCGCCGTCACGGCTGTAATATTTAAATGTAATTATTTTATATTATGTATATGCTTAGGAAAGTGTATCCTAGAAGAATAAAGGACGGTATTTAAGGCCCAAAAGAAATGTATCAGAGCGATATGCCAGTTACGACAAACAGATACGTGTAAACCGCACTTTAAAAAACTAAATTTAATGACCCTTCCCTCTTTGTACATATACGAGATAGCGGTGATGGTAAGAAATAACATTGACAAATATGACACCCTTAAAACAAAAAGACATAATAATAAGCTGTGCGCAATACCCTCTAAAACTAAGCAATATAATAAAAGCGTATTTTGTATGGGTCCAAAAATATATAATAACCTGCCTAACTTACTGAAAAGTAACAGCACATTTGATTTTAAACGGAAATTAAAAATGTTTCTAACCGAAAAAGCATACTATTCGGTTGCGGAATTCATTAATGAAAAAAATTAAATCTGTATTGTAATGTAAATTCTATTAAATGGAATGTAGAAACGCGCGTCTGAACAAATAAAGTATGTGTACCAAAACCTGTGTCGAGAGTTTTTTCCTCCGGCTTTTTCTCTCTTTACCCAGCGATGGGTGGCACATAGGCAGCCGATGAGTTCGATTAGGTAAAATTACAACTAATTATAAAAATAATAAATGTAATATGCGAAACTGACAAATGAAATATTATACCTGACAAACTTGTCAATTAAATTATGTATTAGTTATAAGTTTTCAATTAGTACTAACATTAGTTTTTATTTTATTTTTAAATGATTAAAATGTAATATAACTTTATAATTTGCATACCTGAGAAGGTGAATATGGATTGATCAAAATTCCCTGTAAAACCAATAACTAACCCATATTCGTGCAAATAAATGATTTTCATTTCATTTCATTTTCATTTCATTTCATTTCATTTCATTTCATTTCATTTCATTTCATTTCAAAAAGGATATTTCGATTATCCAGCGTATTTATTTCCAAGAAAAATGTAACAGAATTGCATATATAACACTGCAAATCTCATACATACGAGTACATCATAGCGAAATGATGATAAATAGTGCCATTGAACATTACTTTTACTAACTACTACTACTACTACTACTAACATTAGTTTAATTTTTTATTTTCTAATTTGCACACCTGAAAAGGTGAATATGGATTGATCAAAATGCCCTGTAAAACCAATAACTATTCGTGCAAAGAAATGATTTTTAATTTTTTTGATTTTTGAACATTTTGGTATCCTTAATTCGTAACAAGAAGAGGTCGTCAGGTACCGAAACACAGACAATTTTTTTTGTAGGACGCCAGCAATTTTTGTTAAAAATTGTACGTATATGAATAACTAAGTCTTGGCTTTTAAGGTTCGGTTGACGAGAAGATATGAGGTAGCTTCCCGAAATAACTCATACAAAGGAGTATTGTCCATAATTATTAAATCGTTCGTCAGCGTTACCTGGCGGTGTACTTGGACGGCAGGTTGTAGGTGAGCGAGTTGAAGGTGCGTCTCTTGAGCATCGCGCCGGGCACGTGCGCGCTCACCAGCGAGCTGATGTCCTCCTCCTTGGGCGGCCCCACCGTCGTGAACGACAGACGGTAGCCCGAACCTGCTCGTGATAGTGTTATTGTAATATTTTGTTACTAGAGATCGCCATGTCGTCGAAATTAGGTTATAACTTATTGTAATATGAATTAGACACGTAATGAAATGTGTTTGGAGCCATCCATAAATTACGTTACACGATTTTTAGAATATTTAACCATTCCCCCCGTCCTTGTCACAGGTTGTCACATTTTCAGAACCCCTTCCCCCAGATGTGTCGTCACACATTTTTTAATTTATGCATACCTACTGTATTTAAAAAATAATTAAAGAAACAGTTATTATTCTTATTTTTATTTATAATCTTATAGCGAGAGTGCTAAAAATTCATAAATATAGATCAAGTTTGTAAATTTTTAGTTTTTTATTCACATATTAATTTCGAGTTATGGATTTCAAATTTTTAAAAATGTGTCATACAAAGCTTTTGACCTCCCCTGCCCCTGTCACACTATGTCACCTTCCGGTGACACCCCCCCTCCATTAACGTGTGAAATAATTTATGGATGACCCCTTTGGAGGAAAAGGGGAGATCTCTCGCCTAGCGACGTCACTGCCTGGGGACAGCGGTCCGAATGTTAACTTCGGACCATTTGTATATACCTATGCAGAGATTCTAAAGAACTTTGATAGCGTGTTTGAGGATACGTCTTCCGATTGGCCAGTTCGGTATGACGCGTGTGACGTGTTCTATTGTTTAAAACACTCGCTGCTCGCGTCGCGGTGCGCGGTCAGCATTTCATGTGAGGCGCGCTCTCATATTACTACAGGTATCGCACCGCTACAGAACCCACCGTAAATAGCCTCGATGGAGTTCATACTCACCGACAGCGCGTTTCAGGTGCATAGTAGAAGCGCAGCATCGTAGCGAGCCTAGATGCAAGGCGGCTATGCGGTCGCCCAACGCGTCCGCCTCCTCCATGAAGTGAGTGCTGATGAGCACCGTCCGCGACCCGCGGAGCGACTGCGGGCATTCATCACACGAGTAGACAAATCACATAAAACCTTCACAGGCAATTGATATGTAAACTACGGTCTATATACGCGGTATAGTCTTAAAAGAAGAAGTATTTCCGCAAGATTACCACATGGGGTTCTTGAATAGGGACCATAAAAGAGATCTGCTTCAAAGCCGGCGACGCACTGGCGAGTGCCGTTGTGTTACTCGTGTCAATAGACGACGATAACCGTTGCCATGAGGTAGCTCGTATGCCTGTTTGCTGGTACAAAACATTTAAAACAATACGGCAAAAAGTTCAGTTAGCGTTGTTCTCATTCCAAACTCATTCTATCAACGTCTCTCACTCCACTACAGTACTTCCTTTCAGCCCTTCTCAAACCACTACTACAAATTGACACCCATACGCCGGGTAAAGCGACCATTGTCTTCTTAAGGTCATCAGTCCACCTGGTCCGAGCAGTCTGTGCTCCTTTTTCCGAGACGTGGTCGCCGTCCGAGGACACTTCTTACCCAGAACATACAAAGGTACGAACGAACGATGTGACTCACTCCAAGGTTCAATCACTTATCTTAAGATCATCAGTCCACCTGGTCCGAGGGCAGTCTATGCTCCTTTTTTTACCCAGAATTTACAAAGGACAGGAGCACTCACCAGCAGCAGATCCCACAGCTCCCTCCTCGTCTCCACATCGAGCCCGGAGGTGGGCTCGTCCAGCACCAGCACAGAGGCGTCGCCAGCCAACGCACAAGCCAGCTGCAGCCGCCTCTTCATGCCGCCGGAGAGCTGTTCCGGCTGGTTGTGTAGCTTGTCACCGATGCCCAGCTGTTTCAGGAGAGAGTTGGCCTGTTCGCGCGCTTCGGAGAGGGATTTGCCTTTTAACTGTAATGAAGAGAATAGTATTGCCTTGAAACAAAATGACTACAGTATTTTCTACTACAATATATAAAGATGTATTTGTACTGATATGTACTATAGTAACAGACATACATACATAGGTTCAAGGCACAATAAGGCCCTTTTGTGTGCAAATACATAATTTCTAAGCAAGTTATATGTATGTATACAGGATGAGGATACAGCCCGAAGCAGACATTTTAGATTTGTTTTGAAGTTAATCTACACTAATATTATTATAAAAATGGAAAAAAAATATTTTTGTTTGTAATGAATAAACTCAAAAACTACTGTGCCGATTTCAAAAATTCTTTCACCATTTGGAAAGCTACATTCACCCCGAGTAACATAGGCTATATTTATTGCTAGAAAAGATCAGGGATCCTTACTAAAAGTTTGTGAATCAAGAAATCTTTGGATATTAGTCAAATTAATTGGCAGAGCGAAGCCTGCCGGACCAGCTAGCATGGTATAAACTGTGAACGAAACATGTCAGACCGGTCTCACTCACCATAGCGAACAGGACGACGTGCTGCAGCACACTGAGATGCTGTACGAAGGTGTTCCTCTGCGGACACATGCCGATCTGGTGGCGCGCCGGGTTCACGCCGCCGTCCGTGCTCGCGCCGTTGATGGACACACGGCCGCGCGTGGGGGCCAGCACGCCTGTGACAAACAACAATAGAGGTACAGTACTTGCATCACACGAGCGCGGGTGCGCCACGGTTGTGGGTGTGCCGCGTATGTACACGCACGCTTGTGTGCGTAACTACGGATACGGTCAGCAAATACGCCGTTAAACTATTAATTCGCATCGAACCACTGGTGGTCCGACTGCTATTGTTTTACTATTGTGTCTGTTTACTGGACATTCAATAGGTTAATGAACAAAATTATGTATTAATTATGAAGTAGTAAAAGGCCATGAAATTGTGTTTTTTTTTTCTGTACATTGAAGTTTTTTTAATGGCAGGCACAGTTTTTTTGAATGATACTCAATCAAAATAATTATACTGTGTATTTTTTAGAAGACATCGGAAAATGAAATAAATATATTAATTATAAAAGCTTCAGTTTTAAAAGTGAATATAAGGGCAGTCTCGGGAGGGCAGCAACGGGAGATACTCGCAGCACTTGATAGTTACCGGTGACGATGGACATAAGGGTGGTCTTGCCGGCGCCGTTGTGGCCCAGCAGCACCGTGACCTCGCCCTGGTACACGTCCAGCGACACGCCCCGCAGCGCGTACTGCTTGTTGAAAACCTGCCAACATCATCTAGCTCTCATTTGGGATCTAGGTAAACAATTCTTTGACGCTGAGAAATATTTCTCTTTTTTGCACCAATAATAGATTTAAAGATTGATAGCCCAGTGACTTAGAATTCGACCTCGAACCGAGGGGCACGCACCAATGACTTTGTAAAAAAGTTATGTGCGCTTTATAAAATTAAATATCACCTGCTGTTACGGTGAAGGAAAACATCGTGAGGAAATCTGCATGCCTGAGAGTTCACAAAAACAAAATGTTGTCTAAGGCATGTGAAGTCCACCAACCCGCATTGGGCCAGCGTGGTGGACTAAGGCCATATTAATAGGCCAATAAAATTAAATAATGAGTATCAAACAAAAATTGAAAGATTTCAGAATAAATAATTTTACACCGTTTTCGGCAAAAAAATAATTACGTGATATTTGCCAAGACCCCCCCTCCCCCGTAAGTGAGATTTGGAAAGATTTAGCTCGATCCCCTCCCCCCCTAGAAAAAATACGTAATTTATGGACTCCCCCTAGCGTAAACATACAGAATGTGACAAACCTTGTCGACGTCGGTGACCTTGATGCCGATCGCCTTGTGTTCGTCGTGGCCGTCGAACAGCTCCGGCAGCGGCGGCTCCAGCCCCACCTCCTCCGCCGCGGAGTCCGACTGCACCTTCAGCGACGGCGCCCACCTCCTCTGTTATACGATTCAATTCAATTTCTTTATTACGACGTCCAAGATCCATTTTTGTTAGTAAGTGTCACTTAATACTATGTTAGTAAAATACAATTGAAATTAAATTATATCAAATACATTATTGTTTGTTGTCCTCCGTACAAAAATCTGGCTTCATTTTAATTTTTTAGTGTAGAAATAATTGCTTCTTCGTCAAAAATCCTAGTAAACTCAAAAAAGTATCCAAGTTTGTAGGTGGTGAGTGTGTCTTTCAAATCCCTTTTGGATTTTTTTCTAAACAGCACGTCTAGTCATATACATACGAGTAGATGTCTGAGTAGGACTAAGTCAGAAACTACAACCACCACATACCATACAAGCCCAACAGTATAGTAGTCGGCATGAGTCATGAGCACAATCTTTATTGGTCGGTTCGACATTGACTGCGCTGCGGGTCACGCGATTGGTTGGTCAGTGTGCGTCCTCTATTGGTCAAGCGCGGTTTTTCGGCTGCTGTAAATTGGCCGAAAGTGTACAATATCCCTCCCACTGATTATTTGTGCTCACGATTCATGACGGTTACTATAGCCGTGAAACCACCACCCACACCCACCACATACCACACAAGCCCTGTAGTAGCTGTGTGCGAGTTGGCACAAGCGCGACTCGAACAGCAGCAACACCAGCAGCGCAGCGATCTGCAGCAGCATGGCGACCATGCACACCGCCGCCGACACCCAGGACCCGTCGTGCCCGAACAGCGTCCACCCGCCTGCCAATACGAAAATAGTCAGTGACCCATTAATGACCCACTACAGGTTTTACAAATTTAGGGTATTTATTTATTTTATTTTATTTTACAATTCATAGGAAAACTTACAGCTAACATAACAGACAGTGGTGTAAATAATAACATAACGAAGGCCATTTAAAAGTTTCCACTGATATACATACATATTATAACATAATTTCAACCGGTAGTTTATAATAGAAGAGAAGGGAAGAAATACTAATAACAAATGAGTAAACCTAAATTTTTACCTAATTTTATAGCACTATTTGTTTCGTACCCTATGATGTATGTATGTAATTTTAATGCAAAATTATTAAAAAATAAAAAAGAGAAAATTTTGTCTAAAAATTAAATATGTAAAAAATGTTAGGGGTGGACAACCACCCTTATCACTTAGGGATATGAAAAATAGATAGTAGCGAATTCTCAGACCCACTGAATATGCATGTAAAATTTCATAAAAACCAGTCAAGCCGTTTCGGAGGAGTATTGTAACTAACATTGTGACCGAGAATTTTATGTATAAGATAAACAGCTACCTTCCTTCTCGTCCTTAGCCACCTCGAACCAGAACTCCCGCAGCTGGGAGCCGGGCAGCAGCACCAGCCACAGCGCCTTCACGTAGCCGGACGCCTCGTGCGGCAGGAACTGCAGCGGCACCCACAGCATCGCGTACATGTAAACGGATATCGACGTCACGTATTGGGCTGCGGATGAGAAAACATAGTAAGCAACATATAGTTGCTGTCATGAGTGGTGAGCACAACTATCATTGGTCGGTTTGACATTGACTGAGCTGCGGTGCGCACGATTGGTTCGACAAACGTCAGTTCCTCAGTGTGCGTCGTCTATTGGTCCAGCGCGTTTTTTCGGCTGCTGTAAATTGGCCGAAAGGATACAATATCCCTACCACTGATAATCTGTGCTCACGACTCATGACGGTTATTACACTCGTAACTATAGTCCATTTTTAATCTCTTGTCACATTAATTTGGTAAAAAATCTTAGGATGTATTTTTATTTTAATTTGCGATTAAAAATAATGCAGACACAAAATTATAAAAATTTAAAAACCAATTGTCGTGTAATACAGAAACAGATTTTCTAGAAACTGTTATTTTTTTTTTAAAGCAATTTTAAACTTTTTTTCAATAAAAAGTAGTGCCAAGATTGTTTACCAAATAAGACGAGCGCATAAAAGTGATCTGTAGTTTAATCTACGAAATTATTCATCCTCAAAATCAGTCATCTTAGTCCTTATGTGTAATAATCTCTAACCCTCCGTCTAAGAACATTGCACTCTCGATTGCTACTCATTTACTATTAAAAAAAAATTCATATTAATTCAAAAGCTGCATTTTCAAATAATAAAATCTTGTACAGGGTTATTTCAGATATAGATGTAGGTATTACATTTTCATTTTAGCCGAGGAGGAGTTAGTCCGGTCCCTTTGAATCGAACGGTTTTCCGCCGGCTATAAAACGGTCGTTGTCACTCCACTTGGTCGGCGGACAGTCTGACTCCGTCTGTTTTTAGGATCGTTGAATTCAAAGGCTTTCCACTGTCTTTTGAGGTCGTCAGTCTACGTGACCCAATGGCGGTCTGTGCTTCTTCTGTCTAGACGCCGTCACCGTTAGAGGAACTTCGGTCCCCACAAGTTGTCGGTGATTTGAATGGCGTGGCCAGTCAGCTTTAATTTACTAACTTCGAGAGCTATGCCCGGTGGCCTCCATTCGTCTATGGACGTCGTCATTTTGCTATAATACAACAGCCGGGTAATATGATGATTGTACAACATCTCACCGGATGTGACGACGGTGCCGGCGAGGAGGGCGACGAGCACGACGAGGTGGAAGTGCAGCAGCAGCGCGGCGGCCAGCAGCGGCGGCGGCGCGTGCTGCAGCAGCGGGCTGGACGAGCTCGTGAGCAGCGCAGTCGCGGACACGCAGTACACCAGCCCCACCGGGACCACGTCCAGGTAGTGCGCCAGGTACAGCTGGCCGTCGGTCACGCCGATCATTGTTATCAGGCCCTGGAACATGTCAGTAACCCATTAATGACCCACTACAGGGTCGGGTCTCCTCTCACAATGAGAGGGATGTAGGCCGCCGTCCACCACGCACCACTACTGCCCGTTGGTGGACAATGCGGGTTGGTGGACACATTACCTGGCACACATATCCTGGAACATATTAAGGCAGAATTTAAATTAATAAACAAATAACGCTTCACACTCACAGCCCCACACTAGGATTCCCTGTCCCTCCCTGTCCATGGGTGCACCACACAAGACAAGAACACAACACACCCACACCAGAAACAGAAATTTAAATTCGTCATTCAAATCACTGCTCTGCTGGGAATCGAACCCAGGACCCTTCGTGCAGCGCACCGGTGTCTTAACCGCTGCGCCACTCGGCTGGTCATTTAAATAGGCTATATGGTCACAACGACATAAAAGTACTTATTCTAAACATCTGTCGTGAGTCTCTTATCAAATTTATAATCATTTCTTCTTCTTTTTCTTTTCAGTCCCTTGTAGTCCACTGCTGGACATAGGCCTCCCATAAACAATGCCACTCTACCCGGACCTGAGCCGTTTCGTCTTCTGTCCACTAGTCAGAGGGTGGCCTGTATTCCTTTTGCCAATACGTGGTCATCATTCCAGGACCTTTCTTCCCTACCCAATTTTAAGAATTGTGTATATGTATGTGAGTGATTCATAGCCCGGTCAAGAAATACCCTTGCATTACTTCCAAAGAAGCTTTCGGCGGCGAAGCTTCCAAAGAACTTTTCGGGCCGTTTTGACCGGGATATCAAGAGATTTAAAAAACATTACGAAACTTGCAGTGGGTCAGTAAATGATTTGCAGATATTTGAAATTGAAATTCTAGTAATAACACATCTATAGTTCATTTTTGGTCTCTTGTTTTATTTGGTAAACAGTTTTGGCACTACTTTTTATTGAAAAAAGTAGATTGGTTGTCTGCATTTCTCCTTATGTAAATTTAAAAACACAATTGCCCGTGAAATAAGTTTTACGTCCGATAGCGGCCCGTTGTCTCCTTGGATCGCCACAGCTGATAGCGGCAGCCAGGTTGTAGTCCTCAATGATAGCTCCTGCCTCTATGGCGTGTGTTATGAAGCTTGTGGCGCCCTCACTACAGTCTACATACCTTGATCCCAGAGATGTTCTCATCGACCACTCTCGACATGACGGTCACGAAGGGCAGCGCCAGCGCCAGCCAGCAGAGGAACGACGCAATGTTGCACACCCAGTCGACGGACGGGTTCGTCCTCGGCCACACGAACGGGAACTCTTGGACGGTGACGCGCTGTGTAATGATAAAAGTTATATGTGATAAGTTATGAGGTAAAAACTTTATAGAAAGCTTTTATTTTTTCGAATCACTCTTACAGCGGTGATAGCCCAGTGGCTTAGAATTCGACCTCGAATCGAGGGGTCCGGGTTCGAATCCCAGTGCCACGCACCAATGACTTTGTAAAAAAAATTATGTGCGCTTTATAAAATTAAAATATGAAGGTATGTGAAGTCCACCAACCCGCAGTAGGCCAGCGTGGTGGACGGCGGCCTACATCCTTCTCATTGTGAGAGGAGACCCGACCCTGTAGTGGTTCATTAATGGGTTACTCACACTCTTAATAAATCCTTTCATTTGATACCCATATTGTAGAAATGTATTAAAAATAACTATTCCGATATCTTGGATGGACCACCATATTGGATTTAGGATGAATTCACAAGCCATATCGTGCATTGTCATCCAAACTAAACGTGTATACAAAATTTCAGGTCAATCGGTTGAAGATAATATCTACTTAAAAATTGAGTTCAAAGATTCCACCCGAACATACTTACATACATTGCAAGTTAAATAAAAGCTTTTAAGAACTTGTAACAGGCTTTCTCATTGTACCTATACAAGTTAGTTACAATTGTATAGCTGCAAGTTTTCCAAATAAAATAATAATAAATAAAAATAAAAAAACAGATTTATAAAAAAAAAACACAGATTTATGTACCATAGCAAGGAAACGAACCGAGAGGTCATGTATACTTTAGTATTTTGATATATAGACCACAAAATAAGGACTTAATGCTAAAAGCATTCTCTCTTCTATGAAACATGATGTTAGCTCATTGTGTGTTTGTGTTTGAACCCTTGATGAGGTTTTTAATACTTGACGTTGACATCACAGAATAAATATTTGAATAAGTATATTTATCTAACCGCCGTACTCAGAGACATTCATTAATGTTAATGGTTCATTAATTAAATAGAGATGACACTTATGTCAATACGAATAAAGACGATTTTATTTGTTTGTTAATGAACATTACGTTAAATGACGTCTTTGAGTGCCGTCGTAAGAGTAATTTATAAAATATCCTCTATGGTATTAATGCTATAATCGTAATTAATACAAAAAAAAATCGGGAAAATTAGAGCCTACAATGCTAACTTTTCTTACTAGTGGCCGTTTACCTGTTTCACTTCATGCCCGGATAACAGTCTTATGAAGCTGGTATCGATCGCCCATTGGAGACGCATAAACTCGTGGTAAATAGTGCCTGCAACAGAACAAGACAAGATCATGTATACCTAAGCTATGCAGACGATAACATGTAATCAACGGGAGTATGGAACATACCAAAGTTCTCGTGTGGGCCAATGACCTCCGGCTCGATGCTGGATGTGTAGAATTTCTTGTTCATGTGTATAGTGTACTTCAGCTGCGACGGCCATTGAGTTTCGTTCGCTTTCTGTGACATACCATAAAGTCTTAATAGAATATAAAGCTATAGTCGCTTGTCTGGAGGGATACAACATAAATCACTGTGAAGCAGTGAATTCATTAACGAAAAGAAATATTTTTTTTTAATGTAAAATTAAAAGAAATCCTTTGAGCCCCACAAAAATTATTTTATTAAAATGAATGTGGAAACGCGCGTCTAAATAAAGTAGAACTAAAACTGTGCTGAGAGTTTTTTGCTCCGGCTTTTTCTCTCTTTACCCAGCGGTGGGTGGCACATAGGCAGCCGATGAGTTCGATTAGGTAAAATCATAATTAAATAAAATGAAAATAATTACATAATATACTTGGCTAGTTTTAATATTTTATAAGTTATTTGTATTACTAACATTAGTTTTATTTTTTATTTTTTAATTTGCATACCTGAAAAGGTGAATATGGATTGATCAAAATGCCCTGTAAAACCAATAACTAACCCATATTCGTGCAAATAAATGATTTTGATTTTGATTTTGTCTCGTGTTACAGTTGAGAAGGTATTGTTGAAGCAGAAATATTTACGGCGACTTGTTGTAAGGAAACCTGCATGCCTGAGAATTCCCCGTAGTGTTATCAAGGGCATAATAAGTCCACCTACAAACATTAGGCCAGTCTTGTTGTGTAAGATATCCTTCTCATTTTGAGTGCAGAGCTGACCATGTAGTGGGTCACTGATGGGTTGCTTAGTATAAACTATGTATCTAAAATATTGTCAGTAACCCATTGATGACCCACTCCAGGGTCGGGTCTCCTCTCACAATGAGAAGGATGTAGGCCGCCGTCCACCACGCTGGCCTAGTGCGGGTTGGTGGACTTCACATGCCTTTGATAACTTTTTTTTCTGAACTCTCAGGCATGCAGGTTTCCTCACGATGTTTTCCTTCACCGTAACAGCATATTTAATTATTATAAAGCGCACATAACTTTTTTACAAACTCATTGGTGCGTGCCACTGGGATTCGAACCCGGACCCCTCGATTCGAGGTCGAATTCTAAGCCACTGGGCTATCACCGCTATCTAAAATATATCATTACTCAATGTGAAAATAGCTGTAACAAGCATGAATGTTACAGATATGGAAAGTATTCATATTGAATACTCTTCACTTTTCAGATATTTCCTTTTCTTTAATATTGACTTTGGACTGACGCAACGCAATCGATAAAATTAGGTCTATTTTATGCCCTTAAATTATCGCAAGTATGAGACACAATGTGTATTTTGAATATTATAATAGATAAAACTAATCATAGTTTTTAGACAAGCCTATTATAAAGTAAATGTAGACAGTGACTGGCAGGAGGTAGTAAGTATCAGATGTTATTATTAGCAATTAGTAACAGAAGCTGCCTGGAATGCTATTATTTTGCACTTATCGTATGACACATCAGCGCGTCACGTCAAAAACGTGCCCTTATCAGTGTAGAACAGACTGGGGCAGTTTATTGCGAGTTGCAAGAACACTTCATGTTATCGAAAATTACCTCGGCCGTAATTGGCGAAATTGTGATTAAGGAACTCTAATTTAACGCTTTTAATGCGGAATAAATTGTTCAATTTCATTTTTTATTGAAATATAAAAAACGTCGGTGATAGCCCAGTGGCTTAGAATTTGACCTCGAATCGAGGGGTCCGGGTTTGAATCCCAGTGGCACGCACCAATGACTTTGTAATAAAAGTTATGTGCGATTTATAAAATTAAATATCACCTGCTGTTACGGTGAAGGTGTAACGTGCTTTTTTCGTCCTTGCGCTCGTTACGAATTTATTGTTTATTTTCGACACATTTCTATTTCATTCACCATAATTCATATTAACCTTAGTCTGTTGACATTGACATTTCTATATTTTTCTAAAGTGGTTTGTAGGTAGAAGTGAAATAAAAGTCATTTGAAATACCCGTTAATTTTTTTTATTAATTACATACGTAATATTATTTTATAGTTTAATAAACTTATTTTCTAAATTGTGGTGGATTCGAAAAATAAAATAAAAACATATTTTTAGAAATATTTATTTATTAAAATTAAATTATTTTTTTTATAAAAATTGTAAGCATATTGCTTGACAGATTTCTAATCCTAATTTCTGATCGCATCCTTTACTGGGAGTAATGTCAAGTGTCAATTGACAGCCCTCACTTTTCTTTAAATTTTCACAATGTGAAGACCTCTTTTTTTTGCCTAGAATTTTTATTTTGTTAATCCGGCCTAATCATGCCAGATTATTTATTTTAGTGGTTGTTTGAACCATAGGGAGAATGTGCCCTTTATGATTTATTATATTTAAGGGATATTTTAATCCCTATTTGTTTTCTTTTGTGGAGCGCGTCATCACGCGGTAAGAACTTTTATTTGCAACTTTTTTTCGTTTAATTACAAGTTAATAACATTTTCGATTTAGATTCTTATTTGAATTTTTATTGTTACAGCTCCAAATTTATGTCCAAATTCGTATTCCAAATTTATGCTCCAAAAATTTAATCCAAAAATATTACTCTCCTTGTATTTTTTTTATTCTTTGGAATCTTTATACATCTACTCCATGAGTATGATGGGAAACCTTTATTTATGCCGACGGAGGTGATGGGGTGACGTCTCCTCTGGACTGGTTATACTTTTCTTTCTGGGATATTCTTCACCTTTGGATGGAACCATATACTTATTCTTTTTGTTTGGAAATCTGTTAAGTACTACCATAACTGTAAGTCAAAACTTATTATTATTATACCTCTAAGCAGTTACAAGAAGTTAGGGTTTTCTTTTAAGTGCCTTGATATTTGTTTTATGTTGATGGCCAATATAGTACCTAACAAAATACTTACTTTGTTTTCTTGTCAACTTCTCACACAGAACACCCTCATTGAGATTAGAAGTCCAATGGTCTAACCGACTTTAGCTATCTGGTGGAGTACGCTGCATCACTAGCACCTGCCTCTCTGGCGCCCGAAACTTTCCTTGTTATTTTTTATTGTTTTGTTTTTTTTTATTTGAGGGGCAGGGCCACTAACACCTGGCTACTGCGGCGGCTGCTCTGGCCTTATTTTTTTTGTTATTTTTTTTGTTGTTTTTCCTTGAAAACACCTCGGACTTAAAATCTATACTACATTTGGCGGACCCGATCAGGGACTGATTTGTTCTGTCTGACTGATTTGTTCTGTGGGGACTTATTTGCTTTATTTTGTGAGTGCAGATTATTTGTACTGCACTAAATTTTATTGGACACATTTTTTTTGCTGAGGTGATAAGTTGACAAACTTATTCTTGTAACTGGTTTTGTATTATTTTTAGAAACAAATAAACTGATAGGTTGTGTAACTTTATTTTGTTACCCTTATTTTTGTTTTGACCTGTTCTATATTTGGTTATTTTGTTTTGCAAACTTGCAATTTTTGTTTTGTATCACATAGAAGTAATAAATACAAAGTTTCTATACAAAGTTTAGAACTTAGATTATTGAGGTTGTGTATAAGTAAAGAATTTAAATATTAGTTTTGTAATATTAATTACTACCATTAAATTTATATTATAACAGTAAAGTTAAACTTACTTTATTAAGTTTTAAGTGTTTAATATTTAGTTTTTGCATTTTTAAGTTTAAAGTAGAAACATTTAATAGTTTACAATTTAAAGTAAATTTGGGTTCAGTGTTTTGTTGTTGATATTAACTTTACATTAGATTTTCTATTGTTTGAAAAGAAAAGTAATTGTTAAATTTTCTTAGTTTTGTAACATTGTTTAAAGTTTATCTTTATAGTTTGGTTATAACAGTTATTTGTAGTCATGGATGTTAATACTAAGGATAGTAGTCAATCTGATAAACAAAGTGATTTAGTGTTTGAGAACTTAATTGAAGTTGACAATGTAACGAATACACCACAATCACACGAAAATAAGCTTTTATCTTCTAGTGAAAATAACTTAAACCGTTCAGTTATTAACAACAACCACTATTATCAAAAACATTTCGATTTTTGCAAATTAAATTTAACATTTAACGGTCGTACTTGTCCTATTGAATTTCTGCGGAGACTTGAAGAGTTGAAGCCAGTTAAAGGTTATAGTGATTATCAATGCTTTTTGGCTTTGCCAGTTCTTCTTTCAGATATTGCTTTGAAATGGTATAGAGGTAGAAGAGATACTATTTTAAATTGGTCACAGTTTAAGATAGAGTTTTTGGATTATTTTGCACCTAGAGATTTTAATTTTGAAACTTATTAGAGAAAGAGTTATTTTTAAAATTTGGTTGTCCTAAAATAATAATTTGTGATAATGGTAGACAATTTACATCTAAAATATTCAAAGATTTCATTAAAGCTTATAATATTCCTAAATTATTTTACAATACATTGTATACTCCTCAAAATAATCCTGTAGAAAGGTTCAACAAGACAATTGAGACTTGTATAGCATGTTATGTAGATACAGATCATAGAACTTGGTCGAGGTTTTTGCCTCATATTCAAGCTGCTATTAATGGCACTATTAATTTAGTTACGGGATACACACCTAATTTTCTTATGTTTGGTAGAGAGATTTATTTAGACGGTTCCTTATATAAATTTAGTTCTTTTTCTGATCCATCAGAGATCATTATTAGTAGTCGTTCGGAATATTCCCAGCTTCTTTCTAATTTGGAAGATATTTTTGCTAAGACTGTTGCAAATTTAGCGAAGTCTTATAAGAAAAATGCTTTTATTTATAATTCTAGAAGAAAAGTCATTTCTTATGATGTTGGAGATGTTGTATGGAGGAGGAACTTTGTACAATCCAACGCTCCTCATTTTTTCTCTGCTAAATTAGCACCTAAATTTGTTAAATGTAAAATTGTTGAAAAGATTTCGGATAATGTTTACTTGTTAAAAGATTTGAATAAAAATACTTCTGGCAGATTTCATGTTAAAGATATTCTTAAAATCTAGGCCTTATTTTTGGAAAAGTCTAAATTTATTGAGTATTCTTGTTAGTGTTGTTTTTGTTTCCTAGGTCAATTAAGCGCTTTGAATGTGGATGTATGTAAAAGTTTTGTGTAAGGACTGCAGTTGTTAGATGATGTATGCAGTTAGATGATGTATGACAGGGGCCTTGGTAAATAAATTATTCTTGTTTCGACACATATTCATGGTATATCATCTTTAGCCATGTATACTCTAATTTCTTTTGGGATTATATCCAAAATTTGTGAGAAAAATAGGAAGCCAACAACATTATAAGGACTCCTTAGTTTTTTTTTTGCATACCTACTTGGTGTGACTTTTTTTGTTTGTTTGCAGTATGAAACACTTTCGTGTGACATACTTCTTTGTTGTACTTTGTACATTTTGTTGTTTTGTGTTGGGTATAGTTGTCGTTTTTTTGTGTTGTGCGTACTTTTGTTTGTTGGTTAGTAGGAGTTTTTTTTTGTGTTAGTTTAGGTATCATAGACTTAAGATCCTGGACATGACATTTGCGCACACCCTTTTACCTCAGCATTCCTACATGCTGAGTGTGACTTTTGGTGCTTTTGCACACTTTTTTTTTGATGCCCAACCAATTTGTTTTACTGCGTTCAGTTCGCTCTCACAAAGCTTTCCGCTTTTGTGTTAGCCGGTTGCATACTGGACCAGTAATTTCTTTTTCTCTTTTGGGACCTTTTTTATTAGCACTCTGTTGCTATCTTTGTGGTACTTGTTGCCAACTTTTGTTTTGGTATTTTTTTTACTGAGTCTAGTTCACTATACAAGGTTATTATACCCATTGTATTAGTCGGTTGCATACTAGTCCAGTAGCTTTTTGTGGTACTCTGCTACCAGCTTTTGTTATTTTCTGAGTTTAGTTTGCTAATACAAGGTTTTTATACCCATTGTGTTAGTCAGGTGCATACTAAGCCAGGAAATTTTGTTTTGTTTGGGTTTATCCCAGTCTTTGGTTATAAGATTACTTAATCTTATTAGTTTTGTCCTGCATAGGATGTTTGTCTTTTGTGTGTTCTTTCTTAGGAAAAACACAACTTTTTTTTGCTTTGGTTAGTTTATCGTTGCATGACCATTGAGTCCAATGCCTCGATCAGGTGCATACCAGCCAAGCAATTTTGTTCTCTTTAGTTAGTTTTGTTAGTATTATTTTGGTACTTAGTCCTAAATACTTACATACTTACTAGTATTGGGAATGGTTCGTCAATGTGATTCCTTTGTGTTTCCATTGTACCGGTTGCATACCAGACCTGATGGTAGTAGTACTGAGTATTTCTTTGTTGTTTATTTATTTGGTTGTTTGTTTGTTGGAAGATGTTAGGTGTTTGTTTTGTACAACTTTTGTTGTGTATTTTTGTTTTGTTGGGTACATATTTTGTTTAGGTAACATTTATTGGTTTTATATCTATAAAAAAAAAATCCAGAACCTTCAGTTCTGAATTTTTTTTTCTCCAGAAAAGGGGGAAATGTAACGTGCTTTTTTCGTCCTTGCGCTCGTTACGAATTTATTGTTTATTTTCGACACATTTCTATTTCATTCACCATAATTCATATTAACCTTAGTCTGTTGACATTGACATTTCTATATTTTTCTAAAGTGGTTTGTAGGTAGAAGTGAAATAAAAGTCATTTGAAATACCCGTTAATTTTTTTTATTAATTACATACGTAATATTATTTTATAGTTTAATAAACTTATTTTCTAAATTGTGGTGGATTCGAAAAATAAAATAAAAACATATTTTTAGAAATATTTATTTATTAAAATTAAATTATTTTTTTTATAAAAATTGTAAGCATATTGCTTGACAGATTTCTAATCCTAATTTCTGATCGCATCCTTTACTGGGAGTAATGTCAAGTGTCAATTGACAGCCCTCACTTTTCTTTAAATTTTCACAATGTGAAGACCTCTTTTTTTTGCCTAGAATTTTTATTTTGTTAATCCGGCCTAATCATGCCAGATTATTTATTTTAGTGGTTGTTTGAACCATAGGGAGAATGTGCCCTTTATGATTTATTATATTTAAGGGATATTTTAATCCCTATTTGTTTTCTTTTGTGGAGCGCGTCATCACGCGGTAAGAACTTTTATTTGCAACTTTTTTTCGTTTAATTACAAGTTAATAACATTTTCGATTTAGATTCTTATTTGAATTTTTATTGTTACAGCTCCAAATTTATGTCCAAATTCGTATTCCAAATTTATGCTCCAAAAATTTAATCCAAAAATATTACTCTCCTTGTATTTTTTTTATTCTTTGGAATCTTTATACATCTACTCCATGAGTATGATGGGAAACCTTTATTTATGCCGACGGAGGTGATGGGGTGACGTCTCCTCTGGACTGGTTATACTTTTCTTTCTGGGATATTCTTCACCTTTGGATGGAACCATATACTTATTCTTTTTGTTTGGAAATCTGTTAAGTACTACCATAACTGTAAGTCAAAACTTATTATTATTATACCTCTAAGCAGTTACAAGAAGTTAGGGTTTTCTTTTAAGTGCCTTGATATTTGTTTTATGTTGATGGCCAATATAGTACCTAACAAAATACTTACTTTGTTTTCTTGTCAACTTCTCACACAGAACACCCTCATTGAGATTAGAAGTCCAATGGTCTAACCGACTTTAGCTATCTGGTGGAGTACGCTGCATCACTAGCACCTGCCTCTCTGGCGCCCGAAACTTTCCTTGTTATTTTTTATTGTTTTGTTTTTTTTTATTTGAGGGGCAGGGCCACTAACACCTGGCTACTGCGGCGGCTGCTCTGGCCTTATTTTTTTTGTTATTTTTTTTGTTGTTTTTCCTTGAAAACACCTCGGACTTAAAATCTATACTACAAAGGAAAACATCGTGAGGAAACCTACATGCCTGAGAGTTCATAAAAAAAAAATGTTCTCAAAGGCATGTGAAGTCTACCAACCCGCAGTAAGCCAGCGTGGTGGACTAAGGCCTACATCCCTCTCATTGTGAGAGGAGACCCGACCCTGTAGTGGGTCATTAATGGGTACTGACAATTGAAATATAAACGATGAAAATGCCGGTCTCAACTGGTCAAAAACTCAAAACATCACTGTGTTCCTTCAACAGTCTACAAGACTTGATGAGACCGTGGCTTTCAGTCTTAACCCGAACAATGTTGGCCTACAAGTCGGGATGGGTTGATCGAGTATCTCCATTCTTTATCCTATTGGGGTACACTTATAAGGACCAAAAATTCTAAGACATCGTTTTTTGCTTGACTTTTTACCACTTTACTATGATTATGAATAAACAGTCAGACAGCAGACGCTCAGTGATAGGGTGTTGGCGGTCCATGGGTCCACATTAGTGTTGATGAGGATTCTTCTTCCTCTTTCTCTTAATGAGGAAGTTACGCATTTTTTGGTACCTTCACATCCTCTGCCGCTTCCTCTTAGGGAAAATTCAAAAAATCCTCATCCTCTTCCGCTTCCTATCATATTAAGAGGAATTTACGAGGAATTTTGTGTGTCCATGGTTCACACGTCAAGGGAATCACTAGGATTCCCTAGCCAGCCTATTTATTCATTTATATAGTTTTTACTCTTCTTCCCTTACTCAAACTGTTCCTCTTCCTCATGAATATATCCTCATCCTCATCCTATCGCTTTGTGTTTGATACTTCGTCTTCCTCATAACTTCTTCCTCATCAACCCTAGGCCATATCCCTAAATATTAATAGCATACAAATAAAATGGTTAATGGCCCACTGCTGGGCACAGGGTTCTTCCCACAATAGGAGGTACATGGAGCACAGTCCACCATCTTGCTCTAATGCGGATTGGTGCAGCAACGGTATAGTAGCTGACCCGTGTTGGATGTCTTTAAACAACTCATAGGGCCCTTGGGGCCGACGGCTTCACGTGCCCTCGTAAGCGCGGAAGCGCGGATTTAATTCGTCACTAGCGATCACCCATCCAGGTACTGACCGCGCCAACATTGCTTAACTCTTTAGACCGCTTGCAATCTATTCAAGTAGCTGGGCGACGCGCGCAAAATATTACATACCTCAAATGTCACGATTGCTTCGGTTTTGTCAAGACTGCCTTTCAACAGTTCATAATCATTGCAACTGGCCAAGGGTACCGCATCTGTCTTTCTGCCCAATTCTGTAAAAGAAAATTATATCAGATGGTTTGAATATTAAAAGTTCAATCAGTAACGTGACTCACATATATGTATGTATACATAATTTTGACATAAATTTTTACTCGACTAAAAAACTAGTTTACAGACTTAAAACAGTTGCTTTAATTGGGGCAGGCAAAACCAGGGGATTCCACAATGTTATCAAGAGATCTTATTACACCTTTTCTGAAGAACCCTATGTGTTAGTTCTGCTAAAATACATCAAATGGAAACTGTTCCAAAGATTGCATCTCCTCCATCTTTCAGCTCTTTGTATAGTCCATTTTTATTCTCTTGTACTATTGATAAACAATCTTAGCATGTCTTTTAATTTGCTATTAAAAAATAGTGCAGACACATAATTATAAAAATTTAAAAACAAATTGTCATTTAATACAGAAACAGATTTCTAGAAAATATAATTTATTTTTTTAAAGCAATTTTAAATTTTTTTTCAATAAAAAGTAGTGCCAAGATTGTTTACCAAATAATACAAGGGAATAAAAATAAACTTTAGTCACCTACTAGATATGAGCCTCCCTTGATTGATGCTACTTTATCTGTTAAAGGCCCTTTAAACCATATGGTATCCCACTGTTTACAGGTCCACCCATTCGGAGGGCAGTCTGGACTTGTTTGCCAAGACATGGTCACAATTCAAGGGCCTTTGGTTATTGGTCCTTCAACTTTATTTAGTAAAATTTGAGAGCTGTGTGTTGATAAAGTTTGCATCCGGACCTTACCTCTACGATTGTGTTGTGTTGGGTACAGTTGCTTATCGACTATGTTCATCAAGGAGTCTGTGAAGTTGGATCGGGGGTAGTAGTAAACACGTGTTGGTGGTTGGAATTTCTCTAGCAGCATAGGTTCCTGTATAAAAGGGGAAAAATATCCCATGAATTTGATTTGAAAATTACATTTGACAGCTGTTGTAACTTAAAATCAACATGCATATTTTTTATTATTTTCAATTTCATAGCTCTAGTCAATATTTATGTTTTGCAAGGCAAGCCTGATTACATATTGACACATTTTCTGCCTCTTCAAATCTACCACTGAGGCTCTCGGCCTGCTATTTTAAGTATTTTTCACATTTTCCTCACATACATTTGACCCCAACTAATTGAAAGTTACAAAATTAATCAATCAATTGTTTTAATAAATAAGGTCAGGAGGGTTCCCTACACATGCATTTGGTTTGTTAATGAAATAATTGAATGTGTAACAAAATTTGTTGCATAGGCTCTATTAATTTTAACCTCCCTTCATTATGTTGTCAACATTGGAATAAATCAGTAATTATAGCCCAGTTACTACCTACCTACCATTAACCTGCCTCTGTGTGTGACAATACTTCATTCTTGTTAAAAAAATCCCATTCCAAGTAAAGCAGTCCATGTCGAGAAGTGAGAAACATCTATTCATATTAATGATGTCAATAAGATAGTTTAATATAACTTACCGTGTTCCTTATGTTGTATTTATCCAGCACAAATGACCGAGGTATTGAATTGATTTTGTCTTTGAACATAAACAAAATGAAAAAGCAGAAGAACGGAAAGACCAATTCTGTGGCTGTCAGGAGATATCTCCTTCGCCGCACTTGGTAGTTCTTCCACAAGAGAACGAAGACCGCATTAATCCATTGCCCCATGATTTAAATTTTAAATTTCACTTTTTAAGAACATTAGTAAGTACTTTTCGTTATCGATCAATGGTTAAACGTTCTGGTATCACTGTATGTGCACAAATGTAGTTGATATGTGCAGCGACCCATAAAGTCGGCTATTGTTTGTTACTTAAATACCAGGAACACAGTCATCATTAGCCATATTTTGATTATAAAATACTCTCATTCATAACACAATCACTATACCTATAACATTACACGATTTACACGAAAGCTGAGCTGAGACTGACAGTGATGACAGTCACCTCACTGACAGTCTGACAGAGTTGGGAAGTGACAACAGTACAGTGTTGCCAATTGCTAGCTATTTTGTAGGTTTTTAGTAGAGTTCAAAGTTCGTTCATTTAATTTTAACGTTAGTCTAAGGCCTTTAGGCTATGTCCAGATGAGGCGTTTTACGCGCGAGTGCACTCGCGCGTCTCAATTTCTATTCCGTTAAGATACCGCGTTTTACGCGCGTTTCTACGCTGGGAGGGACCCAGTCAGTTGCAAAAATCCGTATCGAAGTTATCACGCTCCATTTTAAATCAAATAATTTTTAATCAAGTATGCAAATTAAAAAATAAATAAAAAATAAAACTAATGTTAGTAATACAAATTAATTTATAAAATATTAAAACTTATTACTAATACACAATTTATTTGACATGTTTTGCACAATTTATTTGTCAACGTAGCCAAGTATATTAATTATTTTCATTTTATTTAGTTATGATTTTACCTAATCGAACTCATCGGCTGCCTATGTGCCACCCACCGCTGGGTAAAGAGAGAAAAAGCCGGAGGAAAAGACCTTCACCGAGTTGTTTATTTGATGAAACGTATTATTTATATTCAATTTAAAATGTCAAGAAATATATTGCATATGGGTTGCCTAACAAATTTCAGTCCAGGATTCGATTAATTAATAATTAAAAAAAAATTTTTTTTAACATTTCACCGGTCTGATTATTAACCAAATTCTATGACAATCGAAAGTATGATGCCCATAGAATATGAAAACGTTAGGTTGTCTACTTTTTCCGGTCACAACCCTCAGGTTGCCAGGTATAAATAGGTAAATCGACACTAATAGCATTTTGCACCGGTCTGATTATTATTGAATGAAAATTAAATGAAAATAAAGATCATTTTATTATGAACACGGTGGTATAGGGTTGCCTGCGAAACCTTCTTCTTCTTCTTTCCTACCTTCCTAAAATTAAAATAATCTTAATTTAAAAAGACAATATTACCTAATTCTTGCGTTTAAAATTATTATTTTCTAAAATAAGAACAATGCCGTGGATAGTTTGTTGAAATTAACAACTTGAGTTACATATATTATAAGTAGTTTTACTGTCTTCATTGATACATGAATAACTAAGTATTAATAATTATTGCGCTTAGTTTTAATGAGTAAAATTCAAATTAATCTTATTTATTTCATATAGGTACTTGTGAATAGGAATAAGGTATTCTCTTGTTTGAAAATGTAAGTACTGCACAGAAAACCCACTCATTGGAAAATGCTTATTGTCTTAATATTTTAAATATACTGTACCTGGTCTATCTCCAACAGTGGAGGGACACAGCTGATATGATGATGATACTGTCCCAGCTAACAGTATTTTTTTTTAAATTAAAAATATTTTTTAATATTCAACCACGATTCATATATGTATATACTAAAATATAAATCAGAAGAAATAGAAAATACTTTTTATTTCCAGATTTATTTAATAAAGAAAGCAGTAGAATAACAATAAAGCAATTAATCTGCTTCTTCTTCTTCCTCTTCTTCGCCTGTAGGCTCTTCGGCTGGCTCGGGCTGTAAATTGCATTGGGTAAGTCATGATTTGACAGAAAATAATGATTCTCCGTGTTTTGGACATCATGGGAAACCCTCAGGTTCAAATGTATCAAAAGTATCATAAGGAAACCCAATGCTGCAGCAGCTTTCCCAAAGATGCTTTCCTGTTGCAGTCACGCGCAATACCAATAATTTAGTGTCATAAACTTAGTAGGTATCTATACCTATCTAATATATTACTAGAATACCGTAATACAATTTTTTTTTGTGATCAGCATCGAAAAATTTATTAATCGAGAAAATTTTATTTTTAAAATATTTTAAATAAATTTCGCACATTTATTGTAAACATACCTACAGTTCGCGCCGCATCGAATCAAAACAATTATCGCACCGCTGTAAAAATCTACCAGCACTAATCGATTTTAAATTTCAACAAACTGATAAATGAAAACTTAAAAATAATCAAATAAAGCAAATCGAAACATACCGGCAGATCTGATTCCGGTTCTATAACAACTTCCTGTAAAAAATAAAGAAAATAATAACATCTTAGGGATGATTAATTTCAAAATGGAATTCAAAAAACACCCCACCAGGGTTTTTGTATAGGTTTTTTCAAAGGTAGCGCCACACTAATCAAATCAAACCAAAAGCGTTAACGGATAGATAAACTATCGATGTTATAACCCCAGAAACCGGCCGAAAGATACTATCATATAGCAACACTAACCGGTATCTCGTCTTCATGAACGCTCTCTTCCTCTTCATATTCATCGCCGTAGCCGACGGGGAAGAGAGTGAGACAGTCCTTCTCCCCGGAGTCCACGTCGGCGCTGATGTAGCAGGGGTTGAAGCCCGCCAGCTGCAGCAGCGGCAGACTGCGCTTGCGAGACACCATCAGCGCTAGACGGTCTTTGCTGGAAAAGTGTAATTATAATATAGACTCAGATTCACATCGCGAATTCACGGCACTAATGTAGAGCCTAGAAGCGGTTATCACCGTCGATCAAGGGCTATCGCCCAGTGCCTTAGAATTCGATCTCTTTATCGAGGGGACGGGTTCAAATCCCAGTGGCATAATAAGTTGTAAAAAAAGTTATGTGCGCTTTATAGAATTAAATAAATAAAAAAAATATACGAGACATCTGGGTTAGAGAAACCATTTTTTTTATTTCATACGTACTGCTTCCTAACTCTCTCCATCTTGTCATACTGTTTGATGGTGAACGCCAAGTGTTCTGCTGAATATGGATCGTCACCGACGAAGATGCCTGCCTGTAAGTTCCGATAAGTAAATTAATAAAAACAAAATATTTTTTATTCCTTGCACAGTTTTGCCGAAGTTAGTAGGTAAGTTCCAAACGGCTATAAATTCGGAAAACAAATTGTCACTATTGTTAAGAAGTGCTTACTGAGGAAAGTAAATGAATAAAGCCCATTCGCAATGAGAAATGGTTGTAAACACTTCTGCTTTACAAAGTTTATGTACACGTCTTTATAATACAGGAAAATTACTACCTACCTACTGGTAATACTGCGACGCCTAAAATGGATACTTCGAATATTAAGTATTAGTGTACATCTTTTCTAACGAGACACATTTGCTGACTTAACGATAAACCCACAAGGACAAGACTTTCAACCATATTAATGTTATTAATTATGTGAAAGTGTGTTTGTTTGTCGTTAAGTGGCAGCGAAATGGAATCTCAAATCAAATATTTTGTGTAAATTATGCGCGAATCTTATAACTTAAGTAAACCTGGACGACGCTGCTTGTATTAAGCTAGTAAAATATTATATAACCTACATTGAGTATTTCATCGGGGAACTGCTGCATCACCTCTCGAACGTCATGACGCTTGTCGATCGTGAACATCACCAGCACGTGTGGTGGTAGGTGCTCCGACTCGATGGGCGTTTGTTCCTTCACCACCTGATCAAAACATGCGTGGCTACAGTATTGGTACTCTCACAATGACAGTATACTTGTGCAGCTGAGTCTACTGTTATTCGATCGCATGCAATGCGCGTTACTGCTAGTTATGAAGATCTAAATCAAATTAACTGAACCTCACTGTCTCACCTCATCCTCATCACCTCACTGTTCTTTTCTTACATGCTACTATAGACAAGATGGGTAGGTACCTACGAGTGGAACAACGTAACATGCTATCCACATAAAATAAAATAAAATATGGTGAACTCTTCTCATGGAGCAGGACAACCAGACTCTTCTCCAAGAATACAATGGTTTTACCAACGACAATATCTAATTTTTCTGATTCATTGTTTCTTCTTATATTATTTAGGTTACCTTAGGGAAGAAGTAAGACAGCCCATTCGCTTTGGCCAATTCGTTGGGTGGGGAGTACAGCCCCGGGACAAACAACCCGCCAGGGGGTATGTAATCCTCGCCTTCAACTTCCACGTCCGAGTGGAACTCTTCTTCTTCTTCTTCTTCTACTTTCTCTTCTTCGATGGTTTCAGTCTAAGGGGAGAATGGAGGCTCATGAGCGTTACAGACATTTCGGGCATACGTTCCTAGGAATCAGTTTTTATCGAAGAACGTAAAGATTGCGAAGTTATACAAATACCAAACAGAAATATACACATACAGGTTAAAGCAAAAGTTTCTGGAAGATTCACTTTTGATGGAAGAACGTAAAGATTCTGACTTTATTTCAAGCAATAACAAAAGAAATCCCAACGATATGGAAAATTTCGCTAGTGTGGTTCAGCATATCAATGGCGCCAACTCTTAATGAGTGGCTGAAATAACCACTAAAGAATCCATCGTTTTGATGGAATAAATTTCAAATTTAAATACTTGAAGTATTGTCACTTACTGGTTCTTCAGTTGCTTCAGTTTCAGCGTTTTCAGTTTCCTCGCCTTCCACTTCTTCGCCTTCTGCCGGTTCTGGCTCGGCGGGCAGCTGCAAGGAAACTCAACGTTTGTAATGGGACAAATATAAAAACAGGCTAAATGCGAGTCGGATTCGCGAACGAAGCGTTTCGTACCTATCTACTTATAAAAACGGCAAAAAAATCATGTTCGTTGTATGAGGCTGTATTTAATTTTTTGTTTTTTAGTAGAAATACGTCACCTGTGCAAATTTCAACCGTCTTAACTATCACGGTTCATGAGATACCTACAGTCTGGTGACAGATGTACAGATAGACGCACGGACAGCGGAGTCTTAGTAATAGGTCCCGTTTTAGTCGCTGGGTAGGGAACCCTAAAAATGAGTGCGCCGACCAAGGGGCGTAAAGATGGAATACTTACTCTACGTTGTCAATTCTTATAAATTAAACACTATCTCTGTCTATCTTCTTTTTCTTTTTTTACAGCGCGGCGTTGCCTACGTATGAGTATATTCAGACTGGTGTCTGTACAGAAAAACAAGCACAACTGTTTAGCAGTACCGCGTGGAGACTTTTGAAAGAACTAGCTCTTCACAAACCCCAGCTTGTATCCTGGCCATCCGCTCCTCTTCCTGGCGCTGCTTCTCCAACCTCTGGCGTTCTTCCTCGGCCTCGCGAGCCAGCCGCGCTTGCTCCGCTGCCAGCCGTTCGCGTTCTTCCTTTTCTTCGCGCTGGATTTTGTTTATTTTCATAATTAAAAAGACAAAATAACTTTCAGTGCTTTACCAAAAATATTGTATTCATTTAGTGCTGAAAAAAGACCGAATGCGGCCGCTTAATCTGAGCAGCGCGGTATCTTAGTCGCGACTCAGTAAAGAAGACACCCTTATAGTTATTTTTTAACAAACTCACCAGTTTCTGCATCTTAGCTTCATAGCGTTCCCTGCGCACCTCGCGAGCAGTCTTGCTGATGGTGGCGTACCTTTCGTACGCCGGAATCGGAGGCACCTGTTTCTCGGGCGGCACGTCCGGCTTGGGCACTGGGATCTCTTCGTAGAGGGCGTGACGCATCAACTCTGTTTTGGGAGGAATGTGTTTTAAAGAAACAATAAAACAGTAAGTCATTGCCGTAAAGAAGAAAGATGTACAAAAGTTGTCTAATTATTCATAAGGTATAAGCCTGATGGAAAAGCGAAGCCTGATCTCAATAACATGCATAGATCAGATACCGTCAGGCATGGATAGAAGTGCCTCTTTTACTGACCTAGATATCTTTATTTCAATAGCGAATTCAGTGGCGCTTAGAATTAGTTATTAGCAACTTTAATTTGTAAGAGTATCATAAGGTCATCGTTATAGCTCTGAAGAGGCATTGTGCTGGCCACATCTGCCGCAAACCCGACAAGGGTCGGAGTAGCGGTGAGAGTGGAGGCCACATTTTAGCAAATGTAGTATAAGACGGCGGTGTGTAGGGGTGGCGCGAAGTAACTGGAAGTAACCGAAGATTGAGCGCGCCTCATGGACATGGGCCTCTCCAATGTCCAGCAGTTGACTGATGTGACTGAGGAAGAACAAGGATCACTTCTACTTACTAACAAAGTTGCGATCATCCGTATCGAACATCTTGAAGAGCACGACCAGCGCTTCTCCGTTCATGAGAGCGTGGAGGCACGCTTCATTGGGCTCCACGTCGCTCATATATAGCGCCTCTTTCGCACCTTCCTCTGTTATTTGGATTGTTTCCTTCGCAGCCACTGAGATGTCTGAAGTCAAGTAAAACACCAGAATTAGGATTATAGTACAACCTAGTCTTTTATCGATGGCAGGGTCACAGAAAGCGGGAAAACGTTGGCTTTGAAAGATCCAGAAGAGGGCGGAGTGGTATGGAGAGAGATGGCTCATGTCCAGCGGAGGGCTACGAAGAGGGAAGGAAGAGTGATAGCAGCGAATTAGCCAGTCTTGATCTGCACGACAGGTGCTTCCGTTGGCGAGGTGTGGTTGTCAGAGATAAATATTGAAAATATGAATCCCGAAAAGAAACAATGCAGGTGCCACTGGCTTGCGGTGACCACTTCACATCATATTCGACTATGGGTGAATGCCAAAAGATGTACATGGCACGAGTTCTCCTTTAAAGCCCTGAGTGCAAATTATTCTGCAGAAGCGTACATACTGATTAAATCCCACTTCTCATAGAGGTCGTAGTGCGCCTGATGACAGTGGGGCCAGAAGAGGATGAAGTTGATTCTGGGCACGTGGCGCGCACAGCGTTCTGCTACCCTCTTCTTGCGCGCTGCCAGGGTCAGGGTGCGAAGGCGCTCCGTCGTTTCGCGGCACTCCGCCTCAATCCTCATATCTTCTTCTATCTTCGCCTGGAATCGGGATGTTTCCACCATTCACAATTAATTTAATATCATTCCTACAAAAGAAAGCCGTCGAAATGTCTGAAAAACGAGTAACTCTACTACCAGTATCTGTTTTGACAGTTTATACAAGGATCTCAATTGACTCTTAGTCCATTGTTTAGATCACAGTGGATCGTGATTATTGAAAACTTGGAAGATGTAGCGTAATTTGTGTGCGAGTATCGCCTGGCTGAATTAGAGGAAAATATTTGGGTTGTTAAAAAAAACCCAAATTTTGTTTTTTAAATTTTGTTGATAAGGTATAATTGATAAATACTCGTACTTCTCAGAAAACCAATATTATTCAGGGATAACTTTCAGCTTTGGCAGCTCCATCTCCAGCTCCAGCAAACATTGAAGCAGATTCTAGTGTAAATTAAATTCATACAATACCTACCTATAAGCATCTTGACAATTAAAGTATCTCGGTTGACTAGTGGTCATGATCCCTACATAAAGAAGTTCCATTCTCCGTTTAAGGTTATTAAGCAAAAACCTACCGCCTCTTCGGGTAACAGCTCCTGTATTTCTTGTTTATGTCTCACTAATCCCGTGTCGACCTCCTTCTGAAGGTATCCCAGTTCCTCTTCTATGATCCTGCACAGCTCTATGCCATTCGCGCCGAACATCGCGCGTGTTAACTTCCCTTTCTATAAGTGTTTGGCCATTAGAAAAAGATGTACCTAAGTGGAAAGGTAATAATGAAACTATTATTTGTTCTGAATCTACTGTAACTAGCCTAATTTGTGACGTTCACGACTCTAACTATTCTATCATGTCTATTCTATTCTATCACATGGACGCGATAAGAGTGATAGAATGAGCTCATTTGCGCTCATTTGAGCCGAATCTAGGGTACCCACGTCAGCCCGATGCCGTTCTACTACTAGTTATTTCTATGCTTAAAAATAAAAGACCTTAAGTAGTTTTTCAACGTAGAAGAGGTCTACCGTGTTATGATTTGATAAGAACTTTTTCAATAGATAGGTACCTCTGAAGAAAATGTTTTTTTTGAGTAAAGTTTTTAATGATAGATACTTGTGAAATTTTAAGAATAAAAATACTTGACCACAATAAACAGAAAAACTGGTTCACTCTTATTCCTGAATCTCTCCAAGACATCGATCGTGTCAGCTAAAGCCTAAAAGATTAAAATTGAATTACTTATCATTTTAGCAAAATAATACTCATAAGTAGTTGTAGAAAAATTTTGAACAATTTCTTTTTCTGGCAACTGCTCAATATCATGAGTGCTAGCACAAAATTTACTTTGATAACGTTATAGAAGATAGATAGTGATTTGTTTATATCAAAGGTGAGTGTGTTAATTCAAAAGTATAATTATGTAGTAGTGATTTTTTTATGAGACCTTAGCCATCGCAATACGATCTTGTCCTATCTCAAGCTTTCCTTTCCTGATAGCGTTTCCAGTGGCCAAACAATTACCACAGAATTCACAATACACTTCCATACCTGAAAAATTGTAACAAACCACCGTGTATCGGAAGTTTTAGTATATAATATTTCAAATAAGATATGTTCAACAAAATGTTCTCCTGCATCAACTCCATTTAAAGTGTCGTATTTTAATAGTAGTAGTAGGATAAGAAGAAAATCTAACATCCATCTAGCTAAAAAACATCTATTAGATGCTTAAAAAATCGTTTGTAAAAGGGATACAAATTAGGTCCACAAGACAAACATCTCGTTATTTTTGCTTGTAGATGAGACGATAAAACAAGACATTCGATAACTTACAAATCAGCTGATGAAAGTGTGATTGCAAATATGCTTCAAAGTCCTCATTCGTCTCCACGGAATCCTGGATCGAAACCTGTCCCTTCCGAGCCATTTTAAATACTATTATTAATTGTAACTTATCCTTAAATTAGGCCTTAACAAATTTTGTTGCTCAATATTTCTGACTGTTCTGACTTTCTGTTTTTCGCAGAAGACAGAAGATTGATCATAAACATCATTAATGGCAGTTACTTGTCACATAATCACATTGATTAGAAATGTTATACTCTGTTAAAAACTAGATAGTTTTTCACAAAGGGTACACAAACAGTGTGCATATGACCAGTGATGCACTGGCTACCTGAACTGAATAGCACAGTGGTTAAGCCGGTGTGCTGAGCAGAGGGTCCTTGGTTCAATTGTCAGTGAAGCAGATTTGAAAAAGTTTACTTTCTGTTTCTGGTCTGGGTGTGTGTGTTGTTGTCTTGTGTGTGTCTATCGCATCCACAACAAAGGTTATCATTGTTTGAAGTTATGAGTGTTATGATGATTTATTATTTATTTGATTTAAAGAAACGCATAAAAAAGTATTTATATCAGTAATCTTTATTCATAAATTAAGGTTTAATTTTCGTTAATGTAAAGAAACACATCCTCCAGCGTGGTGTCGGTGACGGAATAGTCCTCGATGACGTCATTGTACGCGGCGGCAAACTGGCCCATCTTCTCGAACATCACGCTGTATAGGAGCTTCTCTCGTACCTGGTAGTGAAGAGATGTCTGAAACCAAAAGAATACAACATCAAAAAAGGCTTATCCTGAAGATAAAACACGAAATTACCTACTTATCAACTTATTGTTTTTACTGGCAACCACTCGAATAATGACGCCGTCGCGTTTTTGAGCCAATGAGCTTGCAAAAAATTGACATTGACAACGTCCAAGATGTTATCTGTCATACTAGTGTGGCCATATTAAAATTTATGTGGAGCCACCTTTGAAGATGAGCTCAAGCACTCGTGTTATCTAGAACTCTATGGTAAGTTTTAAACTAAAAAAAATGTGAATGAAAGCAGTAATGCGGTTTACTATGTCACCTACCAAATGTTCATCCGTAAGTCTGCAGTTGAAGGTTTCTTGCATAGACTGCTTCAGTTTGAGCAATCTGTCGTGACCGGCATCTGCAATGTGCAAAAGTGATTAAAGAAATTGCTAATGTGTAAAGAAAATTTCAAGACTGAATATCAAGACAATATTAAGATTGACTATTGTATGCAAATAAGATACGTGTTTCCTATTCAGAATGATTCATCCATTCCCAACAGTAGTATTGTAGAATGTGATGATAAAAAAGTCCCCTAAATAACACCTCTTTTGAGACTACTCCTGAACCGTCTAAAGTTTCAATATAAAATTCAATGGTAGCTATTTTTTTAAACCACCTTTTCGTAACCCAATAATGACCCACTACAGGGCTGGTCTGCTCTCACAATGAGAGGGATATAGGCCCTAGTCAACCACGCTGGCCTAATATGGGTTGGTGGACATGGAATTGCTAAATAATTACTTCCAAAACAAATTTTGCAAACATCAAATTCAATTGAAATTCAAAAGCTTTTATTCATTATTAGGTACAATTTATTTACAAATTACATTATACAAACATCCGCCTGATCGCCTCTCGGGCAAAACGTAGACTAGGACAAAAAAACGGGCGGAAAAAAACTCCCAGTACTCTTTTAAAAATAAGTATGAATACATATATGATACGAACGAGTTTGCACAACGTTGACCCGCAGTTTCAGGATGATGGAGTGTCCAGCGGCATACTCGTCTCGTAGCGCGGGCGGAGTGCCCAGGACGCACATCTCGCCCTCCTTCAATATCGTCACCCGATTGCAAAGCATTTCCATTTCATCCATACTGTAAATAATTTAAATTCAATGACAATCACGATTGATGAGGAATTAAAAAACAAATAATTCAAAACATTTAGGTGTTTTAAAAGCTAAGCATGAAATGAGTAAGTACTGAGCGAAAGTTTAGATAATTTAAATAAATTTAGATAATCATTTAAAACGACTGTTATGGGTTTGGATACCTGGATACTTTCTATCCCTTTCGAGAAAATTTTAAACAAGTGGGTTAAAGATAGTGTAATAAAATTTAAAATATAGAACCAAAAGTTATCACCGCTCCGTGAACCAATCTGTCAATTCTTTCTTTCTTTCTCCCTTTGTTTCTTTCCTTATTTCTTCCTTACAAAGGTGTATTTATACCAATGAGAAGCCCGTACAATAGATGGCTCGTTCATCAGTCGTCTCTTCATCGTCGACCAGAGCAGTCGTCTTGCCACCGTGTCCACTCCAACGTTCCGTCCATCCAAACCAGTTGGAAGCCAGCATCCTAGCGCAATCCTCTATCTCCAACAGCTACAAACACGTATCTTCATACCAGTTGGAAGCCAGCACAATAGATCGCTCGTTCATCAGTCCTCTCCTCATCGCCGACCAGAGCAGTCGTCTCGCCGCAGTATCCACTCCAGCCGTCGGTTCGTCCAGCAAGGTGATTGGGGCGCCGCTGCAGAGAGACGCGGCGGTCGCCAGCCTTCGCACCATGCCCCCGCTGTAGCCCGCCACCACCCTGTTGGCGTGGCGCGTCATCCCTGCAAGTTCAGACTAGAGTTGATCAAGACAGGCATCCCCCTGCCGTTGATTTTGCAGCGTCCACTAAATATATTAAATTTAAGTCTATAGATGGAAGAGCCTTGAAGATGGAAGATGGAAGATCTTATTCTATCTTAGTCTTCTGGAGATGCACCAGCAAAGGCCTTCTAAAGGACCTCTCATTATTATAGGGATAGGGCTGGGCGGGGAGGCAAAAAACATGTCCCGCCGTGAGAGGAACATTGCTCCCTGAGAGCTAGCATCACCCCCTGTCGGCACCACAGAGGGTATGATGGATGGATTTTCTCACGTAAAAAAATGAGAGAAGAGGCCACCATTTTCATGTCTTGTGTTTCAGTATGTCGATTGATTACAATTCCACATAAATAGCAGTAGTAACATGCCCACGTAAATCACAAATAGGATTTCTTTGATTTTATTCTTGTCTGCAATTTATTTGGATACACTGCAGAAGTACAATCTCTGATTGACTTTTTCAAAATTACATTACCGACAACGTTGAGCCAAGATGCTGTTTCCTTTTTAACGTCTTCAGGAGAGAACCCTCGGAGGACGAGAAGTATGCGGAGGTTATCTGCTCCTGTCCTGAACTCATCCAAACCGAAGAATTGGGGACAGTAGCCAAGTGAACGAATGTACTGAAATGAATAAGGTATTTTATAACTATACCAGAAAAATAAAAACACCTTCAATAGCGTTTGCAAACTCAGCATTTGGGGAAAACTTATGAATTATTTTACATCCAAATGAGCTTGAAAAGTTGATATCTGCAATGTTATAGAAGCCAGATATAGTGTGATTTTATTACATCAGAAATGAAAGTGGCGCAACCTTTAAAGGTTTTTTATCTGACCTGGTCTATTAGATACCAGATAAATTTAATGCCACTAGCGATCACCCATCCAGGTAATAGACCGCACCCTGTTCACTCAATTGTCTCGTGTTGTGATCTACTCCAGTGGCGGGGCTACGCTAGCTTTTCGCTAATTTACCTGCTTACTACCAACAAAATGTCCATTGACGTAAATAGTTCCATCTGTAGCTGTTTCTTCACAAACAGCTACTTTGAATGTAGTTGTCTTCCCGGCGCCATTTACTCCTATCAAACCGAAACATTCACCTACAAGAAACCATGCATTTAAACTGTCAGATGTATTTATTCGTCGACCAAGCTTTTTTACTATGGTGAGTTTACAGAAAGTACAAATTTAAAAAATCCTATACCTTTCTTTACAGAAAAATTCAAGTCTCTCAATGCGAAAATCGGTTTACCGAATAATCTGAAGTATGTTTTCCATACACTGCTCATTAGCATCGTATCTGTTATTTCATTTCTAGCTGAAAATAGGAATATGTTTCAGAGGTGCAATACGAAATAACTACGGTTAGGTAACACGATTATATTTTGTCACAGTCAGACAAATTAAACTAAAAATTACAAGGGTGTTTCACTACATTTTAATATAGGTACGAAACAAAAATTATCTCGTTATCGTAAGTATTATAATATCCATACCCAATTTAATTTTTTCGCTGACGTATACCTTTTCAGTGACCACCTGTGGGTTATTGTACTTTTTGGCGGGCTTTTCCATTTTTCGAAGTTTACCAATGACGTTCCACCATCGGTTGAAGAAGCCGTATTCAAGGAGAAGCACAAGCGTCTGATAATGCATAGAATAAAGAAATACACTACATCAATAGAGCAGGAGAGGTTTAGGTTGTTGGAGACTTTCGGAAAGCATATCAAGCAAGAGTCGTGAGCAATGATGGTAGGGATATTGTACACTTTCGGTCAATATACAACAGTCTAAGAACACGCGCTAGACCAATAGACGACGTACACTGACTGACGAACCAACTAACAGCGCAGTCAACGTCAAAGCGACTAATAGAGATTGTGCTTACGACTCCTCACTATTACTATACCATCATCCACCGAGATAAATAGTGTCACGAGTGGAAGGTGTATAATAATGTACTCGTATGTCATAAACAGACAAACTCCTATCAAACTTAAATGGGAATTATTTAGATTCTTTTCCACTTTAACTTTGAAAATACTTACGGCGTAAATAATAAACTGAAATGTTACAATAACGAGATTGGATCCCATAGCATATTTGCTAAATGCAAAATGATTAAACGGTCCATAAGTTTCTGAACCTTTAGCTGAAAAAATAAAGGAAGGGCTTAGAAATTTTAAATTTTAAAGTGATAAAAAAGACGAGAATAAGACACAATATCGAAGGGCTGCTAAATGGGATTGGCAAAATACATTTACCGTGGAAGCCAATAACCTATCGCCAGATTTGGATAGTTAACAACGGTTTGGATGCTTACAAAATCTGTTATTACCGTCACATAAAGTTTTAACATTTTATGTACTATTTATAAAATCTTTGTAATTCCATTTTTGTTCAATGTTTTATTCACGCTGCATTAGCTTTGTGTCAAATACAAATAATTATTCTTTCTTATTCTATAGTAATTAATAAAGAAATCTTAGCAACTAAACAGTATTAGGGCTTTTCATATCAGGCTATAGGTTATAGGTTCCCACGACTAAAGAAACAGAAATCATCGTCTAAGTTATAAGAGAAGTGACAGAAACAATTAAGGTACATTCTCAAAGACCATTAGAAACGGCCAGTATTGTACACTTACAGCAACAGAGATCAGTATCGAAGCCTTCAGTGAAGTAAGGCAAGGTAGGGCACTTATCGAAGTTGTGGATGCAGTAGGAGTTGAAACGCGACGCATCCGTCATCTTGGCGACGGTCTGGGTGAACATGTGCGCCGGGATCCCGATGCCGAGGATGTCCATGATGGTGGAGAATACAGGCTTGTTGTTCGTCGTGTTCAGGTCGTCGAGCGCCATCATCAGGATTGGTGAAAGGAAACCTTGAATATAGAAAATCAGCCGTAATTAATAAAAAGCATCATTTTCGCGGGTCCGATTTTTGTTCTTACAGTGGGTGATCGGATCGACGTGAGAGCCTATACTGCGGTTCGCTCGTGCTTATCGAGTAGCGAGCAAATCAATTGTGTTTGCAGAAGCAACAAAATATTGCAAACTTGTTGAACCAGGCCTAAACGTATCTAAATAAACAGTGAGGCTCAGTTTTAATTAGATGTTGGATTAAAAAATTAAGTAAACAAACGTACATAAGGACTTCCTGATGTTAGGTAGTAATTGCAGCCGAAACTGTGTCACAATCACTTTCATACTTTTCACTTTCTCTTTGTGATTGTTCACATTATTTTCTAATTAAAAAAATATAACTTACCAAACACAATGGTAAATGCTATCAGCAACATGGAAGCACCGCGCTCGTTGAAGTAAAAACTGACAAAGTAGGAAAACGCGTATAAATCTATTCCACATAGCAGAAGCGCTACAAACAATGCACCTGGAAATTAAAGAAAATATTTTTATATTAGAATCTTTTAGAATTATGGGAATAAAAAATCTAACAAGCATCACGAAATAAATATTATTATAAAATAAAATAGTTATATAGGTACTTGGAATTGGAATAAATCCAATGCTCCGATGCTCCGATGCTGAGTTCTAGGAGCTTAAAGGCACGTGAAGTCCAGCAACCCGCATTAGGCCAGCGTCTACCTCCTACAACTACATACATACCTACCTACATACTAACTAAGGTCTACATCTTTTTCAGCGTGAGAGGAGACCCGATGCAGTGGGTCACTCACAGGAGACATCCTGGTAGTTTCGACGTTTCCAGGTTTCGAGGAAAGGTAGCCTTAATCAGTAGTTACCCAAAGTAGCACCATCATTGATAGTTTTATCGTCATCGAAGAACGCAGCAGCAAGCATGGTAGCACTGCAGCAGAACAGGATATAGCCGGCGATGTGGTAGAGGAAGGTGGTCAGCCAGTAGAGGTAGGGAGGGCAGCCGGTCATTAGATGTGTGTGGCGGGCTACCGTCAACCGCTCTTTGCAGGGTAGGGTCACGTCGTTGACACACGTGGCTAATATCACTGGAAGTATATTATAAACGCATCTAAAGATTTTGATGTCAGGGACATTAAAATAGTAGGCATACTTATACTTCACGATACGTGAAGTATGGAGCGGCAAGCAAGTTGGAGTGGCTAAACTGTGGATGCTAAACCCTGTGCTGAAATTGTCTTACTTCAGATACGAGTATGGTATTACTATTTTATCGCACGAGTGACATGTACCCGCTCAAAAAGTTTTAAGCACACTATAAAATAATGTGTTGTTAACATGTGGACGTCCGTATACATACATTCGACGCATCGAATTTGAAACAAGTTAGGCTTAGGCAATAGTTTGTTTAAAGCACCACATTTTTACGTTTCTGCAATGGTCAGTTATGACAAAATTAAAAATAAATCTTCCTTTACTTACTGAAAATGTTGAAAATCGCGAAAAGCGAACAATTTATTTTATCCTTTGGGATATGAAATTTAATACGTAATGGCCAATCACTACTGATTTTTGTGGTTATCCTTTTATCAGTACTGCTTGTGTCGTTTGCTGCTAGTATATTACTTAAAATATTCAAGGCGACATGTGCAGAGTATTTTATTTTTGGATCATAAAAAACTGTTGCTTGTTTATCATTCATCCTCATATCGAAAACGTACTTGGTCACCACTGGTAATGCGGTCTTATTAGGATTCACAAAACTGTCATTTGTATCTGCAACCATAGGTTAATGATTCATTTTTGAATTTTTTGCATTACACATAGCATTTTTGTAGAAACATATGTTTTTTTGTCATTAAGATGATCTTTAATACCTTGTCCTAATTGCAACAAAAAAATTGGTCATTCGCAACGAGTTGGTCGTTCTACATTTTACATATTTCAGAGCGAATTTTTGATAAGGACAGCTCCACTCGGAGACTTGTGTTTGATTTTTGTCGCGTTGATTGGGCGGTTGGTTATGTCGTGTTGGGACAGCCAATTAGAACAAGTAAAGTAACAATTTTATAATTCTTCATGAATAATTCAATATATTGGATTTGTAATGGATTACCTGCTTCCAACTTCCTAAACATTAACTTCGGATATTTGTCTTTAAGATTATTTATGATACTTGCTGTTCTTGTAGAATTTTTACCGCCTCTATCGATATCGAAAGTGGCATACGGAGCACTGAGAGTGGCAAAAGACTTGTCGTCCAATGAAACGTCTAGCTGAGCTTTGCCATTGTTGAATAATTGTGTTAGCATCGTGCACATTATAAGTGGCATTATGACTTGCTGGAACAATAGTATGACTTTGAAATCCAAATATCTAACTCGAAAGCGGGACTGCGATGATTAAAATTAGCAATTTAATGATGACCTCAAATAATGCTTTACTTACAAGGATGACATACGCCAAAATCCTAGATTTCGTGTAGTACAACTGCCTTCTAAGCAATTCACCCATTTGCCGCAATATTTGACGACATCCGGTTACGTATGTTACTGTGAAATAAAAAGTAAATAAAATAAAATGGATAAGGAGAAAGCAAATTCGTGAATATTAATGAAGGTTTACTTAATTATGTCGTTAGAAATTTATTCAAAAGCTGACTGTTGTGTACTGAGCTTCTAGCACAATGTTCCTCGTTTCGTTTTTAATCATGAATCTACAGTGAGTTTAAGAATATTTAAAAAACAGTCACGAATGACTTCTACGTGTAATTTACCAGGTGTTGTTCTGGCTTCCTCCTGAACTATGCTAGCTGCGTCTACATCATAACACAACCTGTAAAAACACACATTCAGTTACCAAACTCTTCAATTGACATTATACGAGTGTATTAACATTAATTTACGATGACCCAAAAGAGCTGATTATGAACAGCTGATTATGTATAAATTGTCCAATGGTGGCTGTTCAATGCCATGGCACCTTTTAATTAGCACAACATTTTGATGTTGTGCTAATTAAAAGGTCGCAGGGTTTTGGGGAGGCACAGAGAAAGCTAGAATCTCACATGTACACGTAGTGCCAGACCTAAGACCTAACATTTTAGGTAAAGCCAATAGCCAGCTTTATACCTGGAAAACGCATCCTAGGGCTCCATACTGCAACTACTGATGATCTGTGCAAGGTGGGGTAAATAAGGTAAGTTACAGCAAAGAACCAATGTAAGCTGCATGGATAGAGAATCTTACTCCAAAAACACCTCCTCTAGCGAAGTTATCCCAACTCCAACCGACTCTACGCCGAACTCCGATTTCCTCTTCTCTATCGTGTTGAAGAGCAACGGCATATTGGTGCCGGGCGGGAGTTCATACACCAGGACCCCTCCGAAGTTCTCCTTGAAGGTCGCGCCTGGTACTATGTCGAGGACACAGCGTGTGATGTACTTTTCCTCGTTAGCGTTGGGAGTTCTGATTGTTAAGCGGAAGTTTGAACCTGTAAAGAAATTCGTAGGGCACTAACTTCCCAATTTCCTTCGAGATGTAGCTTTGTGGAAACATTTTTTTGAAATGTTTTTTTAATGTTGACCTAGGCAAACAGGCAATCCGACAGCAGATCGAAAGTGGTCAATTTTCCCTATAGAGACGGGCTAAACCAGGGTGCTCTAAAGGACTGCTCTTTCTGTACCTTTTTTGAAGATGATAAGCGTTACCAAAGCAACACTTTAAGGTCCCTTGGTAACACTTCTGATGGAGGATCATTCCACATTCTGCAGGTATCTAGTAGGCAGATATTTACGAGAGAACCAAACTGTGGGTGACTGCCACGAACACAGGTGATGTGGGTGGAATGTAAGTCTGTAACGGTACTAGAATACACGAGACAGTTAAACTATTTAATTTTAATTACCAACAGCTCGTTTCAGAAACATGGGCGTGGCGTGACAGCGAAGACGACCAGCGTGGAGGGCGGCGAGACGATCGCCTAACACGTCTGCCTCTTCCATGAAGTGTGTGGTCAGCACTAACGTTCGTTCACCTCGTAGAGCCTGCACCAAGTCAGAATAACTCATTATTTTAGATAAGCCTAAAAGAACATGTTTTTTAAGAGATCCGACCCTGCAGTGGTTCACTAAGAGTTTTCTAGACAGAAACCTAAACCTAAAGTCTCATTACCCGCACTAGGATTCCCTGTGTTGTGGATAGCACGAACACACATTAGACAAGATCACACACACACACTCGTACATACCCAAACCAAACGTAGAGATTTAAACTCATCATTCAAACATGCTACGCAAGGATTTGAATCCAGGCTAGTGCAGTGCCAAGACTTGTCAGGTGACCTGAATATCTCATCTCAGCCATCCAGGCCATGGATATATTCTATAACAGTTGATCTACCAGCAGCATATAAGCAGCAGCGTATTTTATGGTCTGCACCTAGAAATTGAGGCCCAAAATTAGGCGCAGGATCACACCACAGGACGTACCAGCAGCATGTCCCACAGCTCGCGCCTTGCCTCCACGTCCAGCCCCGACGTGGGTTCATCCAAGATGAGCACGCGCGCGTTGCCGCACAGCGCGCACCCCAGCTGCAGCCGCCGCAGCATCCCGCCGGAGAGCTCGCACGTCTTCTTGTGCATTTTGCTCGTTAGGTTCAGCTGCTCCATCAGGTGGTAGGACGACGTTTTCGCTTGTTTGAAGTCGCCTCCTTTTATCTGTTTCGTTAGTGATGGTTGCATTGTGGAGAATATTTATTACGTTGTTTATTAGGGCAGCTTCTCATTATACTGCGAGCATCGCTTGTTTACATTACCGAGTGGATCTTGAAAAGTGAAGCATTAACGAGACATTTATCAAATAGGAAGTCTATGTTATGTTAATGCATCAACATCCCTGTTATGTGAATGGGAATGCTCCTGCGCACTTTCTAAGCAAAGTGGCTGATGCGATTTTCGCAACATAATGTGAAGTCACCATTAAAGTAATGAAATCATTAGAGGGTTTCCGAGAGTTATATTAGGTTTGGAAGCTATGATAGACGAGTAGCTGAGAACTTGGACTCTTAATCGTTAACTAATGACTAAGGCGTCCTTCTTAATTTATGAGAACACCCTACAGTCACTCACTAATAGATCGCAAATGTAACCGAAATGATGGTCATTTTTTGATACGTACCAAGGAAAAGAACAGGAAATGTTCTAACACAGTCAAATCGGGAAAGAATAGGTTATGTTGCGGACAGAACCCAAGGTGTTTTCTCACTTCAGCCTGCTGGGTCACCGTGTCTAGACCATGGACGTGGATCCTTCCAGACGTGGGATTTATCATGCCTGGAAAATCAAAAAGGTATTTTGATTAAAGACTTCTACGGAGATGTAAATAATATACAAATATAATGTTACATAATACAATGTTAAATACCGGTTATAATAGAAATGAGAGTAGTCTTGCCAGCTCCATTGTGACCTAGCAGGACGGTGATCTCTCCCTTGTAAATGTTCAAGGATAAGTCGGTAAGCGCTTGAAATTTTTTAGCCCCTGATCCAAATATCTGGAATAATTTTAGAAGACGTCTTATATGTGTTTAAAGTGCTTTAAGAATCAATTATTTTGTGTCCAATTGAAATGTGAAAATTGAGGGTATGAAATTTCTTAGCCTAAAAACACATTGAAAGTAGGCGTAACGTGGAACATAGATTTGAATAAATAAGTTATTTAAGACATAATTATTGTATGCCCGCATAGGGTAGACTGTTCTTAATTTATTATAATTTTTGTAACATCTTTCTAATGTAACAGTCAACAATAAACGTATTCTTTTCTTTTCTTTAAATTGGCGATTCCACATTATCTGAATGAAGGCCCAGAAAATTAAAAATCTAATTATTTTTGTAGATTCTATACTCGTATTACTAGATAGAGATGATCAGTTATGCCTAGGAAGCGGCCGTGCTCCACTTATCTCATCTCGGAATTTTGTATAGTGGTAGCGATGTAGAAAACTTCGATAGCGTGATTCAGGATCCTCGTGGCGAATCTCTTGAAGAATGACGGAGGTGGTGACTAATAATTTTTAAATTATAGAAAATTATAAATTTTAATAGTATCCGTGAATTATCCACCTTCGAAACATGCAGTATTTCGACCCCCACTTCCATATTGGTTGGCGGATCTTCGAAGTATTTCTGGTAAGCCGGGTCGTAGGATTGTTTTGGACCATCCTCGGGTAGAATGATTTTGGGCTTCGTCCAATATTCTTTCTGAAAGTGATTTCTCAAAATTAACGCAGTATTTCCTTTGCCGCCATTTATTGATCATAATGTCTTTGATGAGGATATCCTAGAAAAAATAACCTCTTCAAATTTTTATGGTTTCAACGTGTTTGAGGAAATATTTATAGCCAACGGCTCATAATCCTTACTCCAGGGGTTGGGGTTCGAATACCAGCGGGACGCACTAATGACCATATACGCATAAGACCACCGTTGTGGACTACAGCCTACACCCTTCTCTGTATGAAAGGAGTCACTAATGGGTTACAGACATACCTACTAGAATAGAATAGAATATAATTATCTGGAGATAAGACATACGAGTATGCCTAGGTTATACCTGAAAAAGAAAGTTCCAAGGCAGCGCAATACCGTATCGACCAGGCCTGACTCTCTCGAGGTACCAGGCGAACATGTAGAAGTAGGCGATCTGAATCAGCTGCATAAGGTACGACACCATTACACATGCGTTCCTGCCGCCACTCGAGTGCAGTGCGTACTGTCTGTGCCAGTTATCGAAATGAACCCCTCTGTCTGAAAATCGATAACATTCGATCGCGTATAAGCAATAAAGTGATGGGTGTAGTTTCTAAACGGTTACATCATTCTATTTATTATGAAGGAAGAATCTGACATGATGATGATTTAAATTATTACCAGTTTATGGCTATGCAAAACCTACCGAAGACTGAAATTGCCACAATTGATGATGATAACGTGAGGTTTTTCAAAGGTCTCTTCAAAACCGCAATGCTCTATCGAATCCTCTGGTGTTGCTTGTGTCAACAGGCAACGGTTTCCATTTACCATAAGGCCTGTTTGCTGACTCTTTCTATACAAAAACCATCCACCATCACGCATATCACCCTGCACGCTTTGCAGTCATAATAATCAAGGGTTAAAATGTTATTATTCTTTAGCATTATTAAGATCTTAGTATATAGGTATTTTATTTTTTAGAACATCAATACCGTATTTTACTTTATGCGAGAACTCAATTGGTTTATGGCTGCACTGAGCCCTTTAATCAGACTCACTAACCATACCACGCCTCGGCCACGTTGACCTCGTTGACGAACCAGTAGGCAGGGCAGTGGGGCAGCAAGCCCAGGAAGAACAGAGCCGCGTCGGACTTGCCGTCGTGCTCGCACAGCCGTATCGGGATCCACATGCCGATGTACACGAACATGGCCATGGAGACCGTGTACTGGGCTGTGGAGTACACAATAGGCATGGTGACTAATTTACAAAATCTCTTCTATGATATTCAGAAGTTTCTATTATGTCTAAAATATATCATATTTCTGAAGAAAATTAAGGTTTTTGTGCAATAAAAGTACATTTAAATTTTAAGTTTCAAATTCATTCGCAAACGCTCGCCCGTGTCGTGGCGTCTGTCATTGCGTTACGGCTCAGTAAAAAATGCAGAGATCGCATATACGCTTAAACGAAACCAAATGACTTTTACTAAGATGTGACGTAAATTGACGTAATTCGACCTGATGGGTGTTTAAGCTATCATGGCGGATTGTTGTATTTTGTAGATTTATTTTAACAAATAAATTATTAATCTCGACATTAATAAGAGAATAAATACATGTTTTAAAATCTTTGAATCCTATTTCATTAGATCAGATAAATATTTTGGCGATACTTGATTACTGTCATCATGCCCATTACGTGCCTAGCTGGTAGAGCCATAGAAGCTCGCTTGGATCCTTACCACTACCCTGTAACCCTTCGAGAAGCAGCGTGTTCTTCATGTCTTGTGTTTTGTCTGCGAATGAGTGGTTGCCTGACATACTTTGGTCTTTGTTTGAGGCGAATATATCAGTTGTAACAAACCAACGCATCTACGAGTTGAGTGAAAACTCAAAAAATAGGGTATTTGAGGTTGGACGTGAGTGTCCATGGGCTTCAGTAAACGCTTAACGTCAGGTAGCCTGCATGCTCCTTTATTTACAAAATCATATTTTTCCAGTACAGAGGAAGCATTTTCAATTTGTTCGGATCATCGATCGTAACTACCGGAAATTAAAGTTAGAAGGTATGGTAGATACCGAAAGGTTATTAAATATCGGGACCGCAAAAACAACAGTCGCGGTAAATATTCCGTAAATATGTGTGCAAAAGAAGTTTAGTACGATAACAATAAAAAAGTAATTGAAATAGTCTGATAGTACCTAATCTGAAGATCCAGAAACTTACCATTCGTCGCCATATAGCTGCACATGAAGCACATAGCAATCAGCGTGTTGTAATGCAAGAAGAAGCCCAGGAACATGATCATGGGGTTGGAGTCGGGCACCATGGGCTCCGAGGTGCACTTGAGGAGCACCGCGCCGCCCACGCTGTAGATGAGGCAGGGCGGGAGCGAGTTGATGTACTGAGTCACCCCGAGCATGGTCGGCGTGACGCCTACCATTTTAACCAGTTCCTGGAAATACGTGATGCGTGTAAGCTATGGAAAAGTCAAGCCAAGGTTATTTCTTAGGTCTTCTTCGTATATAAAAAGAGCAGGCAAACAGGCTAATAATCATTGTCGCCTTGCCATGAGCACTACCAGGAGAGAGGAGAAGACAGTATGTTGCCGGCTTTAAAGGTGAGCTCTCTGTACACGCTTTTTTAAAGAAACCAACGTCATTTCACTTCCACATGGGCCGGAAGACTGTTCCAAAATTTGGACGTACGAAGCATAACTTCGAAGCAGAGTTCGTCCGCGTGGATTACGAGTCACCTGATAGTCACTATCGCCTATTGACATGAGCAATACAAGAGGAGAAGCCAGTAAGCTCTCTTTACGCCCTTTTTGAAGGACCCCATGTCATAGACATGCGAAAACACACGGGCCGGAAGACCGTTCCAAATTTGGGACATACGATCGTACATTTAGTAAATGAAAAGCAGACTGTGGAAGACCGCCACAGATTTTATAACATGGGATTCTTAACAAAAGGTAAGCGTAGCCGTAAAAAGAGCTCGACATAGCTGGAAAAGCACTAGCGACTTCCCAGGTGTTGTTCGCGTTAGTGCTAGTTATAATTATACCAGAAACCGTTAACCTGTATTCCCGAAGATCGTTCTTCCAAAAGGCGAGTCATGAGAAAGATGAATGGCAGCAGCGGCGACAAGAACGACGTATAAGCCAACATGTAGAACATCGTGTTTAAATACACTCTGTTGATTTCGCGCACCTGCGACCGTTGTTGAGGGAACTCTCTGATTGTTAGTTTCTGAAAATAATACGATACAGCCTACTTGTCCAGTTTCTGCTGACAAGCAAATCACATCACATTAAATAGCTCTTACAGTTCACGAGTCGACATTACCCAATCTCCAGTAGGATTGAAGTAATGCCTGAGCGATTGAAAATCAATAGTAAAAAATGGATGCGCTGTATCGAATTTCGAAAAACTGATTATCGAAACTGAACTGATTAGGCATCTCCTAACTCTTAAGAAAATGTAAAGTGCCACCATTTAATTTATCTTTCGGTCAATTACACCTGCATCACGAAACGGCACGATATGAAATGGTTTGGTATTCAGAACCTATTTGGTATTCTAGTTAGGTATGGCCTTTCTATGCATTGAGATATTCTTATAAACTGATTTGTGTTATATTATTATGCGAACATTAATAAAGGATGATCGACCGGTTACTAAGTACTTGTGTAACAAGGAAGCATACAATATTAAATTTACCGTTACATTAGTTTTTGACGTCAATTTCATAAAATTGGTGTCAATTGTCCATTGCAATCGTAAAAGTGATTCTCTTACATCTAGAAATAAAGAAGGAAAAGAGGAATTAAAAGAGAAAAGGAATGTGTTAGTTACAGAATAATATTCTTTATGCCAAAACCTCTAATTATGCTTTTACTAAGTTGACAAAATTCCGATTCAGTCATCAGGTCTTTGACATTCCTAAACTCATAATCTCACACATTGGAAAAATGTTTGAAATCTAACCGAAATCAGCAGTTCCAAATTGTGTTCTCTCCGATATATCGGCTAGCGGCCTCTTTACCCGCAGGGTATAATTTAGTATTTTTGGTATCATGTCTTGTAAACTTTCCATCTAAAAACAGACTAAAACCCTGAAGAATCGAGATCTAATCTAGAAAGTAGTAGATTGTCAAGGTAATTTACATCGAACATTGAGGTAACAATGTACGCAGCCATTTAATCTAAGCTACTTTTGCTAAATTGATGGACGTAGCTCTTTTTAATGGACGCCACTCCGTCCAGTTCTGAACTCTTTCTTTTTCAGATCAGCTTTCCGACTATCCGGAGAGATTTAGCCGTAAGTTTTAGTTTGTGGATTAGGTTCACAGTAAAGGACCCTGTCGCGACATCGTAGATCGTCAATAGTAAAAAAGACATTTGACTTCTGAGTCTCTGATGTATACTTCTTTACGGAAGGGACTTCAGGAAGTCATTGGCAGGGTTTTAGAAATACGTCAAAATATTTGGAACGTCACCTGAAATTCAACAATGACGTCGTCTGGGTGCATGTACTTGTAAAATTCTTTAGCATCGGTCGAGTTCCAAAATGACCAGTATCCACTTTCACGTCTATCTGAACATATAACAAGAAATTATTGATTTCTCAAACGCTGTTCCTTAGATAAAGAATGAGTACTTCACGTGAATAAAATCTTTGACGTAAACAATAAAAATGGGCAAAGCTATATACCTAATAGAATCTACTAAAAACATGAAAACGTAGGGTAACGAAAGACGTAGGTAAGTGAGCTCAAAGAGTGATTTGGAAAATCCATCTCAAAGGGGAAAAAGAGGGTTGAAATCATTTATTTCTGAAGATACAGCTTTGGTATTAGCTTAACTATCGCAAGCGAAGCCGTGCCGCGCGTAAAAGTTAATAAATGAAAGAAATATACAATTATTGTTATATTCAAAGGTTAATAGTTTAGTAGCAGAAAGTAGGGACTAACTTTCTAATAAATTGACCCTTTTTAGGTTTAAATCCTTCCCGACCTCAGACATGAGGACGTTTGTGAATACCGCATCCGGTGTATAGAGAATTCGAAGAGGTGGCATTGACGAAATCATTCTAGAGAACTGCAAACATTGTAAACACTTTTTAATGATTTTATTACAACACATATTAAGAACATTACAAATGAAGAACGTATGGAATATGGAGGTCGATGGAACAGAAGTATAATTATACAAACTTATATCTGGTGAATAAGTAAGGTAAGTAACAGTAGGCACATGCAAGTAGTGCTACTACCTACGTAAAGCATAAGTCTACGAAGGCATAGCTTCATAGACGCGTATTATTAATTTTATACATTTGATGTCCCCCTGGTTTTCTTCCTTCCTTTCAGCTTTTGGTAGTCCACTGCTGGACATGGGTGTACCCTTATCGACGCCAATCTACCCGGTCCTGGGCCCTCTGAATCCAACGGTTTCCCTTGGATCTTCTTTAAGTGGTCAGTCCACTTGGTAGCAGGGCGGCCTATGCTCCTTTTGCAAAAACGTGGTCGCCATTCAAAGACCTTTCTTCCCTATTGGTTGTTTGTCCTGCGAACCTGTTGTTCACCTCTGCTTACACATAAAAAACTATGAAAATCGGACTCTCAAGCTTAAAGAGTCCGCCAAACCGCACGTCACACGCTGGGGTGTACGACTATCTATGTATAGTATGTAGGTAGTGTGAGAACGGGTTCGAAATTAGCTACAATTATTGAAAACGTACACGTGCAGTGCGCTTTGTCTGAGTTTATGAACCATACCGTGTCAATTTCAAAGTCCGAATAGTTAGAAGCTTTTTTCCTCATAGAATCCCTCAAGATGAACAAGCCCAGGATCAGAGATATTGGAGCCATGAACTCTATGAGAGTCTGGATGATGCGTCGCTTGCGAACAGTGTAGTGCTTCCACAATAACACCCTGAAAACACCCATTCTAATGGGGTTTTATTTTGTAATAAATGAAAATGTTTATGATGTTTCATATAGCGTTAATTTTTGATAGTAGACTTTGTCAATTATAGTGCTCTATTGTCTATTGTCAATTGTCATAGATTAGTGATATTCATTTTATAGATTTCACATGATTTTCAATATCCTAAAATGCCAATCTATGATTGGATGTTGGATATTGGATAGTGTGTCGTCATATGGTCGTAATGGATTTTGGTGGTTAGGCTGCCATATTTTTGATTACCTCGCCATATTGTGGAAAACTTACTATTAGAAATGACGACTATGTCATGATTTTGAACCAATGAGCTTGCAAGAACTTGACATTGTCAACATTGTGAGAGAACATTGGTGTGGCCAAATCAAAGGTGATTATGGCGGTGGAGGGTTTTTTTTAATTTTCTGTTATACCTTCTATTCACCAATATTCGTCTAAATAACCGTTTTTTATTTTATTGCATTTGATTAGAATTCTACGGAGATTATGTTACCAACCAAAAGTGACTGACTGCTTACAGTATACGAGTACCTATTTTTCTGTTTTGATCGCAGTCGTAATAATAAAAATGCCGTAAATTTCTAAATCTCTTTATTTATTGATAGTATTATAAAACAACAATGTTATGTACAAGAAATGATAAATATCATCAACCAATTTCACATATCAATCACCAATTTAACTACAAAATGTCTACCATCCATCACCATGACTAACATCCTACGTTAAACGATAAATGCGATGCAAATGACGTATTTTCTTTTGTATTTAATAATGTATATAGTCCGGTCGGAGTTGTTACACACCTCGCCATATTGCGGATAAATTTTGAACTAATTACTTTTACTGGCAAATATCGACGACAATGTCATGAATTTCAGTCAAACAGGTATTGGTGTGGCCATATCAAAGCTGATTTTGGCAACGCCTTTGAAGGTACTAAATCCTTGATCAGGCACTATTTTAAACTTAAGTAGGACACAGTCAATTTTAAAATTTACCCGTGGACGGCAAAAAATATGTTTATAGTTGCCATCACGAGTGGTGAGCAGAACTTTCATTGGTCGGTTCGACATTGACTTCGCTGCGGTGCACACGATTGGTTCGACAGCTCGTCAGTTCGTCAGTGTGCGTCGTCTATTGGTGCAGCACGTGTTTCCGGCTGCTGTACATTGGCCGAAAGTATACAATATCCCTACCACTGATAATCTGTGCTCACGACTCATGACGGTTACAATACATAAATAACTACATTGACTAGTTGTGTTACATCTGTATTATATTTCATATCTTCGATCGGTAGGGCAGCAGCCGCCACTGGGCCTGGATCATTTCCATGTTGTTTTCCATCGCCGATAGCTTCGTGTCGTCTGTGGAATAACGTATTCAGATCTGAGGTGGACCTTGTGATCACTGTACGAGTATTCTGACTGTTATCAGCTGCTCTTGAAATTATGCTAACATTATAGTCCTTTGGATTTGGTTGAAACATTTCTTAACACACACACACTCACACAAAATTTCTGTGCTCACACACAAGCGCATGCAAGCGTACATGCCGTGTGTATACAAGCACACATGCTGTATACACACGGCATGTACGCTTGTATACAGTATATATGGAATAGACCAAGTGATAAATCGAGCATTATGCATATTGCCCGGGCAGTATGAAAAATGCCCAATATGAGAGGGCAAATTGATAATAATTATTCAAATAATCAAATTGACCGGGTATTATACATTATGCACATCACCTTTTGGGCAGAGTAATACAAACATATTTAATATCCTAACCATTGAAGGGATTTTTACGCTAAATTTCTAAAAGAAGTCTTTCTGCCACTGACCCTCGCTCCGCGACTGATACATAGTATGCGATCGAAAAATTAAGCAATTTTTGGGCGCGGTCAATACCCGGATGGGTGATTGCTAGTGGCGATTTACTTGCGCGCTTCCTTGTTTCGGAAGGCGTGTTAAGCCGTCAGTCCCAGGTGTTATCGATAAGACATTCAGTCGTTAAACTTTGTCGGAGGCTCTTTGGGAGATTTCGACATCCGCTGCGGGTTGGCCACTAGCCCGCTTCTGCACCGATCCGCATAAGAGCAAAGTAAGGGAGTAGGTATGTCGAAGGGAGAGAGGAATATGTTGTGTTGGCCTCTGAGTGTGAAGCGTTATTGTTATCACCTCGTTCATCATGAGTAGCAAAGCAGCGAAGCACGAAAAGGGAGTTCAAAGTCGGATGCCGCGCATTTTTGCCCGTCCTTTTTAAATCAGTATTTTGGCGTTCACTACCACTGACCTGACCTTGACTGACCCCCCGATTCCGATTCGTCAATACGTCCGATTACGATCCGTAACGATTTCCGGAAGAAAATTGCTACTTATAACTTTTTCGGTGTCTCCCCGTTTTGACAGCGGTGATAGCCCAGTGGCTTAGATTTCGACCTCGAATCGAGGGGTCCGGGTTCGAATCCCAGTGGCACGTACCAATGACTTTGTAATAAAAGTTATGTGCGATTTATAAAATTAAATATCACCTGCTGTTACGGTGAAGGAAAACATCGTGAGGAAACCTTAAGTTAACAAAAAAAAATGTTCTCAAAGGATGTGAAGTCCACCAACCCGCAGTAGGCCAGCGTGGTGGACTAAGCCTACAAGCCTACAACCCTCTCATTGTGAGAGGAGACCCCACCCTGTAGTGGGTCATTAATGGGTTACTGACAGACTGACAGACCCCGTTTCTGATGTCATTCGACTGGGCAACAGGCACGATACACGCGTAGTGCTCACCTCTGTCCAGCATGAAGTGGCGCAGGTGGTGGGCGAAGGCGCGCAGCGGCGCCGCCATGTTGATGTAGGGGTAGCACGCGCCCGCGCGCGTCTTGGCGTTGCTCACCACCAGCGCCAGCAGCGCCACCTGCGGGCCCTTCGTTATCCGGAATATGGGGCCGCCGCTGAAACATTGAACCAAGCTTTTTACTGGATATTGTGATAATTTACCGCCTGCGATAAGCTGGAGGACGGGCATCGCTCCGCCCTTAATGAATAACTTTGTAAATTGAATAATAGTAATCTTCTTCTTCTTAATCGTTTCGCTCTTGGCAGAGCGGTCGTGGTCGTCATGTAGTCGCGTTTGTGGCAGATGTTATTTTCTTCACAATCTCTCGCCACTTTTCTCGGTTGGTCGTCATTTTGGTGCACTCATGCAATGGACCGCCCACAGCAGATTTGATTTGATCGGTCCATCGCATGGGCGATCTACCGCGTGGCCTGGTACCCTCTATAGTATAATAATAGTAATACCCAGATATATTTAACGCTTCACACTCACAGCCCCACACTAGGATTCCCTGTGTCGTGGGCGCCATGGACACACACAAGACAACAACACAACACACACAGACCAGAAACAGAAATTCAAATTCATCATTCAAATCTCCACTCTGCTGGGAATCGAACCCAGGACCCTCCGCGCAGCGCACCGGCGTCTCAACCACTGCGCCACTTGGGTCGTCGATATTGATGCTGTGACAGTTTAAAGCTGAAGTATTTGATAAGCTGAAAGGCACAAAGGGACAGGCAGGGCTCCGCCCATCATGAATGATTTTGTAACTAAATAAAATTTTGTTACATGCGACATTCCATGTCGTATTAGGAGTATAAAATCTTGCTTTACTATGTGGAGCACAAGAGGAGTTTTGGAGTACCGATATGTCCAGCATATGAGCAATTTTCTAACAGAAAATTAAGTTAAGATATTGTAAAAGTAAACTAATATTTTTGTTTTGTTTCCAAATTTCTCTAATATTTTTGTTTGTTTTGTTTGACGGCCTGAGTGGCGCAGTGGTTAACACAACGGTGCGCTGCGCGGAGGGTCCTGGGTTCGATTCCCAGCAGAGCAGAGATTTGAATGATGAATTTGAATTTCCGTTTCTGGTCTGGGAGTGTGTGTTCTTGTCTTGTGTGTGTCCATGGCGCCCACGACACAGGGAATCCTAGTGTGGGGCTATGTGTGTGAAGCGTTATTTATTTATTTAAATTGTAATGAATAGGTAAATAAGGGCCGGACCGATCTTAAAAAATCTCTCACCAATTGAAAGCTATGTAGTAACATAGGCCGCATTATATTATAAGTACTTATTTTCGAAAATGTTATGGATCCCTTCGTAAATGAATGAATGAATAAGATATGAGAACCATTAAAATGTTACCTAAACCCCGACTGCACACAACACGAAGTCTGTATCATGGAGGGCGACACGTTGTTCACGTGCCCACTAGTGATCGTGGGCTTTAGCTCGTCCAGATTTATCTCGTTGAAGTAGGGATACCCCGCCGCTAGGACTGATTCACCTGTAAGAAATAGCTAACACATTACACACTTTACCTTAGAAACAATAAGGAAAACTTAAATGGTCCTTCGAGCCGGATAAGAAAGCTTTCGATGTAATTAAAGATAAAAAGGTAATATTTATTATAAAGACACCATTTACTAGTATCGCTGACCATTTTCTTGCAACTAAATACGGGCTTATTCGGTATGATCCAAAAGTAATGTGGCTTACTAAAGAAACATAGTGAGGAATTCGATCGCGTCCGATTTCAGAACTTGGTAACTTGTATCCAAAAAAACTTAAAAGTATCCTAGTTAATCTAGGTTATAAACTACGTGCATACCAAATTTCATTCAAATCTATTCAGCCGTTTTTGCGTGAAAGAACAACAAATAATACTCATAAAATTTTACATTTATAATACTAGGAGGAAGTATTGAGAGTTGTCAGGCTTGTCTTGTGAGGATATACTCGTACCTAAAGTTGTAAATAAATAAATGTGTAAAATAAATAAAACGCACCATAATGTTGTCAACGGCATGTGGTGGATCAAGGCGAGAGGAGACCTGACCCGGCAGTGGGACATAAATTGGTTACAAACAAACAAGTAGTTACCTAATATATTGTATCAGGCGTTACTTTGCGGAAGTCCATTGTTATTCTCAGACTTTAGTTAGACGTTAGACTCAGCAACCAACTCAGCAACCAACCGTTGTAGAGTCCACATCACCTGATGATGCTCCGTTTTGGGGCGAAACACGTGTCGCGTGCTATTGGAATAAGTTGTGATGGTATATACCTACTCAGAGAGATAAGGGAGGGTGGTGGGTCCATACCAAAACAAGTTCCACGTGTGCGGATTGTTGCAAAGAAATATAAATACAACTTAAATAAGTAGTTACCTTTCTCAGCGGGCTCCTCGGCGAGCACGGCCGGCGTGAGGTGCGTCCAGTTCTGAGGGTTAGTGTACAAAAGCGCCAGGTCGTACGCTTTGTCGTCGGCGGTCTTGTATCGCACTATGGCCGTCTCTTTCACGCCTTGGCAGTAAAGGGACACTTTGTGGAGGTTGTGCTGGAAAAGAAAAGGAAAGAAGAAAAGAATGCGATTATTGTTGACTGTTACACTAGTATGTTACAAAAATTATAATAAGTCTTAATAAGTTAAGAACGGTCTACCCTATGCGGACATACAATAATTGTCTTAAATAACTAGTGCTTAATTTTATATTTTTAATTATGACAAAATAAGTTATGATAGTTTAGCAGTCCGATTATTTATTTATTTTAATATTTTTCCTAATCGAACTCATCGGCTATGCAATGTGCTTACGTGAATGTGCTTAAATTTTAATTTTAGTCCGACTTTGTAAAGAACAATGAGTGAAAGAAAAGAAGGAGATAGAAAAATAAGTGCAGTGTGTAAATTACAAAATTTTTGGACAAAGTCAACTTATTATTTATTGTTTGTTATGAAAAAAATCAAACGAAGACTATATTTTAGGTACTTTTGACAGGGGTTTAAAAGCATGTCCATGGATTCGTCAATCATGTAAGATACATTGCGACGTCCTTCACTTAATAAGGTGCTGAAAATATAAATTCTGTTTCTCACGTTTTTGACTACATGCGCGCAAGTGAGCACAAATCCCTTGCCGAGGTAGACGCCAGCGCCCCACGCGGCGCCGCAACGAACTAATACCGTCGTGCTGTCTATGCTCTCTGCAAAATTCAAACATTTTCTTAATTATAACAATTCTTCTTCTTATAATTAAAACGCTTGAGTCACAGACACGAACTGACTTTATTTAAAAAAATATACAGTATTACATACTATATGGTAGACGGTGCTACTAGTTTGTAGTGTGTAATATTGTCGATGCAAAATAGACGTAAAATAACAATTATAAATGTTCAATTACGTTAAAAATAAAGGGAAATTTGAATTAATTTGAAGACGGCAGAGGTCTGTTGACTGCCACGGGTGAGACCCTGAGCTTGGCGATGAGCACTGAGCTCAAATTCCTTTCAGCCCTTGGCAGTCCACTGCTGGACAATGGCCTCCCCTAATCGACGCCACTCCACCTGGTCCTGGGCCCTCTGAATCCAACGGTATCCCGCCGTCTTCTTGAAGGTCTACTGGCTCCTTACTAATAATGATATCACTCACCCAGTATCCTAGCATGTGTCGGCGAAGGCAGAGGTCTCTTGACTGCGACCGGTGACACCCTCAGCTTGGCGGTGAGCACCGACCTCAATGGCGCCGTGAGCGTCAGCCCCACCCACTCCCCCCGCCACCACGACACACTGCACACCACCAGGCCAACTAGCTCCTTACTGGAACGGAATAAGGTCCAAATTGCATTGTATACCTTTGTATTTATTGTGTCACCAAACTTGATAGCGTGTGCAATACATTTTCAAAAGTGAAGTAAATGTTTAAATATGTAGTCGCCAGAGCCATGCCTCGGTCTCGTGTGTCTCGGTGAGGTAGGGCCCCTAGTATTAAATGGTTACGGCAGCACATGTTATATCACATCCACATTCGAACAAGACAGGAGGGATTGTCTGAAACCATCTAAATCCTTACATCCAAGGTGGCGATTCATCATTAGACCGGGGTCGCTGTCAAAACTAAGTGAAAGTTCTTACGTAGGTCCCTCAGTGAAGACCGGCCCGCCCTCTGAGCCTAGCGCTGTGGCAGCGTCTGTGAGCAGAAGCGACGGCCTCTTACCCACCACACCACACACTGATCCTCTGGTCACTGCGTTGAGGAATACCTGTGAAAACATATGGTAACTTATTGATTTATGAATTGCGTAAAGCCTTGCGGGTAACATAGACCAAAATTGATATGAGAATTACGGCACTGGGCGGCATAGGGAGTCAGCTTTAACGATGTAGTAAAACATGATGAGGAATCCTGCATGTCCGAGAGTACATGCAGGATTCCTCATCATAGAGCACACAAAAAATATCTCAAACGCATGATAAGTCCACCAATCCGCATTAGTCCAGCGTGGTGGTAGGGTCTTCATGTTTCTAATTGTGAGAGCAGACCCGACTCTGCAGTGGATCAATTGACCAGATCAGATCAGATGAGATCGGTCAGTTACAGTCAGGTATTCAGCAACTTTCGCCATAAGTTTGATATAGTAAAATTCCGTTTGAATTTATATATTGTAATATTAATTAATCTAAAATAAAAAGATCGTTACTCACTTCACAACCAAAGGGTGTAGAATGCACTTCAATATTGGACCCTCGTTCTGGGGCCGGCCGGACTATGTCCAGGAGCTCCGACAGTGGCCTCAGAGTTTTCAGACCTAGAAAATAGTTTAATTACCATATCAAACCATTCAAAACATATAGGCAGCTAAGTGTGGATTTTTAAAATCAAAATTCTCTTTGTCTCGCTAACACAATAAAATACACAATAAATAATATGGTAAAAACTGTTTCGCTGATAAAGAAACCTATTACTTTGTTATTTGAAAAAAACATTGAACATTTAAATTCTGACAAGACAAGATTGACAAGACGAAAGTTTTTGTCCTTCAAAAATGAAATTGTGAAGATTGTAAAGATTTTATTTTTCACTGTTGCATTTAGGACATTTTCTCATAGATATGTCTTGTGAATGTAAGGAGAAGAATAGGCGCAACTACTATAGGTATTACGATACGCCGGATGGATGCGATGTCTGGAAGAAGGTGCGTAACAATCAAATCAAAATTCAAAGCGTACAATTTTCTCCTCATGTCTTGATGCGCCAGTTCGGCAACAGGCTGTCCAGCAACCAGGTGGACTCATGACCTGAAGAAGACGGCGTGAGACCGTTGAATTGAAAAATCTCAGGACCATTAGGGGATGCCCATGTCCAATAGTGGATTACAGAGGGCTAAAAGAAGGCATTACATACCATTACATAAATGTTACATCAGATCATTTTCGAATTGTTATTTTTCTTTCAGACGATGGTGACGGCTCGGTACGGAGCCATTGCTGGGCTAATAATGTCTACATATGACGTCATGATGTTTTCACATGCGGTGGGCTTTGGTCCAATTTTGCGGCGGTCAGTATCTGGTTATTAGTTACAGTAAAAATAAAGCCTTTCGTGGTAACACCTACTCCATCTGTACTAGATGGAGTAGGCCGTAGGCCGTGGCCGTGGCCGTGGGCTAGACCAATGTCTATGTGTCTGGCCATTTCAGCTGGGCGATTCGTTAGGCGTTTCACGCACGTTTTGCCAATAGGTCATGTGTCTGGACTCTGTCCAGCAAGTTTATTCTGAGCATTATACGCTCAACTAAATAAACTAAATAACTAAATAAAATGAAAATAATTAATATACTTGGCTACGTTGACAAATAAATTGTGCAAAACATGTCAAATAAATTGTGTATTAGTAATAAGTTTTAATATTTTATAAATTAATTTGTATTACTAACATTAGTTTTATTTTTTATTTATTTATTTTTTAATTTGCATACCTGAAAAGGTGAATATGGATTGATCAAAATGCCCTGTAAAACCAATAACTAACCCATATTCGTGCAAATAAATGATTTTGATTTTTGATTTTGATATTTTTATCCCTTAACAATATGTGGTCAAGCCGCAGTACGCTGGCGTGGTGGACTAAGGCCTACATCCTTCTCATTCTAAGAAGAGTTCCGATCCTCCAGTGGGTAACGCGCGATGACGGTGAATAAAGTACACGGATGCCCCGAGCGGGCTCTCGGAGTCTCGATGCGGATTACTGTTTACTGTCTTTTGATTCACTTCCGCGGCGGCTTGAAGTGGGCGCCGGCCACCGGGAACAAAAATGACGTCACGCTAGTGGCAGGAACAGATGGGTTACAGTCATTTCATTGTTACTAAAAGGACTTTTTATTTTCTAGTTTCGCGTTCCACATGGGACACCCAGCGTTGATGGGGGCCACCTTCGCGTTGGTAGCTAATGGCGCACAGCACTCAAGGGAGAAAGACGACTCACTCAACTATTTTCTTGGTAAAAGAATAATTGTCTTGATAAGTAAATGCTTATGTTAGTAGCGGAGATAGCCCCGCCACTAAGAATTCAGTACTCTAGAGGTCCTTCTTGATGTGAGAGGAGGCCCGATCCTGCAGTGGGTCAGTAATGGGCTATGGACAGAATCGAGAGGTCTGAATTACTTAACCAATTACTTTCCAATTGTTGTCACATCATAATAGGAAACGTGCCTATTATGAGGAGAGATGAGGGAGGCAGGGAGGGAGGGAGGATTATGAGGGAGACTCCATGCTGTTCTAATTGGCATGTAAATTGCACCAACCAATAGTATTACACTTTCAGTTGTAGCCAGATATATTGAAAGTGCGAGTTAGTATTCCAGTTTCGTTTGTGTTTTTAATTGATTAGGAATTTCAACTGCATATAGAATATCTTCAAGAATATTTGCTGTAATTTCCTAAGATACCTTAGAATGGTAGACTGGAATGTCAACTTCTACGACGAACGGGTTTTATTATTTATTCTTTACTCGCAGGAGGCCTAGCCTGTGGCCCGATCCTAGCATCGTACCTGGGCTCGAAGCACGCGATCCTGCTCGGAGGCCTGCTCCTGGGGGTCGCGGGCATGATCAAGAAGGACGCTATCGACAACAACTTCACCATCTTCCCCCAGGTGAAGTCACACATGAACACTGTTAACGGCTGGAGACATGACTACACGCTGGTCCCGGATCCAAAGGAGGGTAAGAGATGACGTGACGTGTAAATAAAGCCCCGTTTTCACAAGGGGCCATGTCGCGGAGAGTGTCCAATATTGGGCCAAATGTTCCTTGTGAAAAGGTGGCTTAAAAATCCGTTCATTTTTAAATACCGTTTCACGAATCGTATTCCCAAAGAAACAAAATACTTGGAGCTCATTGGTTAATGCGAGCGGCTAGAGATAAGTGAAACAATAAGCGGTGAATGAGTGAGGCAGAGTCTAATGAAGTTCAAGCGTTGACCAATGACCAATTGACCAATGAGCGCACACTAACAATTTTCGCTGGGAGCTCGTTTCGTGGAATGAATTATATAGGATTCTACAGACATCTACTTTCCTTGCCTGTGATTATGATTGTAAATGTGAGTTCATCATAGGTCTGTTGTCGGTTTGAAATTTTGATTGTTTACTTGCAGAGATGAAGCATAGTTGCGGAAAGACGACCTGCTAAGTGTCTTCATCCATGTTATTAGTCTGACGTTAATAAAATATGATTTTTATTTTGGCTTTAATTTAAACTTGCCTATAATCCTACATCCTACTTACGTCATTCTGCTGGGAATAGAAGCAAACTGGGCAATTAGGACAAGGCAATTAGATACAAAGAACAGTCACACTCACTGCCTCAGTGTCGCATCACGACTATGACCAATGGAAATATTTTCCTATCTACCTCTCTTCCATCTTATATCCCGGGCGGATAAAGAAACAATCTCTAAATGGCGGACGGTCTCATGCTATCTCGTTCATATCGTCGCTCTGTCTATACTCGCACGTAGTGGTACGACGTACAAAAAAAAATCAGTTTGGATTAGCATTCGCGCTGTCTCGACGCACTCCATTTCGTAAAATTTTAATTCTGTTTAGTTACAACTACTGTTCTGTTATTTGTTGTTTTTGTGAAGTTTAGATCTTTGGTTGTTTAAATGACTTCTAGAAAATGCGGGGAGCTTTTTCATAGTAATTAAGTATTTTGAAGAAGAAAAGAGACTGGAGCGTCATCACCCTTTGCAATTTAGTAACGCACGGACAAGTATGGCAACCGGTTTGGACCCCAGCACGATATCGAAGATAAAACAGAAGGTTATATTTTACTTGACCTTTTTTTACTGACGCTACCATAAGTACCGGCCGCCATTACCAGATTGTTTCTTTATCCGTTCGGCTTATACCTCTGTCATCGCACTCCAAGTCGACAAGGACGAATACTGAGAGCAGCGCTTTCCCCAACTGGGTCTGCGCTTCCACGTCGCCGTCCCGATGGCCGATGGTCCAACTGTACAGGATGTCGTCCACGCACCGGTCCAGGACCCCACATTGCCACACGTGGACTATTCTGGAAATGAAAGGAATCTTATGTTGAAGCGGCGTATAGTTGGCTGTATACAGCTGGCAATTTCTATGTCATTGCGTTTCATAGAAATGTAACTCTACATGAATTTAAGTACTCTATGATGTAGGATTAAGAGGTAGTCCACATCGCAATGTGGCAGAACACTGTAACGTGATAGTATTGCAGTGATTGTGATGTCTTACGTGCTTATTACTTGACGCTATGGTTGTCGGAGCTTACTTCAGTAAACGAACACGCTGCTGTGATCCCGATTGGTGGCACCGATCAGTGGCCAATTTTTTTTCTGAAGCTCTCGTTCCACAAAGGTTAATCCACTTAAATCAATCTTATAACAAGGGAAAAATTGGTGTGAGGACTTATTGCGACAAGTTATCCAGCAGACTGTTGAAATTACCTTCGCTCCAGCACCAGCTTAATTTACCCCTAGTCTAGCTGTCTGGGTACTTCGTCATTGGCTTTATTATCATATTTCATTAATTACCTTCCAGTCAGCACCCTGATCTGATAACTACTGTGTTCCAAATCCGCATCGTTGTCCAGGTTCCTCTCCCTGCTCAGCCGCTCCACGCTCTCATACACACTCGGCTTCTTGCTCTCATCTCTCTCACACGTCACGTATATCTCCGGCAGGTGGTCGTAGAACTCGTCGTTCACTATGGGTTTCTTCGAGTTCTTGATGATCTGAGCCTCTTTAAGAGGGGAGAGGATGGAGCCGTGGGTGAGGACCCAGCGCTTGGAGAACTTGATCCCCGACGCGGAGACGGTCAGGATGTTCGCGTGTTCGCCGTCGTCGGAGTAGTTGTAGGAGACCATCACACCTTCGACCGCCATTGCTTCTGAAATTGTTATTGGCTTGACTAACATTAGGTACAGATTTACAAATAGTCTGTCTGTGACCCATAGTGACTCACTGCAGGGTCGGGTCTCCTCATAAATATAAAGCTAGTATATAGTTTTTGCGATATCGTACGCGTTTTCTTACAATTTTTTAAAAAATAAGAATTAATTAGTAAGAAGGTATCCAATAAGCCATTTTTAAGTTATTCAGAAACAAACAACTTTCACATTGATTAGTAGTATTATCAAAATAACGTTGAGACGTTAACCTACGACAACAACTTACGTATATACAAAACAATAACACTCTTATCTCCCAGTAATTTTTCTCAAGAATAGACTGACTAAACTATCGCATTAAGTAAGACAACTGCGTCCATTCCCACAAGTGCCTCAATTCATACGGCGATGGTATCATAAAACATATTTGTTCCATAAATAGCTGGAACTGGAACTTACTGGAATGATCGTAATTCCAATCGTGGAAATGGAAAATTGGATGTAATGACCGCTCACGCCGTAATTACGGGAAGGAGCGAAGTTAATGAATTTGCATTGATGATGCGGATTGATAAGACCGTTTCCAAACCGAATCATAGGATTCTTAGGTGTTTTTTTAAGTAATTGAGTAGCAAATGGGCACACAGGCCACCAGATTTTTAGTGCTCATTGTAGCTCACAACCAACATCAAAATAGAGAAGAAATCCTATCAGAGGTTGTCTGCGGGTGCTACTCGTGATAACTAAGAGATTCGTCTCAAATAAAGTATCTCCGCAACGGTCTGAACTGTTGTGCTCATGTTGGGGTACGCGTGCCCCGCCCACATAGCCGTTCTATTACTATTCTGTTTTCTATGTCCGCAACCATACCTGCTCCCAGCCGAAACACAAGGCATGAAGGCGATTTTACGGTGGATTAAGAGGCTGGCGGTAAGTACCTCCCTGGGCAAGCTACTATGACTCTTCCACCTAGGTCAAGTAAATTATAATCGATTTTGTTTAAATTTAACTCTTCCACCTAGGTAAAGTAATTATAATCGATTTTGTTTAAATTTAACTCTTCCACCTAGGTCAAGTACTTATAATCGATTTTGTTTAAATTTAACTCTTCTACCTAGGTCAAGTGAATTATAATCGATTTTGTTTAAATTTAACTCTTCCACCTAGGTCAAGTAAATTATAATCGATTTTGTTTAAATTTAATTCGTCCTCTTATATGAACATTCATACAGAGTCGCTTGGGACTAGTTTTATCAGTGAAACACTTACCTATAGGTACCATATTATAATACCGGTGCATCGGTAGAGCACCTTTTAACTATATAATTTATTTTATAGTTAATTCTAGTTTATATGTACTAATTCTACGAGTACGTACGAATATCAATAATTCAGCAATGTGAATACAAACATTTGACGTATCATCCTTGAATCTACGTATATTATTATCAGGTCATAATATCAAGGGAGCAGGATTTTAGTGTTCGTTATACATTGCTGGTTTACTACAGCAGTCTGCAACACATCTATGGAGATCTGTCACTTATTGAGCCTGACGTGCAGGTTTCTGGTGCGATGCTTTTCTTCGCCATTACAGCAAGTGACAATTATTATCCTATACGTACTATTAAAATTAGCCCCGCTGCTTGAGTAGACCGCAAACGATCGAAAAAGTTGAGCAACGAGCTAACATGGATCTAAGTATTTGTTTATTCCTATTTTGCGAAATCTCACGTGAGATTAGATGCGATTAATGGTGGCCCCCTAAATATGTAGGTAGGTAAGGATGTATAATTATGATTGTATATCGGTGATTGTGCAATGTATATCAAACACGATATTTCTACGCAGCGCCCACGTTAGGGATAAAAGTTAAATATACCATGAACACAGGGTGAGAGCTCACGATTACAAATTTGCGAAACATAACCACACCCTCGAAATGAGCTATTCATACAGCGGGTGGCCAATGCAATTTGCTAGTTTTCTTCGCCTATATAAGATGGACATGTCTTTCTTCCCCCATCACTTGACAGCGCCTGGTTGGAAGGCGCCTTAGTTTGTTTTTTTCCTTTTTGAATTTCAAACATAGTTCTGCGCCGCCCTGCGCATTCAGTCAAGGTAAGTTTAGTTTAAAATTAAAAAAAGACTATTTTTAATAATAGTAAATACTAAACCCGGATAGTTAAATGCATAATTATTATTGAAGCGTTAGTATTTGTAACGTCAATAATTTGTTTATACTTACGTCTACCATCGATTTATATACATATATTTAATTAAATACACTTTGCAACAAATTTTAGGTCAAAAACGAAATTGATAAGCTTCGTTTCTTAGTAATAATTATAATGTGAAAGTTGTGTGTGTACACATTGATACAATTTATTTTAAAACATGACGTATTTAGTTCTTTAGCTGTTCGAGAGAGGGCGCTGATTATCAGAGAGAAATAGTACCCAATGAATTACATTTTGTATGCTTAATAAAATGTTTATTTTAAGAGTAACAAAAACATAAAAGTAACTCACTTTGTCATTTGAACACGTTAAAAGAGTGTAAAAATATACCAGTACATTTTTTATTATAAATGTTTGGTAATAACTATATCTTTGCGGAAATAATATTTTTTTTATACATTGTGTGGTAATAGATTTTATTTTTTATTATTAAATTTAATGCACACGGCGAATACTATGTTTAAATTCGACCATAATTGTCAAGTTTCCGTAGTGTAGCGGTTATCACGTGTGCTTCACACGCACAAGGTCCCCGGTTCGATCCCGGGCGGAAACATTCTTAGGAGTGGACGCATTTTTTCATTTGTTTTTTTTTAATATTACTTTTTAAATAGGTATATCAGAAGAAAATATTATAAGAGAAATAAATACAGCCTTTTTTGTAGTAACGGGTTTCTTAGGAAAGATTTTGTGAATACAAATACAGTTATATTAAATTAATTAAATAAAAAAATTATCAGACAACGATATTTTATTTTATTACGGGTTCGACTTTCTATTTAAATATATATTTTATGAAACATAAAAATTTGTACTCGAAGACATTTAAAACTTTACATCTAAATTATCAAATATTTCTAAAAATATGAAAAATATAGGTAATAACAAAAAAATCTTTAAAAAGTGAAATGTATTTTTATCACATAAAAAAGTTCCTTCGAGCCGGATTTGAACCAGCGACCTATGGATTACTTTAACATGTCCTCTACAGTCCACCGCTCTACCAACTGAGCTATCGAAGGTTATTAATCAACTGTGAAATTAAAATATTGTTGATAAATGTATATTTATTTAAAATTGTGTGCTACTATGTTTTGATCCAAGTATTTTTTTTAAAATGAAAAAAGTGTACTGTGTATTTTTACACAAATACGCGTACGGGGCCAAGAAAACATGTATCTCATGTACACGTCGCTATAAAAATATTAATTAACCAACGATATGCGATGTGGAAAAAAACTTTAGCTAAAACAAACATAACCACAACAAGTTAGTTTATACTTACGATTCATTTTGATTTATGAATGGAAAAATACACAGCAATACTTCATAGCACGCACTTTTACTGATACCACAAATTGTTCCGAATGGTAATTTAGCTCCGCCCAACGAGTTCTAACTTCTACCCAAATATGTTATTAATTTTAACGTATTTATTAATGTTATTTATAAATATCTCACCGAAGATGATACACAAGGCACCGGCGTGAATGACTAACGATCTTTTGAGAAAATTGTGAGTGTCAATAAGCATGACAAAAGACGCGTAGTGATTGGAATGTTTTTTATTTATAGCTTTTATACTTTGTGTACATAAAAAAATTGTTGTTAATAATGATCGTTGTCAATATGAACACGTATGTCAACACCCTATGATAAGGAATCGGTTCTTCGATCTATTTAATTCAGGCAGTTGACAATTCATGCAATGTCACTTATTTTGAAACACTTATTTTGAAACTAAGTTCTCGTACATGAGACCAGTAAAATAGACAGTCCATAAAAAATATTTTTTCGATATAATATGAATAGTATTTGCCCTTGAAGTTGAGTTTTTTCTATTTAATCGTAACTACAGAGTACTCAGTATCCAGAGACCAGAATCTACTAATGTACCTTCATTTCGAGTGTCACGATTGTGTGTTACATGTAGTTAGTTAGTTATAGTTTCATATGACTGTTTATGATAAATAAACTATTGGACAGCGTCGCATAAGGGCTTAAAGACTTGATTGCAGTCCCGGCCGGCCATGGCAAATTCCCAAAGTAAACAATGCAGCCATTACCTTATCAATCTACTACGCTGTTTCTCGGCTCCAAGCATTGGGTCACTGTATTCTTCTAATAAAACAACTGCAATAATTTTATGCAACAGTAACGTAATCATTCACTAAAGAATGATTGTTCTCGTAACAATCCCAATTTTAGTATCCTTACTATATTATATTTGTTACTAGAATCGGGCCAGCGTTATGGACGCAGATTCGGGAATATACAATACAATAACTTTTTACTGTACGAAAACACAGTACAGGTTACAAAATCAATCAATGAAACAAGAATATTCACAATTAAGAAGATGGCTTCTACTTATAATTCTGCTTTAAAACGACGAATGCTTTAATAAAAAAGTAAGTAAAAATAAAATAAAATTTCAGATCGATTTGTTAATTTCAATACCAAGAATTCAAATGAGAAAGTCTAATTTTTAAAATTAACATTAAATTTGTGTAATATCACTACCATTTTTACTTTCCAATAGTTTTTACCCCAGAAAGTTTCTAACAAATTCGCATTCAGCCGTCTTGTAAAAAATAACAGGTGTAGCTACACTTCTATCTGAGCGACAATCGAAATTGCCAACTCGATTAGCAAATGAGCAACGAGTATGTTTAAAGTTATATTTACATCGATAAATTAACCATCGCTTTCGTTTAATTTCATCGATTACCGTCCGTCGTGTTGCTTCACCAGATCACCACCAATCCAACCGTAAACATATCAAAACGGCGAGGTTTCTCTTTTTCCTGTTTCTAATCGCGAATGTAATTGGTTACAAGGCTTACAGCAATATTAATTCTGAGAAAAAGGAATGCGAACGGGCTGTTATTAAATTGTCATGTAATTCCTCACTAGACGTTTAGTACCTCGAGTAGGTGAAGGGTCTCTGGCTTCGATGTGTACATTTTTCTTGATCAGCTCTAGGGATGCCCATTACGATACGATATATCGAAATATCGATACAGAACAATACCATATAATAATCGGTATTTAATACCATATTTTGACCACACGATACGTTTTGATATATCGTATCAATTTAAGTGTGTCATAAAATATTGTGTTATTCTTAATTCTTAGTAACAATAAATAATTTTTTTACGTATTTAAATTAAAGAACACCATAAATGATACCCGTTTTCATAAAAACACTAATTAAATCGTAAAATTCGCAAATCAAAATGGTTACGATACGATATATCAGTACAAGGGGAGGCGATATTTTTGCATATCGATACACGATACAGTTATGATGCGATATATCGATACAACACATTTTATGGGCATCCCTAATCAGCACACCTGCGTATCTAATCGTTTCTGTATCCTGGATATACCTACATAAGTAACCGATTGTATAATCACTGTTGGTTTCAAACTATGTACCGGCGGGTTCTATATTAAAAGAACAACTTTCTGTTCCTTTGCCTTTAAGTCTTAAGTGATTCATTTTAGTGCTTTTACTAACTTATGCTTGGACGGTAACGAATCGTATTAATTGTTTGATTTTTTTTTACGTTTGTAGATTTTCAAGTATTGATTGATACTCTTGCTCACTCATAAGGAAAATTGAGTACCTTTTAAAATCAAAGGCGTGCTCGATCGCTATTGGTAGAAAATGATGGTGTGACTGGCGCGCCTTGGAGGTCTGCACCGTTACGGATGTACCTACTGTGCCACTTCACCACTTGTGGCAGATCATAGCATTTTCTACCATCTATGTGATTAGAAATAACCTTTTAAAGTTATAGATCTTGTACGTTTTCCTTATAGCTTTAAATTTTCTTGATATTGACTCACAAATTTATCCGTAATAATAGTATTTCAACATAGCACTGATAACTGAGGTATTTAGGTCTCATTTAACCTTTTAAATACACCCTAGAGTAGATATCGCAAGGCCTTTTATGCGCTCAGGAATTCAGTCCTAATAGCACTGGTCTTGCTCTAGAAACACGATTTGCTCGAAATATCATTAATCACAATGTTTGTAACCTAAATTTAGCTATATCCCCCTGTAGGAATCGCACTTTTAACCAATCAGCTGACCTTACAGCATTGTTGCAATCATCCTTGTATAAATTCGGCCGTAAGCGATCACACGATCCTTGATCCTTCCGATCCCAGTGCTTGACCGACAGTTATCACTTCAATCTCTCATCTCGTTTAAGAATCTCGATCGAACCAGACACATTTGGTCCAAGACAGTTACAAAATATCAGATTACGGTCATAGTTTCTCATGTTGGCTCTTATCACGTTTATCATGTAGAATTGTAGATCAGCATTAGGGGCTCGTGGTCAAGCGAGGAAGGGCCTTTATTAGAATAAAACACAAACGCTGTCCATTCCCATAGGATTCTGTGTGAACCATCAACGGAAGCGGTCGACTCCAGAGCTTCGGTACTTAACTGTCCAATTGAACAAACGAGCGTGAGTAACCCTGGATCCGGTCCCGTGACTCTTACTATCCCTTTGAGTTCTTTTGCTTACGCTTACGTATTTTTGTATTAGTAGTACTGCTTTCAAGTATGTAAAATAATTCAGATACAATCATGTTGACGTCTGGTCTTTATCGAAACTGTGTGGTTGATTAGTTTTGTACTAACAAGTTAAGCAAGGTTACTAATAATGATATATCGGAGACCTGACCAAGACTTCTTTTGGTACCAAAACACCGGGACCCACTCACACGTCTATCGCTCCCGACAATTTGAGAAGACACGAGCGTTACGATAAGCCCACGACAATACAATAATGGACGCTCTTTTGCCTAATGGGCCGCATCCTGCACGGCCCAGGCGCAGTCCAGTCAATGCTAAGAGCCCGTTTCTCTCGCTCCGCTACGACTGACAACGTTCCCTTTCAGAAACAAGATTCCCTGTTTCGCTCGTTTACTTCGTCATAATCGTTTTTGTAATCACATTCCGCCTCATTGACTACATCCTCGCGTGGGACTCGTTCGCCTCCGGTCTGGTCGGTCACTTTGGCGACGACCGACACCCGTCGGTTACGAACGATGAGCTCGTGTGAGTCTCGATAGCGAAATCCGAACTCGAAACTGTGGTTTCGACCGACTAGTGTTGAGGATGCAGTGTTGAATTTGTGTGTGCCCGAATAGCTACTGCTGGTGCTGGTGGAGTGTTTGAAACGGATATGCCTGGCTTTCGTCGTCTGGCATCGAGTGTGAAAAAAAAGAAATTACTTTCGCCGGCTCCGTCGTCGAGTCAGTCGCCCGATTCCACTAGCCTGATGCGATAAAATTTTAGGTGAGCACGATTTAGAAGTCATTAGTGCGAAGTGGGGTATCCTTTACATTAATGAGCAGTCGGGTTCGTTGGCGTGGCTAGGTGCGTTTGCTGATGTGGTTGTCATTTCTCTCGGAAGTCACAGCTAAGGTAAGGGAAAGCGATTGGATTTTGAAAAATCTTCGTTGATCTAATAAAATTTTATTCATGATAAAATAATGAATAGAATTACGACATAAAGCATTGCGAGTGTATCTACTGTCATATTATTTTAACTATCGAATATTAATTTAAAAAAACACTCAGTCGTGTCTCATATAAATTGCATAAGTAGGTATATATAAATTAAAATGAAATGCAAAAAAATTAGAAGGCCCGTGTACTGTCTCATTTGTTGAGTTAAGCATGGACATTCAACTACATACCTACAATCTATTTTATCTTGAAATATGATATCCTATCTTTGTATGTATATCCAAATAACTAAATACCTATTGTAAAAATTATTTCAGCTCAATCAACTATTTGTAATCATCTAGCGTCAATGTGTTTAATAATTTAAATAAAAGTAATAAACAAAAGCAGTTTTATCTGCTTACTAATAATGATCTCTGACCTTATTGAGTATTAGAATACAATTTGAACGGAAAATAATGATAATGTTAAGAAATAAGTACGTAAATAAGAACGGGTTCGCTCTTCTTTAAATAATCGTATTATGTAGTACTTAACTGTATTTTATGGACGAACAATGTAACATCGTTATTAAATACCTTTTGTTGTCACGGCAGTGTATTGTTTGTTGTCGTTTTGAGGTTAGAATACAAGTTGAGTCCGAATAACAAAATATCACTTAACACGAGTCAGATGCAAACTAGGATCACGTTAACACTGAAAATGTATGCCTCATTATAATATTTTTATTACTATAATATATTCCAGACATTGTAAATTTTAATAACTGTTTCGATCTAACATTATCAGCTGTTGAACTTTGTTGTTATACTCTATACTGTGTTTCTTTTCCTGATTTCCTCTTGCTCGCTCTTAAACGTCAATGTTATGTCTGCGATGGAAATGGTTCTGCTGTGTGCTACTAGATGGCAGTATTATAAGGTATTCATATTTTCCTATTCTATTAACTTCAAAACATTTCCGGTAAAAAGTAATAGAAAGCTGGTAACGTAAATTAAAAGTAAATTAGAAAATATGGGTTTAAAATTATATTTTAACCCCAATTTTTCATATATTACATAAAAAATAACGGATAATTAAATCGATCGATACAAAATTACAAACTAAAACTTGTTGGAAATATTAAATTTCGTTTGCATTATTCATGTGATGTTTGAAAGAATCTTGTGCAAAAAAATGTATCACGGCCTGGGAGAACATAAATTTAAAATCATCTATAAATTCACGCTGACTGCTGAAAAAGGTGTAAGTAATTTATTAAGGTTACTTACACTGAAAAGAAAGCGGTTTCTCTACAATTTTTATAAACAAAACTGCAAATTATATTTTCATTTATGTATAAAAAGTGTTAAAAATTTCCTTTACATAACTAACATTTTATAATAAAACGAATTACTTACCTTTTTTCTTATATATACGTATAATTCTATTCCTAATTTTCCTAATTGGCCAATGGTAGGTCTACATTTCATTTTGATATTACATGAAAAGTAGCACCTAAACAGTCCGCTTTTGTGAAATCTGCATTCTTTGCGAGGAGATACGTATCCCAACATGAATCAGCCTTACTTTTGACTATCTTGTTCACTGTTTGCGGTACGTGCTAATTTTCACAGTTAGTATTAACAGCAGTTATTCATCCATTAATACAAAGTATGTGAAAATAGTTTTTTCTAAGAAACAAGTGACCTACTTACTTGTATCTGATCTATATGACTTTTGAATATCATACATACGTTACATCATCTAACGGAATGGATATGGGTACTTAGGAATAATAGGTAATAGGGAATAGGGTACATAGGAATTAATGAAAGTCGTACAGTGATTACCATATAAAGAGTTAAAAATTACTATACAATACTTCCTGTAAATCCGTAAAGGAAATCATCGAAAGAACTTTTACAAATTATTAAAAACCAAAAGAGTCTCTTTGACTGAAATAATTTCGTAACCATAATGGATTTTTGAACTTTGAAGCCTTAAATATGCGACACAATTAAAAAACGTTGCGTGAAACCTATTCAGCTGAAATTATTGAAATATAACCCGTCGAATGTCTAGTAACGTGATTTGACAGCAATGATCGTGATTTTCCTAATTAATTTTCCTATTAAAGGTCAATATTAAAGAAGCCGTAAAAAGTTGGGTTGATTGGGCCGGTAAATGTTAGAGATTAGTTCATTAGCGGCAACAAAACTGTACTGAACTTTGATATTATGCTTTCTTTTTGTCGATAACGAGATTTTTTGAAGGGCTTAATTGTAGGCAATCGTATGGTTTCTGAAAACGATACACATTATCGCCAACGGCATCAACATCCATCATACGAGTATATCCTAGTCTACCGATAGTCCTTTCGAATATCTGTTTGAACTGTTTTGAACCCTTAATCAATGTCATTTGAACGGGATCTAGACACTTTGAATACAACATTCTTCTTTGTGCATCCTGCAGGCTTCGATCAAAGGATAGCTCCTCCTAAGGAGCTATCTAACTGAACCCAACCTAAGGATTTCCGCCCCACCGATTCATCGGCCCTTTGAACTATTGCTTGAAAGCGTTAAAATGAAAAAAAAAGCGTTTCAATAAAAGGAACAATAACCCAATCAAACTAGATTTTGTCAATATAAGCAGCAAATCATTCGGGGAAGTGAAAGTTTTCCGTGGAGAATATTGCTACTAATAATTTTATCGATGTCAACCCCGTTTTTGATCTAATTCGCCTGCTCTACAAAGTCAAACAATATTGACTACGTGCCATTAGACGGTCAGTAAGGAATCCTTATTAATTGGTGATGCAAAGTAAACGCGTGTAGCACGTAGTTACCGACTTCTTACCGACGATTAAGGCAATATGACTCAGGTGTCATTCGTCATCATGATATTCTAAATTATCTCAGTTGACGGATGTCTATGCTTGACGTCTAATTGGCGCTGATGATTTGTCTGGTCCAGAGTAGACTGTTTCTAGAGCTTTTCCTGAAACCATTAGTGACCCACTGTAGGGTCGGGTCTCCTCATATAATGAAAAGATGTAGGAATAATGCGGGCTGGTGGACTGCACATGCTTTTGAGAAGATTATTGTTTAAAATCCATATTTTACGCATTTTCTACTTGGTATTTGCGATTAAAACATAACACAGATACAACATTTAAAAAAAAATGGTCGTTTATTTTCGATTTAATAATTTTTTAATCAATTTTAAACTTTTTTCAATAAATTGGAGTGCCAAGATTGTTTACTAAAAAGAAAAGTGTAAAAAACGGACTCTACATTATCTGTTTTAAGAAAGAAAGAAAGTGTAGAAATAGGCAACAATTACTGTCTCAGAGCTGCTCTGTGGACAACGGAATTGAACATGAGTGAGGAATCATGGGGTTGCGTAACTTTACGATCGTAAAATTTTCGCGCTTCCGTTGTTTTCCGATCTCTTTGCACACAACACAGTCATGTCATCATCGTTGGCAAAATTATAATTTCTTTACAAAACCAACAAATTATTTTTTAAATTTGATAGGTTGTATCGACGTTCTTGAACTGACAGATAAAAATTTAAGCATTTTTTCGACATTGCGATTATTACCATTAAATGTTGTTGCTTTTCTTACAGAGAAACTCAATTGTGTTTTAACTAAACTTACTGTCGTCCAAATCACCAAGAAACCACATCTTATAAGTTTCCACTTCTGCCGGCACTCCTGGAGTGCAACCCATTGTTTTTTATCTATCTTACTATGTGTTCAAGTAAAATTGATTGATGTTAGTTATTGAAATAATTATAGAGACGTGTTTCCCTTCATTTTCCACGGTCTTGATCTTACCGTTTCTAAGATTTTGCCATGATTGCACTCCCATTAGTTAGATGGAAAAACAATAAGCGAAGTTAGTCACTACAATTAGCCACCTACATCTGACGATTCTGACGTCAAAAAGGTTTAAGGTCCTGTTGATTACAGTAGTCAAGAGTGGACAGTGTATATTTATACTTATATAATATACTTTATATATACTTTTAAAAAAGAAGTCGAATCACCGTGGGATTTACCAGTGCCACTGCGATTCGAACCCGGAACCCTCTTAGTAGCTCTCTGAATCCACCACCCCTTGATTAGTTTCCTAGAACTTTGGAAGTGACGTGGCGCCCCATAAATCAAAATGGCGGATTGGAATTCAGGTAGTCTGGAAGGTTATTGTATATATGTAAAAATAAGGTGTGCGTGTGTATGTGTGTTCGTAATTTTTTCTTCTGATCCGGTCTGTATCGATATGTTTGTATGTAGTCCAATCCCGCGACTCAATATTAAATCAGTTATCCTTATCCTTAACAAGCACTTACACGATTATCTTAGTGACATCATTCTAGATCCAATATGGTGGCTTGCCCAAGATGGCGTATTTACTTGTTATTTTTTTTGCACCCATGATATGGGTATCAAATGAAAGGCCTTGCTGTGGACAATATAAAAAAAATAAAAGCTTTATTTTATGTTTTCAATAGGTATACGTTTATTACGTTGCGTATCATCTTGGAATTCATGTTCTTAGCTGCTGCTAAAGAATGTTTGCGAGTGAAGCTGCCGGAATTAACTAACATAACTTTAGTATGAGTCAGTTCCGGTATTTTTTTTCGTAAAACTATTATAAAGCTACTTATAGACGGTGCTTTGAAGTGTATTTTTCCTTAAGAATTGTTAAAGATGGAAGTATTTACTTAAAGATACTCGTGGTAAAGTCAGCAATTTATGTCAATATTTATTTATATAAATTGATTTTATCTTGTTTTCTTTGTTTGTTATATCTATTGTGTTTATCTATTTGTGCTTTACTCTATGTTTTTGTTGGTGTCATAGATCTTAAGGAAATAAACATCTTTCTTTCTTTCAATTTAAATTTTGTAAACATTCCGATCTCACTATCTTTGCTCTGTTATTTTTTTCTTACTTTTAATCTCATTTACTAATATAGAAACTTTTTTTTTAAGTTGGACTAATTTACACGTAATGCTTAATCTTTTTACGTTTTTATATAACATTTGGTGCCACTTTTTTATCAAACGCACATAAAAGTCATTGGTGCGTCTCATTGGGATTCGAACCCGAACCTCTCCAGTTAGAGATTTCATTCCTAGCCTATCTAGGCTATCATCGCTTTTTTCCTGGCCGTACTTACTGTCAATATAGATTGATGACCGATTAAATGGTGCTTTTCCTTCCGTCTACCTACTAAGAAATACAGTAAAGTACCGATATGAAAATGAATGCAATGGTATTATATGTTATAGATTACTGATTATGTAGCAAAACTTGTATGTTTATAACTTGAATATATCTTCTTATTGGCTACGACAACACGATACAACCAACTGACCAACCAATGCGACAAAATTCGAACACAGGCCTCTATATAGAATCTGTGTTTCCAATGATGTATCTGAACTTCAACACTGAAAAATATTGAAACGTCAGCTGAAAATTCAGAAATACTTTTAAATGCAAATCATAAAACTAGTTTCAAGGTGATTTAAAATAAATAGCAAAATAGGTTATAAGTTCGGACTAAAAAACTTGACCACAAAACCGAAAAATTGAACTTGACCAAAATATAAGGATGTGTTTAGATTAGGCACTTAAACGGTGCAAAACTGGTATATTTCTTTAACATTTTGACACAGATCATTTAGTATTAAAGTATGTTATATCGTGGAGAGTTCTTGAACATCGTTATCCAACCGATCACTTGTCATGTTAGTCGATTGGATTGATTCATCAAATTGGTGTTTTTGCACCGTTAGCCGTCAGTGACCAAGTTTGTACTTTGATCACAATTATCCATAGTGTAGTGGAGAGAAGAGAAATAGGTACACGAAAAATCCGTTCCCGAAAGATCGATACATTAAAAAATACTTATATTGGAAAAAAATCGAAGAAAAGTGGCACGTAGAGAAAGTAAAAATTTAGATAAGGGTTTTCGCAGGTTTGAATCGTTGCCAATGAAAAAAACACTTTTTATATTTTTTGAAACATATTAGCGGATAGTTACTGTTATTACTGTCATACGGCAACTTTATGAAATGATTTATTATGTGTTCATTCTTAATTCAAGCAATACTATAATTACTCTGTGCTCTATTCCGGATGTATTTTTTTAGGCACAGTTTATATTTGCGTCAGCGCCAGGTCAGATTTTTTGTCATTTTTTGCACTCAGTTAGTTCGACTCATGTAATGTTATTCGTAATAATAATATTATAATCATCAATCAATGCAATGCGACATCTAAATTATATGATTAAAGGATCGTTAAAGTCTCTTTTTTTATTATTACTATGAAAATTATATTTAAGGCCAGCTTTATTAAATGGTCTCCGTCGAACGAGAGAGCTTTTCGTTCTTCATTAATTTTCTTGTCTTACGCTGAAGTCTGAAAGGGACACTAAAAACATAAACGGCAACGTCGTCTCAAAGAAGACGGTGTGTAACCGTGGAGTCAGAGGGTCAGAGGGGCCAGGACTGGAGGAGTGGCGTCAAATAGGAGAGGCCTGTCTTCCAAGGACATATGGCTGACTGATGAATATGTAACATTTAAATTCAAATATTAATATTGGAATTATTGGATATGAATATGGATATTACTTGATTAAAATATCTCATTTCTTTGTGTAGAGTTAACAACTCAATTAATGAGTAACCACGTCATAAAGTAACCTCGACGTCATACCCTAGTTCTAATTACATACCTACTTACTTAAACAGTTAACTTACAGTATACTTTTTACTTAATACAGTTAAGTCATGACGAGTTACCAAACTTACATCCTAAATTACTTCTGACAGTTTTGTACTAACCTTGCGGGACTAAATACGGGACTTTGAAACCGTTTAAGCAAAAATCAGATTAATTATTAATCAGTTATAGTAGTCAAAGTTGGCTTTTTCATTCATACTTAATACTTCATTATTTATTTATTTAGGTTTGCAAATAAATTACCTTAATTAGAAATCAAAACCGTTTAAATAAATATTCTGTGATAAAATTTATTATTAACACAATGGAACTAAAAATACCTTAAATACTCGTAACCTTAAACATTAAATATATCTTTTTACAGTATATAATATAATAATTAATAAATCAAGATTACCTAAGTAGTGAACGAATCACAAGCAAAATCTTTGCAAAATCTACCTATGACGTCGATGAAATAAAAACGCAGGAAATTAAAGCAAACGACAGATAAAAAATGACGAAATCTTTTTTATAGTCAAATAAAAAGGCTTTAGCGCTCAGGGTTGAAGGCCGACTATTGTAGGTACGGTTTTTGACTTTTTAGTGTACGAGGCGCCACTTTTTTGTTGGTCTACGATTGAAAAACACACAAATCTTGATAATGCATGATGTGTTATGTATATTTTTTGTTACCTAAGGTAAGCAATACATGATTAATGTTCAAATAGAAATAAAACAAGTATAAAGTATAAATAAAATCCAGAAAAATTGAAAATTTAAAAAAAAATCTGATTTAGGTCATCCCGTAAAAGGTTGTAGTGTTTCGTCTTCTACTAACTTCTAAAAAAAGAATGTACATTGTGGGTTGCCATAACCATTACTTACTAATGAAACATCTAAAGAATTGACTGTAAGTGCATAATTAGATAGATGGCAGTAGTGTGCGTGCAATAAAGTATCTATTTCTACTTCGCGCGTCAACGGATGGAAAACAAACGTAATAAATTTTATGTGAATTCCTGAATGGGTAACAGACACATTCTTTCCAAATGTTTATTACTTAGCTTGCCGTTTCAACTTGCCAGATTTTTGCATCAAAGATTGCGGAAACGACAATAAAACGTTTTATCTATAGGAGAAATGGATATTTTATATCGAGTAAACAGCTCATAGTTCATACTCTTTCCAACAATTTAAATTTTATTTTAACTACAACATCTATCTTCGACCTGAAACTCTCTTGAAACCTGTTGAATAGTTGCATAGATCTACACGGTTGTGTATCCAGCCAAATGACTATAAACACAGGCATTTTTTCATCAACTCAGCAAATCTATTCAACGTTTAGATATTATGTGGATTATGTTTTAACTCTTCATAGGTAATAAATCATGAATCCTATGTATTTATTATAGGTAGATACAATTTATCATATTTATATATTCAAAAGTTTGATAGAGAAGTAGCAAAAAGTTTAGTGTTTTTTTACTTTACTGTCGGGTCCAGAATAATAAGAACACTAACTCTTCTGTTCTACGTATTTCAACTGAAAAATCAACACGGTTTGTCAATAAAGGATAGCCCCATAATTATGTATTTGCTTTAAATGTACAAATAGTTTTTTGTCCAATGTCATACACAAGTGCTACTGCTGAACTTTTGTTTACTTTCGACGCTTATCGGAACACTTCCATGGCTAATGGGTTTAAACGTCGCACGTGCCGCAACATTCCTTTTGTTGCGCATCCATTGCTATTTCTTTTCTGAGTGTTTACGAAACTTGCACTGTGAAAGAGAAATGGAGGGACAACATTATACTAGGAACGTGAACTTTCTGGAACAAGTATTGCCGTTGGCCGCAGACAGCGCGTCGACTCGTATACGCCCCCGTTTTACGGCACATTAGTGACAGTTGAATTTAATGCTTATTTTATCGCGATTGGGTCCATAATGGAGATAATAACACCGCCCTCCGAATAGGATTGTGTCACAATATTTGTCCAAGAGCTGGTTTGTTTTAGATCGGTTCCATGTAAAACAGACGGGGCATTCCTTCTATTGTCCTCGGCTTCAAAGAATCCGATATGTAGGCGTAGTGCACCATAATGACAGTGTTGCATGCTTGCATGTGGGAATATTATAGTGACGTACTTTTTTACTCTACATTGACGACAGCACGACAGACGCGTGTCACAAAACGCGCGCCAACTTCAAACATTTCATTGAACCCAAACGCTTACCTTCCGGGTCATTTATCATCCACAAAAATTTACAAGTAATTTTATGTACATTAGTCATGTTAAGTTTCGGTTAACTTATTTTTTTTTACTTTTTAAGCTGGTCCGATTCACCGAACGCGCAACACCGACGCGCGCGCAGACGATGACGTAAATCCCTTGTAGCGCCGACTGATACTGAAAAAAAAGTTGCCGAAAAAATGCCTTTTGACTGATCACCGGCTATCTCGGCTTCTTTCGGCCACTGCCACACAAATAATATTATGCTTTATTTTTTTGGCCATAGAATTCAAAAGCATTTTTAACGATGGCCCATTGAAGAAAGTTGATAATGATTTTATTTAGACAGTTCTGATTGGCACCGTTATTACGTCATGAAATCATAAAGGAATTTTATAATAGCGGGCTCTTTCCTTTCTCAATAAAATTGGCCTTAAATTATATGGAACTTACGATCGTACCGTTTTTAGGTATGAACCAACAAAAGTCCAACAAATCTTCTTATCTAAATATTTAATGAAAACTATTGTTAAAAAAACATGCCTCGTTTACTTTCCTTCAAATTCCTTCGTCATCAAACCAGTGAGACGGGATTTTTAAGCAAACGTCTTCCAAGTAAGTTCCAAGTCTTGTGCATCTTGACAAATGCAACCAGTCCAAACACGGTTGATCAGTCGAAGTTCCAATCTTATAGTACGAGTACCTACCCATCTATAGCTCGATGGTGTTAAATTCAATTGTATTGCTGTCACTTGTTATTCTGATTGCAGGTTCCTCCACACTCACTCCTAAGCCGACATAACACTAATCTGTCAATTAATCTGGTCTTTTTTTCTATCTTTAATTGCTCTCCACAGAATTAGTATCCATGCCTTTTTGCATCACATTATTTGTCTCCATCTTTCTTTATATATCTTTTAAAACATATTTGCTCCAGAAATTAGGTCCGATTATGGCCCGGTGTCTCCTTGGATCGTCCCAGGTGTTACTTCTGAGTTTCCTTTCGTTCCTCTATGACTTTCTCGTCTCTGTGGCTGATAGCGGTAGCCAGGTTGTAGTCTTCAATGGTGGCTGATTTTGCCTCTATGGCCTGTTTTATGAAGCTTGCGATGGCGTCCTCACTGACATCCGAGTAGTAAGTACAAGGACCTGTGTGTCTGGTGATAGCGACGACTGCATGATAACCAGTTCATGGGTCAATTAATTAATATCAGGTATGTTACAAAGTAGAATATACCCACATCACATCTATATATCTATGATAAATATCACAAAATCTTTGTTATAAAGGTTTTATTCGATAAGGCTAAGCAATAGATAATTGTTTTCTCGAATCTATTTTTACATAGTTCCTCACTCGTCCACTCACCGGTGGGTGTAGCACCGAATTCTTTCTCTAATTAGCACTACCGAAAGCAACACGCTTCCAATCTTACATCAGAATAGTCGTGACCTTAACCACACCTTAGCTGTTAAGTAGAAGTAAGACCAGTCGTTAGATTGCTCTCACTGTTCCTTGAATCAAGGGCAGTCTTTGGGTAGTTAAATAATGGTAGGCAGAAATCTTTGCGGGTACTTGTTATTCTAAAAAAGTGGCGATAGATTCTAAAAGCCCAGTGTCAGATTTGACATAGAAAAAATTATAAGTGGCAATTTTTCTCTGGAAACTTTTGGGGAACCGTCACTGGCAGACGACGCAACAGGGTGCGAATCCCGAAAATCAAAATGTAAACTGCCAGTAGCACCCCAACGATTTCCAAAGTAAAATTGCCATTTATAATTTTTGTATGTCAAATCGGACACTGGGCTTCGAAATCTTCAATGTTGGGTAGGCGGTGGGCGTGTCCTCCCCATTAGCAGTCAACCAGCAAGAGTCTACGACACTTACATCAGTCGGCCATGACCGGGCCAAAGAGCCTATCTCAAGACATGACGCCCCGGTGCATGGCATTGCATCACTCGAAATAGCCACGCAGCCACTTGAGTGTCGTGAAAGGTGTGCAGAATTGATCGTTTCGTTGATGTATGATTGTGATTGTTCCTGTAGGATTTTATCTGTATTCAGATACAGTTCACTTTTGCACCTAATGTTTGCAACCCCTGCACGCTGTACTCCCACAATGAGAACGATAAAAGTCCTACCGCTTGTCCAAATTGCCATGTCGCACGCAAAAGTTGATCACACGACAACGTCATTGCATACATTTTGTCGTATGTTAGTGCGTATTTTAATATGGACAGCTCCATACAAATTTTACAGTGCGTGTCTTTAAATTTTGTCGTTTTGGTTGGTCGTTTGGAAATGTCAGCCGATTAGGACAAGCACCGCTGAACCATTGCGGGTTGAAGGTAAGCCTACAGCAGGAGACATAAAATCGAAAATAGTTAATTTGCATTATTTTGTATTTTACTTATATTTTGCGATATTTTACCTAAGAGGGTACTTAGGTAACCAACTATAATTGATAAATTGATCACCCAGAAATTACAAAACATTTTTTGTTACAATTTCGTATTTTAAAAACGAGTTTACTGACTTTATTACAAGTTTGTACGAAACCCTTCACGCTGCCTGACTCCCACATATCTGACTTTTTATTCACAAGGGACTCGTGGAAATAAAACGATATCATAAACTTAGTATCTTATATATTATACGGATTCTAAGAGATTTCGGTTCGTCACTAGAACGTGGAGTTACTCGTACAATCAACCTAACTTTAATATAAACAAAGCCTCATTTTCAACTTTCAAGTCACTATGATTCACGTGTAAAAACCCATGACGTCAATTCAGGAAGGGTTGCTAAAACATCGTCCATTCAAATTAGCAGACAGGTAAAAATAATGATTCGGTCTGCTGTCAGATATCAAAACTTGTGGTTTTAACATAAAAACATGGGACATAAAAACAAACATAGGTAATAGGAGGGGATGACCCTAATGGAAAACATTGATGACGTCTATTTGTTACACAAATGTTTTTGTAGTCTATAAAAATAAAGTTACCTAAGCCACAATCTATAGATTCGGTTACCTACTATTGTTTACGTGGCGGAAGATATGATCATGGATATACCATGCATGTATTACCCACAGCCTTGTCGTTCTTTGCAATTCACATGGTTTAAATTATTGCTTCTGAGCTTATCCAACACCCTAAACGGGAATACGTTACTTTACAAGTCATCCATGCCGAAAGATTGTGCAAATGAAAAATTAAAGAAAAGATGTTTCCCTTATACCTATTACATTAAGTTTGTGACGCACATATTAAGTACAATAAAGCCGTATTTAAAAAGCTTTAAAATTATTCTTCAGGCATACTTACTACTTTTGAACATATTTTCCACTTTAATGGTGACGCTAATATAATAAAGAATGAGGACAAAGGCTCTTACAATTAAGATAATATAATTAATAAAAGTAATCGCGACATTTTTACGTCATAATTTCACTGCACTTTTCGTGGCCTCATGGTCAGTTGTGACGAAAACGTACATAAATGATTACAACAGGCTACCACTGTGACGACAATAACGTCATAATAATACATAGTGTACCATCGATACAAGTACCTATTTGTCCCAATATTCTTTAGTTTAGAAGTTTAGATTTTGCGTCTTTTTGATTAGATATTAAAGTTGAATAAATTCACGACTGTAATCTTTATATCGTCTAAGATAAACATTTCAAATATTGTCCTAACAAATAAGGCTTTTCGAGATTCGAGATTAAAAAAGAGAATTATCAAAATAAATGACAATATAGAGATTATACATAGAGCAATCAACTTTATTAAATATGTATCTTTCGATCACATTTTTTGTGCACTTCTATTGTTACTGGCTCCCGCGTGACCGTCATGACGTCACAACATGTCTGCAGGGATTACATAAAACAACTAATTACATCACAAGTCATATGACATTCCTCGTAAAATCTCTAACACCGCAGCTGCTGATTCACTTGCAAACAAAGTTTAATGTTATCAGAAACAATTCGAACATTATGGAGAACTCCCAGGTAAGTAGGTTTCCTCACGATGTTTTCCTTTGCCGTTTCAGCATAATTTTTATAACTCACAACTTAGAAAAGTGAATCGTGCGTGCCGCTGGGATTCGAACCCGGAACCCTCGATTCCAGGTCGAATTCTACGCCACAGGGGCTGTCTCTCTATGTAACTCTAATGTATCATGTAGATATTACTAGGTTCAGCTTTTGATCCAATTTTGCAAATGTAATGGCATTGAAAGTGAACGGTGATCCCGGAACAGCGTTTGAAGGTTATTTTTTGCATTGAGTGCATTATAAAACAATTAACAATATAATTTGTGTTGTTTATAGTTTTAATGCCAACGTGTGTTTGTTTAGCATGCCCTTTTAAACTGACTTCAAAAAGGAGGAGTCGGAATCTATTTTCATGTCGAGTACATTTTAATCGTAGGAACAGATTACTCAAAATCGCCAGAATTGTTTTCGAAATTTCTTCGTTTGTTTGAAAGAATATGCTTTTCGATTTCCGACGGTCTGATGATGGAGAGATTATGGAGTAATAGCATGATCAATCCGCGCGTATTTTAAGGTAGGAGTTTTTAATTAGTAACTATAATTATGTGATAGCAGGAGATTAGGATGAGCAGAACTAGGCGGGCGTGTCCTTCCCCGACCTGATACCCTGATGAGAACCGTTTTCTATAATCAGTGAAATATCAGTTACCTTTTGCTAAAAAATACATCGTGAATGGTCTGATTGAAACAACACTAGCGGGAGATTTCCTTTATTTGGAACTTAGACCATGATTTCGATTTTGATATGAATGGTGATTAGTGGTCCTAAACCCATTAAGTGTGACTGTTAGTGGACAGTGAGTAATTTCTTGGTTTGACCTAGGTACCTCTACGAGCTATCTATACCTTTAATGTCATTGATACGTAACAGCAATGATTCACTACGCATCGAAAGTTTGGGCTGGATGGGCTAAATATATCTCATTGTATTTTTAAATCATTACTTAACACTGGCACAGAGTACAGCAAAACGGAGATTTTAAACAACTTTAGAACGATCCGTAAAAGTAACGTGGAACATCTTTCTCATTATAAGAGGAGACCCGACCCTGCTGGTTACAGAGACCTATTTCAGTACTCCTAATGTAATGTAGGGTTTATGGTAGATATAATTCGCGTTGTAAATCAGCCTGAACGCTGTTGAGTAACACCTAAACAAGTCGAATTTAGAGTTGCCTCACCAGAGTTCTGGCATTCACTACGTAGTGTTCGTACGCCACGCAGTTCGGCCAAGCCCACCCAATCACTCAACAGAAACGATTGTTGCATCAGATGCGTATAGACAGGTAGCCGAACACCTCAAATGACTTCCCTTACCTGACACAAACGTCAAGCCATTATAGATCTTATTACAACACATAAAGATTGTTTCCCGCGCCGTCGTGAGATGAAACCGTGTTATTTACGACACGGCACAAATCACTATTACGTTACTGGTGACTAAGGAACGCCGTTTGAGTGATTTTGAACTTTATGGCTTTAAACATAAAGGTCACATGGTATGTCGTTGTGAAATGAATTGCACGCAACTAGCCGAGTTCTTCCATTCATGCCGGGGGCGTGCGCATTTTTGGAATTCCATTTTTGAATTCACGATGAATGACTTGTTGATTGATTGATCTTACGTTACGCAGCGCAGATTAATAATAGTAATAGGCACGTCTTATTGTGGCTTTTCAAATAGTGTTACTTATAACATAGCATCCCTAAATTCCTTAAACATCTCCCAGATGTTTAAGGAATTCCCCGCCAGTACGGTCTTTGACCACACATGCTTATGTCGCTAGTTTATATCCGGCTCGAAGGACCAAAAAGGTTGGAACAGCATCTTTAATTATGGAGAAAGTCTTTGTGTGTAAAATGTTTATTGTTATAACATACTTACATCTAAAATGAGTGAGGAACCCTACTACTATTATAAATGCGAAAGTATATGAGGATGAATGGATGGTTGTGGATGAATATTTGTTACTCTTTCACGCATAAATGGCTGACCAGATTTGGATGAAATTTTGGTACACAGGTAGATTATAACCATGATTAACATAATTATAATATAGGATTTTAAGCTTCCTAGTGAATAACAGTCCTTGTCAAAACAAAACTAGAAGTTCTGTTACTTATGGATTTAACCTACAAACAGTTACGGTGCCTACGACATCCGTGAGAAAATATGTAAATAGAATGCAACATGTAATATGTACCGGCTGACTTTCAATTGAACAGAATCACCAGAATGAAGCATATTTCAATTTCTAAATATCTCCACTTGCGAGAAGGTTGGAGGCGAATCAAGAAATCCGGCACACAGTAAAGCGACAATTTCATGAATTTACTTATTGTTATCGACACCAATTCGCCCGATCCTCTGCCCTTTGAATCCAACGGTTTCCCGCTGTCTTCTTCAGGTCGTCAGTCCGCCTGATCAGAGGGCGTCCTGTACTCCTTTTGCCGAGACAAGAATTTCATACATACATTGCGACTATAGTTGATACTTAAATTACTGACGCGAACGACGTATATAAAAGTCATAGAAATGGTTGCATGGTGGCCTCTAACAATGAGAAGGTACTTCCTTCAAGGTACGGCCTTAGTCCAGCACCTACTGTGTTTAGTGGACTACACAGGTCTTTGAGAAAATTATGAAGAACTCTTAGGCATGCACATTTCCTCACGATGTTTTTCCTTCATCGTCACAAAGCAAGTAGTTGTAAAGTCCCTGGGATCCGATCGACCCAGACCCCACGAGTAATATACAGAATTCTAAATCATTATGCTATCACCGCTTTTGTTTTTAAAGTGTTGTCTACCAATTTTAGCGTCCAGTTCTACTTTTATGTAAACCAAATATGAAAGTCAACTTAGAAGTTATTGCCGTTTCACAATAACCCCGACTGAACATATCACCTGCGACATTATCGCCAATAGAATCCTACAAGTGACAACTTTATTGCTACGTCTGAAACTAGCATGCATAGCATCGAGCAATGACTCCTTGAAGGCTGTTTATGATGCAAATGCGAATAGATAATGCGGTGCCAAGTGTCCCAATTGGAACTGCGGTGTTGTGACCAATTGTGCAATGTTGCCATGTTGTTGCTAAGTTAAGGGACGTTCCAGAACTTTTGACTACAAACAGTAGGTACATTACTGCTTCTATAACTTGTATATTCACCATAACCCATCTTGGAGAGCGATTTAGCACCAACAGAATCCTACAAGTGACAACTTGGCCCTTTATACCCTTTTATGGTACACTTGGGCACTACAGGGGGAGGCTGGAGCACACTCCACCACGCTGCTCCAATGCGGATTGCTGAAGAAACGAGCTAGTGGCCAACCCGTGTCGGATATTTTCAAACCGCACATAGGGCCCCCGACAAGATTGACCAGTGCCCCTTTCTCCTGGATAGAGTCTTGTGTCCAAAATGAGACATGAATGGGTTGCAGCCAGTCTTTGACTTGTTCACGTGTATCCCGTTCATGCGTATCGCTCAGTCGCCCTACTCGCGCCATGCACGCAGCGTGTCGACGCCAAGCTGTCTTCATGGCCGGTGCCAACGACTCGCCGGTGTCATGTTCTCCTGGTGCCTGCTACTTGACTTGGAACTCAATACTTAGTTAGTCATACATTTTAAATAACACTTACCTAAGATGTGGTGAATAGACATGGTGAATGAATGAGTGAATTATGGTGGTTTAGGTTCTTTTCCAAAGGTCTTGCTTGAATGATCATTGCTTGTCCATTTTACGTTAGGATATTGGTGCGATATCTGCGAATTCGTTATACATATTGGTACTCCAATATCTACTCATATTCAATCTCATATTCAAGATCAAACTAATTATCATCAAAAAATTCGACAAAGCTAATAGTGACCGAGGACAAAATTATCCTTTTTTGTCGCCTAAATCTGTAATCTCCAGAAGTATTGTCTGAGCCTGTGAGTGATTATATTATATTTTGTGAACACTTTAGCTAATATTTTTGCTATTTGTTCTATATAGAAAGTTACGTTCTATTGGTCGAACTATCGTATTTCGTATTTGCAAGTTAACGCGCGGACTACTGATAGTTTCTATCTGATGTTAATGATACAGATGAATTTGACAAATTTAAATAACTCTTACGCTACAAAGCACGACCTATAATATGAAAATACGGAAGTACCGACCAAAAGAAAAATTCCGTACCCTCATTAAAATTTTACGTAATAAAAACTTTTCCACTTCAGTTACCTACCTATCTATTTATCAAAGGATTACTGACTGGATTCTCTTCCCTTTGGACTATTTCCTTGTCCCTATAAGGTCGCGTGAATTTGCTTATCACTGATTCATCTTGCTATATTAAATAAAAGATAGATATCATGATTACATATTATGAAGCAGACACGTCTGCCTTATATTTTCTTACGAAATGAGTAGCAAACGTGCGTTCAGGGCCAGGTGATAACTGCAAGTCTGCAACCCGCTGACATCCTTTTTTACGTGGGGAAATTCATTATGGCGACGCAATTAGTTATAAATAATAATTACTAAAATATATAATTATTTCTTTTCTTCCTATTATTGGTCAATTTAAATTTAGTAGGTAATTAAATGTTTAAGTTTTTATTATTTAATTAAAGGACACTGGCTGAATGAAGGCGCGCGCATTCGACATAAGTATTTTATTTTAAAAATGGAAAGAATGCGCGCGAAGCGGCGAGCCCGCGAAAACAATAGAAGATCAGTTTTTCAATTCTAATTTGTATGCAAAATTTTCGAGTCCGCGCGCTTTTATATCCCAAATTTTCACATAAGTTTTATAATAGTATAATATCAATAGTTTTCAATAGTTAATTTTGCCTGTTTTCAATTATACATTTTTACAATATCACGCAATAGTTTTCACTACGCGTTCACCCCGCCGCCTACAGGTGTCCTATACTGTCGGGTCAGGCCCCACAGCGGTGATGCCGGACTCCTACTACGACTAAAACCCAACGGTGTTCCACACGTTGGTTGTTGGAACCCTGGGTAGACACACTGACCAAGGAATAGCCTAAGATCCTAACTTGGTTTCTCATCAGCGCCAAGATCACATCAAATAAATGATTTTCGACTGTATTTTCCTAGTCGATACACATAACAAGACGAAACAGCTGCTTTACAGCAGGTTAACGCGAGCCTGTAAGGCAGCCCCCGAACTTCTTATGTTGTGGATGTACTGCTACTCCTAAAGGCCCTGAGCAATTAAAAAAAATATAAGACATTAACAGATAATTAACATAACCTTATTATTATGAGTGAAATAGCAACAAACTCTCATCTATCCTACCTCCCTCCTTTCACATTTATAATATAGTAGGTAGTATACTAGGATAAATGAATAACATTATTTAAACAACAAAATTGTAACCGATACACTTATTTATGTACAAGCAGTAAATACTTATCACCTTGATAGCTCTCAGTCAGCTGATTGTGACGAGGAATTAGTAAATAACGGTATCTCTCACTCGTAATATTCGTGGGAAGCTTAAATACATAATACACCAAGGCTGTTTGTATTGGTTGACGAATGCTTGTTATAAATATCTTGTAAGTTTGTTACAATATTGTAATGTAGAGTCCGGCAGTGATAGCCCAGTGGCTAGGAATTCGGGCCCTTACTTGACAGGTCCGGGGTTGAATCCTAATAGCACGCATTAACGCATTGTTTAGACGGACTACACACTAATTCAGTCCAACGTTCGTCGAATCTACGGCAAACGTGGTCAGTCCATTGCCACTTTAATTGTTTGGCCCATAGGAAATATGAGACAATGGCATGAAAAAACATCGGTAACGGTCCCTATAAAATGAAAAACACTTAATTGACGCGATATCGTATCGTATCGTATGAATTCAACTCGTGCGTATACGCTCACACACGAACAATCTCGACCTAAGAAATGCTATGGGACCGCTCATATGCACTCGTTGTGGTTTAATGCTAAATAGCATTTTCTTATAGCCAATCATAGGTTATGTGGAGCTCAATGTTACATAACACAACATACTTATATGTATAGGTAGGTACAACAATAATCTCTTTTATTTGTATGTTGAAGTACTTTTTATATAACACGATAAAGTACTTTAGGATACAAGTTTCTGCGCTACTATCCTTGACATTTCTTTCGATCTGAAATATTTCATTGCATCATCGTGGGTATGCCGGTAATTGTGCATTCGCCTCTTTCCTCTTGCCTCAATGTATAAGTAGTTCAATTATCGCGTGATCAAAGTTCTTTGTACGGGTTTACCCGCATTTCGTTTTTGACCGGTAAAGGATAAACCATTTTTATTGTTAGTACCTACATGTAGAGCAGCCTCCCTTGAAGAAGCTTGAAGCTTCTTAGTGCTCATTGGTGCTCCTTGAGAAGCCTTGGTGTCGCCAAGAAGGTTCGAGAACGGCTTTACCAAATTTTAGTTTATATTTGACAAAGTTATATTTGACTATTTGTTGGAGCCATCAAATAACAACCATACTTCGATATTCAGGACACCACCGAGAATCGATGCGAAATGCGTAAAGCTAGTGTTTGAGTTGAATTTCTGTATGTCTATATTGTCTATGTTCCCGTCATGTGCCATATGCATGTCTATGGCACTCACGACGTAGAAAATTCTAGTATGGACCTGTGTGGGGCTATGAGCGTGAATCGTTATTAAAGAAAAAGGCACCAATGGCGAACCAAGATGTGAGCCCAACTTAAGCTTGATTTTCTAGAGAACTCAGTCGTTGACAGTTTTAAAACGTCGGCGGATTTTATAGACTTACCGCTTAGCGTGTCACGACGACGAGTCACTCAGACGGTGTCTTGAGAATTGGAAATTGACTATCAGTCACAATACAAGTAGCATATTTATCGATCAAGATTAGCCGATCAATTGTACCACTCATAAACACATATCTCATACATTCATAGCCCCGCTGCTTGAGTAGATCGCAAGCGATCGAAAATGATAGGCAACGTCGTTTGCCATGCCTGCCGTCGCTCTACCTATGGGTGTTCGCTAGTGGCGAATTACATGCGCGCTTTCATGCTACGAAGTATTAACTTATAAAGTCGTCGGTCCCAGTCCTTATCGATAAATAGCAGTCGATAAACCTTATCGGCGGCCTTCTAGGTTTGAAATAGTCGGATATGGATTAGCCCACGTATGTATCTTCACCAATCCGCATTGCTCCAGGCCAACTGAACGGGTAGAGACCCAACAACAAAGACAGCCAGTCATAGTTATAATATTCGGAAGGATTCTTTCTGGATTCTTACGAGTACATACCGGGGATCTATTACAAAACAAAGCGAAAACGAAGGATACGATTCGTTATCAATAACATAATCTCGTAATCAGCGCTGCGTAACGCTAACTGTTAAATGATAAGAGTATATAGGTATAATTATTAGGTGTGTTTACTAAACATAAATATTTTCTTTCTTATGTTCCTTCGATTTAAAATAGTGAACTGTGCACGCATCGCGATGCGGTGAGTGACTAATCATGATTTCTGTTTGTTGTTTATTTATACTGAAGATAACTGGCTATTGAATAGCCCTGGGACGTTTTGTATAATTATGGGAAATTTACAAAAAGTCTCACATAACTCACACACGTCTTTCTGGTCCCAAATTAGGGGGTAAGCCTGTGTCGTGGTAACTTTTAGGGGAATCTAAAATAATAAAACGAAAAATGAAGACTTACGAATCTTTTCTATATTTCAATTACAATAATGACAGTTCTTATTTTCAATATCGAATTTTCGAGACTCGTTATCTCCGCATAAATAATGAATTTTTCATTTTTGTAAGCCAAAAAGTTTTTGGGCCAAATTTGCCACCCACTAAAATTTTAGTCCCCTAGCCTTCAGCCTACTGTTATATCCACCACTGGTCCACCAATGACGTCACTGTCTAGCCGTCTATTTTTACATTGTCTATTACTTTACTATTACTGCCTGTTATGTCACAGAGTAGATAAGTTACAAGTTGCGGTGTTATGTGCACGCCACATGACTCAAGTTCATGATTCTTCACTTTCAGAAGAACAATATTTCACAACGTTTTAAAATATAACAGTCTATGGGATTACCTAAACTAGATCGCATAGACTACTGTCTTCCTGCTCAAATGCACCAAAAGTTAACTGTATCTTATTTCATGTTCAAAGTTTTCGATGCAGCTGCAATAGCCCAGTGCTAACAATTCGGCTTCTTATTTGAAATGTCCAGGTTCGAATCCCAGCGGAACATACCCATGACGTCCTTAAAAAGCTGCGTATCTGCGCTTTATAAGATTTAATACCACCTACTGTAATGGTAAAGGAAGACATAGCCCGCGAGTTTTCCATAAACTTTAAGCCACAGCCTAAAGAAATAACTTAAATTTCTGTTCAAAAAGCGTATACTTTGCTAAAACGATTGGAACTCTTTTTGGCGTTTACCATACGTATACACAGGGTACCATGTCAGAAAACCGAACCGTAGCGAATTAGTCTATTACTCTATAATTCTATATCGTCCGACCTTAATAACTACAAAACGATTAATCGTAAAAAAAATAATCTAGTGTCATTATTTAGCGTATAGAGTCAGTTCGATGCTAAGACCATCTTTCTGCAGCGGGGCGGTATACGAACGACACAGCCGCACCTGATTTTTTATGATAAAAATCCTTAAGTAGGTATCTTTTAAATAAGATTAAATTGGCACACCTATACTAATTACTAACCCATACTCGCGCAAATAAACTTTCTTATTTTTTTTTAAAGTTTATTGTTGCGCAGTAGATTTTATTTTGAAAAGTTTAGTGTAAGTTTACATGAGGATTTGTAGTTAAAACCTCCGCCGACAACCCCGCCTGAGTACCCCTGCATTATAGGACTTCCGACGATTTACTGACACCCTGACGACTTAACCCTGCCCTAAACTTATCTTTCAAGAAGACTTACACTACGTGTTATGAAGTAACAATCACAAATCGTTTGAAGAACATTTTTCATATATTTTCGGAATAGCCCTATTTTTCCACAAGACCACCTATTTTTTAATGCGTTATTTTAATTAATTTACGCGTTAATTTAAAGGCATGAAATAGTACATCATGTAAATGAAAATTGCATGAAAATTAAGGGTTTTTTACTAAGAAAGGTCAGAGCGTGCAGACGGCAGGAAGACTTTTTGATTTGTTAAATAAAATAAAAATTTCGATAGACAAGAGACAGGGGGAATTTGTATTTATAAATTTTGAAAGTGCGGTTTACATTAATGTGTGTACTTTTCAAAGACAAAGACAAAACGTTTATTTGCACAAATATAGGTATAGAGTTGTTACAAATTATTTAGATCAATCTATATTTACATACCTAAAATAAGGTATGCAAATTTTAATGAGAAAAATATGAAGAAAACAATGATATCTAGTTAATAAATATTTTAATTACATTACATTAAATACAATCATTTATTTCCTGTCTTCTTAATTAACTTTCCTGGCCAGTTCAAAAATAATCGCCGCTGGATACAAAACTTGGTAGTTAAATGTATGTATTGAGGATATTTAAATAACTATAAAATATAGATTTTTCCAAAAATCTACCATTGATTAATTTTTTAATCGCATCATTTCTAAAATAAGATGCCTCAGTATCTTTGTTTTTTCCGATAGCATATTTTCTGCGGAATAATGTAGTTATCACACTAACTGTTTGTAACCTTCCACGGTTACAAACAGTAAAATATTCCTATTAATTACCATTGAATGCTATAATAATTCACCGACCGCTTATGGTGGAAATGCCCTATTTTAGTTTTAAGTAATTTTATCCTCTTTTCCTTTTAGTGCGTGTCATGCCGGTATTTCGCAATATTTAAACGAAAAATGTAACAGTTTATTGTTTCTTCAGTACGTATTTTCAAAATTGATTAGTTACAGATATTTTTCATTTAACACCCTAATTCTCTTTTGTATTGTAAAGGTACTATGATTTAAATTAGTGTAAGAAATTATAGGGACTGGCTTGAAAACCCCTGAAAAGACGAGCTCCGACTTTAGACGTGCAAATGAAAGAACGTTACTTCGAGACTTTTCCACCTTGGCCTTTACTGGGGCTTGTAGTCGTGAGTGCTATTTGGAATTTGAGACTATCACTCATTTTACCGAATATTACTGTCTAGCAATGGATTTCATGTCATTAGTTAATCACAATTTTCGCAAATTTCGTAAAAATTTAAAACTTCAATTGCTTCAAAACAAAAACGTAGTTGGTACCTACAGTCCATTTGTACACTTCTCCCATTAAAAATCTGGTAATCAATCTTAGCGTATTTTTTTATTTTAATTTGCGACATAAAAATGACTCAGACACCTAATTATAAAAATTAAAAATAAATGGTCATTTCATATTGAAACAAATTTATTTTTCAAAGCAATTTTAAACTTTTTTCAGTAAAAAGTAGTGCCAAGATTGTTCACCAAATTGGACAAGAGTAAAAAAACTGTATTAGTGTTGGAGCGTCGAAGGAGAAAAAGCCGGGAAGGCTTTCCAGCTGACGTAGCGGATAGCAGAGGGCGCCACGCCTGCTGAAACAACCGCCTCATATATTCTTGAACCGGCGATCGGTCTCGGCAAACTTTGAACGCACGCGGCTCCGAACGCACGCACGGCCTCTACATTCGCGGGTGACTGTTCTCACGTATAAGCATACGTTCATTGCGCTCTCTTGCGCGAAAGTGTTTTGTGTACATCGTCTCTATCGGATAAACAGTGAGTAGAAACTTTTTTTATTGAGCCCTGTGATATCACGTTCGGCCAGTCGGCGAGACCGTAACCCGACACTGGATTGTTTCAAGCGCGACATTATTTCATGCTGTACCTTGTCGCATTGTGCACGCTGGTTTCACCTCTGTGCACCGAGTTACACGAACTGTTAACGCGTGCTCGTTTTTGACAGATGGCAGATTAGTGTGTCAGCCTGTGTCATCGTTGCAATACCGTTCAGTGTTTACTAAAGTTTATTTACCCCTCCATCGATTATCTGATAACGATCCAATTGGTCAGTGCTTCTAAATGAGCCTGAGTCACGTTAACTAGTGGCGTTTTATTCCTTGCAAATTGCATTTAATGGCAACTTCGATTGGACGGTCTGATGTAAAAAGGGTTAATTCATAGTACCTTCTTAGTAATTTTGACAGTAATAATAAATTTTACCAACGGCCGTTGGTCGTTTCAAAATTTATTTTTCAATTTATGTTTGTATGGAAATCATTATAAAGTAATTGTTTACAGTGATATAAATGTATACTTGACGAATATTTTGTATTTGTGCAATCGCCACTAAAGATAATCAATTTTGCCGCCATCTACATTTTACATAAGTGGTCGGTCTCTTTATTCTTTACAGCATTGAGTTTATTAGGTATCTGCTTTATATTTTATCTGTTGCGTAAGTTGGCGCCAGATAAGCTTGAGAGCGTTTATCTTAAATTTTGAAATTCGAAGAAGTGGGAATTCTTTACCGTTTATTATCTGATCATTAAAATGTTGACATTTTTCTATCTGCTGAAAAAAGAATACACTGCATTAAACTAAATAGAATAACATAATCATAGCATCAAGCTGGAATTGAAACTGTCTATAATTTAAATGGAGATTTTTATATTAACTACCTATGGCTTAACATAAGTATTGATTCCAAATAAAATAAAGAGAATCATAAAAAAATCTCCAGGATATTAATAATTACTTGCGTGAGCAAAACTAACTATGGATATTCTATACAAAACATATTATGGTATTTAAATCGATCAATTATATTAACACAAATATAAATACTTTCTAGAAACTCCCCAGTCCCTATATATTTCATCAGTAATTTTATTTTCATAAATTTCATGAAATTGACACAAGGAGATAACTGGTGTTAAAAATAAGCGTTGGAAAACGTCTACAAATAAGTATTTAAGAACACGGGCAGCATACATTAAATAAATAGAGATCTTCATTAAGTAGAGGCTCAGAGGGTTTTTCCAATCTATATCAAATCGATATCTCGATGTTTATTATCGATTGATCTTCCAAAGAGGAAACGCGGCATGGAACGTGCCAAGATAATCGATAAGTTGTCTATGACGTCGTCATCATGGACACACCTTCTGATCGCTTTACCTATATAGTAGATGGACGGCAAACAGGCATGCAGGCCACCAGGGGAGTCTCCAAATTTACCATTATGGCGCCATCATGAAACAATTCCTATTCACTCCTGGCCCCTGATTAACTAAGTCACAAAAGATTTCGTGCCGATATCGTATGACATCAAACCGTACGTTATTTCATGAACTCGGCACGACAAGGAATTTTAAACGTCTATTCTATAAGGCACACAATAGATTGTACTTGACTTTTAAGCCTTTTTTGACTTTTTATCACGGGTAAGACACGACATTGCCGCGATACGAGTGTGAATGGTCATAAAGACAGGCCCCCGTTGATATTATTTCAAACACCATCAGAAAAACTTCATTTGTTATTAAAACTGTCAAAAATTTGAATTATATAGTAAAATGAAAGTATGACATTACGATTATAAATAAATTGAATTGTTAGACTCCGCCTTCTGGTGACTATGGACATATATCCCTGATTTATGCGGGAAAACCTTCTACTAAGTATTGTATATGAAAGAGCAATTTGTTAATATACCAAATATTGACAAATTCGTAAAGAAAACATAAAATAACTCTGTAACTATTAAGTACATAGCCCCTGAAAAATGAAAATGACAAGAAAAATAGTTTGTTACATATTTATTAACTTAAACTGCGTAAAGATGCCTTACCTATAACAATAACATTAACCTCAACAAGTTACGTGTCTTTAAAATTCATAGTCAAATCACGTAAAATACTTATTTTGCGTAAGCCGCCTCGCCCATCGATTCTGCCACGATTTCCACACAATACCCAATTTCTATGGTTATCTATGGTTATTGTATCGATGCATGGTCGTTCAGTATGCGACCAGAGACAATTGCTGGGAATCCCGGTGGCATGCACCAATGTCTTTCGCTATATCAGATAAGATAAACAGAATGAGAAAATCCATCCCGCAGCGTGGTGGACGGCGGCCTACATCCTTCTCATTGTGAGAGGAGACCCGACCCTGCAGTGGGTCACTAATGGACATTAATGGTCATTAATGAGACAGAAGACAAACCTCACAGTGCTTAGTTCAACAATGCACATAGAAATAGTTCACCATCCTCTTTCTATGTTTATTTGCTCTTCTACTGTTCTGAAATTTTGTACAACTGCTCTGAGATTATGTCATTGAAAATAACATTTTATTATAGATTAGATTATGTTAAACGCTAACCGCCAAACTGATTCGACCAAAAAGCAAACAATTTAAGTGAACGTATGCACCTGTCGTATTAAATTATCGTTAAATTTGTAATGATATTATACATATTTGGCGATAAAAGGATGATTGAATGACATAAGATTAGATTTTCCGTAAATATGATAATATTTTTATCCATTTTCCGGTTGCTCCGTGGAAAAGACTTCAACGCGATCCCGCGGTCCCTGCCTTGAATTATTTTGGGATAAAAGTTCAAATTACGATAAAAATGACTTACATTTTCTTTGAAGTAATTTTGGGTAGTAGGTACTAATGTTGCAATGGTATCAACAATTTTAAGAACCTAACATTAATATTCGATTATCGGATTAACTATTGTCAGTTTTCCGCTTCGAAACAGCACGTTGTGCTTTAATTACAATACAAATCAATTAATAATGAAATGATTGCACCACTATATGTATTTCATAAATTATCAGAAGCATTAAAATCTCATTACATTTATGTAATTCTAATTGTTGTCACGAGCCACTTGATGCAAAAGCATTTTAAAATAATCGTTATACATATGATTAAAGTTTAAATGACTGAACTATGACTATTATAAGTTAGAGGTTAGAACATAGTATTATGACTAGGATTAAACGAATACTACGCCCAAATTGCCAACATGCCAGTATAGGAATATTCCAATATTTTTTATTATTCGTCGAACTGGGTACCTCTTATTTTTAAATGCCGGTACTTTGAAAAGCTTAGCTCTATAAATATAACTTAATCAACCGCCCAATAACAGACATCGTTATTTTTTATAAAAAAATAAGATCAAATGTCTGTGAATCTTTATTACCAATTAAAAATGTATAACATACAGGTTTTTGCATAAATTTGAATTTCCACCGAACACCTGTGAGTAATCTGACGCCGCGGCGACGTAGACAGATTAAAACGACATTAATTAAGAAATTTATGGATTTATTCTGACCGTTTACATCTTTTTTTTTCTCCAGAGTATTCCGTCTGTGAAAATTTACCATACTAGCTATTTTCAGTGAGTTCACTCGCATGAATTATAAAATTGATTTAAAAACGTTATTATACCTACTATACTATATTATATTATACTAAACGTTAATTATAAATACATTCACCCCTTTGGTGCGATTCAACAATGAACATTTGTCTCATAAAATTATACTAAAATTGTAGATTTAACTTGCATGCATGTACTTATTTTAAAATTTGATCAAGAGAAAAATAAAGAATATATACGTGCACTGAGATTTTATAAACTTTATTTGCACCTAATTTCAAACAAATCCGTTAATTTCTTCACAAAAAATCCTAGAAATAGAACATCCAATCCATCCAATTAGTCTCGCATTTATCATATAAGTTATTAAAATAAGCAAAACAATGTTGTATCGATACCATAGTGTATCGAATGGGTGTAACGTTGAAGTTCAAACATTAATGTACATTATTAGCATATTCTCACGATTCTACTGTGTGCTACAATAAATATTTATTTTAAGGCACGTTTTTTATTACTTTCGGAAGTAACATTTAAGTTATGATTGTTACAAAAGATAAAAAGGTAGGAAGGGATACATGATAGTAGATATACATGATAAAGCAATTTCGTTTCATATTATTTAAAAAAGAATAAGAATAGACCGGGGACCCGAGGGCTAGTTCCTTCTTTGAATAAAGGGTGAGCATTGCCATCCAAAGGAACCTAGCCAACTTCTTGGATACCCTGCGGCAAGACAGTGATCTGACATTTTGATTAATTCTTCATATCAATTTAAATTACAGATTCTTTTTAATGAACATTTTTTTGAACGGAAAAAGATTTGAACGATTCACTTGTACCAAGTTTTGTTTGCAGTAGGTTGCAGGAATTTCCAATGACGTATAACCCTCTATTTTAATAAGAAGGACAACAAAATAACTGACTTGTAACAACATGCTTACGCTCCGTTTTTTTATCAATGGGCGCTTCCATTCTAGGAAAGTGTTAAATTTTAATTACCAGTTTGTTTGTTTTGGATAAACGACTTGACTGCATCTTTCACAGTAGAACGTAAGATTAAAGTAACTATTATCCTCCAGTCAGTCAGTAGGTAACCCATTAATGACCCACAACAGGGTGGGGTCTCCTCTCATAACGAGAGGGATGTAGGCCGTAGTCCAACACGCTGGCCTAATGCGGGTTGGTGGACTTCTCATGCCTTTAAGAACACGAACCAGCGCGGTGGACTAAGGTCTACATTCTCATTGTCATCTTATCAGGGTCATTAATAGGTTATAGACACTATGAGCTTTATTTCAGCAGTAGCAAGATGAATTTGCTAAACACTTTCGAATAAAACCGCGGAATGAGTAGTAGGAAATTAGATGTTTTTTCCCATATTTTGATGTTTACTTTTCATATGAGTAATACAAAACAACACTGTTAAATTATGTTATTTAAAATGTTTTAGTGTTTTTTCTGTTGTCTTTACGGACAATGAGTCGGTGTTTCCCCATGTTGCCATTATTAAGAACGTAACTACGATTTATTTTTACACCAACAAGTTAAGCTATTAGTGGGTATTTTATTAGCTTTTAGTTTTATAACATAATAGGTGCATCAAGACAACCAAAATGGTCGCCTCAAATAAAACACTCAAAACTATTTCGACAGCCCTACAAAAGCGCGGTATGCCTAAACGGACCATGTTTTAAACTTAAAACGGGACAAATTTAAACATCGAAAGTTCTTTCTTGAACCTTGCTCCACAATATTTATGGTTTTTTATTATTAGTTATTAATCACGCGCAACTCGATTGCAGAGCTTAGGAATGTGGTGCTATTTACCAAATTATCCATAGAAAAAATGTACAAAAACAAACTAATTTAAAATATAACTTGATCAAATAAACAGACACAGTCATACAAACCCTATTTATACCTTTGTGGTTAAAATTTAAATATCCACATGGCGTATATCCTATCCAATAAAAAAAGAATTATCCAATAAAAAGGAAAGAAAGAAAATATAAAAAGTTAAGCGTGATATATAAATTGCGCAGTGGACACGACGCAGGTGCGCTGCACAGCGGGTCCTGGATTCGATTGCCAGCGTCGCACAAATTTGATTTATAAGTTAACATTTCTGTATCTGGTCAGGGTTATGCCTTCCTTCCTTCTTATCTTCCCTGTCTGTGTTATGTCCATGGCACCCACAACACAGGGAATTCTAGGGCTGAAAAATGGGATTTATGGTCACCATAGCCATGTCCACACGACTCGGGTGGCGTGATTACGCGGAAGTGCTAATGTCGTCCGCACACGCTCGCCCGACACTTGACCTATCCCACTCTGCCTACCTGCCAGACTCGCGTTGTGTAAGCAGGTAGAAAGCAGGTACTCACTTGATAGATGGTAGTGTCATTGTCGGTATAGGTAGGAGTTTTTTTCAACAATAGTTGCTCTCATGCTAATAGGTAACTTAAGATCCAAAGTTTTGATTACCAGTTTGCATCGGACTATGTTTAAAACTCTTGAACCGATTTTATTATGTACTTCCTTCAAAGTTGAATGAAGCTGTATGTTTTAGGTGATAGAGTTTTAGAAGTAGAGTCTCTACACAAGTCATAACCCATTGTAAAGCAGTGTTTTTTTCAAGTTATTCATCATAATATATTTCGTTTGGGGAAATTTGCTTGGTTATGACTCTTAATTAAGGCGACGTTTATCCTCATAAGTAGCAACGCGCCCACGTACAACTTCAGAAAATATCTCTATTAAATATTTAGAAGGTTCCTATAATGATGAATAGCGACGCACGGTATAAGAGAGTATCTCTATTAAACCTTAAGAAGGTTCCTATTACTTTACAAAAAAAAATGTGCTTTAATAAGGAACAAAATATACATCTTAACGTTTACACAACGTGCGTTATCAAAAATAGTGCATGATTTTTTTTCATTACGAATCGCAAACAATTAGTCAGCCCTGCTTACAAGTTTTGTTTGTATTTCCAGTAGCAAGCATTAGTTTGTGCTGTGTGCTAAACCAACACGTTTAGAATGTTTCTTTGCTGTTCAAACTATGTTGACTAAGTGTAAGCCTAGGTAATCTCAACATCCCACGGACTCACATAACTCTACTTTTATTAGGTGCTAATCTTGAAAATAAACACTATTTTGTTTGTAACTCCTATACGCTGTAATGATTGGTTGTATTTTAGATGAAATTTTGAACAAAGATAGGTATAACTACTATGGACTTTTAAAAACAAATAAGTCAGTCTCTACATCCAGTCGCTTCACACCGAAGCAGTATCATCGATGCCGTAGACTGTACACTCTATAGAGCGTATCCTCTACTTTCCTACAAATTAAATATTATACATTTAAAAAACTTTAAAAACAAATAAGCCAGTCTCTATAGTCCATTTTTATTCTCTTGTCTTATTTGGTAAACAATCTTCCCATGTCTTTTTATTTTAATTTGCGATTAAAAATAATGTAGCTACACAAAATTATAAAATATAAAAACAAATTGTCATTTAATACAGAAACAGATTTCTAGAAACTATCATTTATTTTTTAAATTGTTTTTCAATAAAAAGTAGTGCCAAGATTGTTTACCAAATAAGACAAGGGAACAAAAATGGACTGTACGACTATCCAGTCGCTTCACACCGATGCTGTGGACTCCATAGAGCGTATCCTCTATTTCCCTACAAATTAAATATTATCTGGTTATAGAAAGCTTGTCGGCTCCGTAATGCATCGATGGGGCCCGAGACGCGGCGGCGGCTCAAAGCGGACCAACCGCCTCGAACGACCACCTGTTGCACTTAGAGAGAGAGAGAGAGAGAGAGAGATAGAGAGTAGCTACCAAGACATTTTAACACGTTACGCTATTGGTAGTGAGGGATTGCTTACTTGCAAAAGTTGTAAATAGTTGACAGCGAGCATTAGTCCAGTCACTTAAGAAAATAACAAGCTGTAAACCAACATTTTGGTGTTCTAAAAGTTGTCTCAAATTCACATAAAATCTGGTTTCGGCGTCCTGAGTTATTCAAGGTCAAATCAGTTCTATGTGTGTTCTGGTTTTTAGACTGTCTAACATTTATTATAATTCAGTGAATCCTAGAATAGCTATGATTGTTTTAATGATGATGTGTCGTAATTGATTTTCTAAGCCTAAACGGGTTCATTGTTTTACTTTCGGAAGTAAGGTAGTTAATCGTTTTATTGTCAAAATTTTAAAAAGCTATAGCATTCGCCTTTCGCGCCCATTACAACAAGTGGTCAGCCACCGACCGGTCAGTCACAGATTATGAAAATTAACAACTATACGCAATGTAACTAAATGTATAAATATCGCAATTTATACTCTGTGCTTTTAGCTGCGTCGGTGCGATTATGCACTGGTTTTGCGAAACAGCTCTCCGTTCACACATTTCGTGATTTACAACCTTATTGAGCCGTACCGCGGTTTTACTGCAGTTTTAGATCAATTAAAGTGATTGTAAAGCTCGACCAGGTACACTTAGTAGCGCGCTACATTCCTGTTTGATATAGCAACACTGATTCTTTCTTTTTTAATGTTGACCCATTGACGACATAGAATTTTTTTTTATTTGACTACGAGTCAAGCGAATTAGTGTTTATTCAGCCCTAAAGCTTCACGTGGGCAAATGCATCGCGATTACCTGCCCACTGTCGGGCCTGACCCGATAGGAGTCTCCGGCAGATAGGAGACTCCGGCTAAAACCCCTCGGTGTTCCTCTCAACGGAGCTGGACCCGTGGCACCTTCTCGAGACCACGGGCATACTTTCGCATCTTTCCGTGATCAGCCGTAAGGCCCTATGGGTCATTGAACTTCGAACAGTACATGCCAAGGTTTCCCCAACTGAAACAGCGGGTTGAAAGGTAGGCGGTAAAGTATCTCTCCGGGCGATCTAAGAGGGCCCTATCTATACGAGCGGGTTAAGGGTCTAATCTAATAGAGCTCGATTATCTCCACTTCGCATTTTCGTTTGCTTCTTCTATATTTAAAAAAAGCCGCTAAAACAGAACAAGTGGCGTTTTACTGTCAAACCGTGAACTCGTAAAACTACTGAATACGCAATGACAAATAATTTTCCCAACTTAAAGACGTAATACTGAAATCGTGAACGGATGTAGGAAATTAAAAATAGCTTCAGACGTTTGCCAACTGGTCGCAGACTCTTTGGCTGCGTTCATTTTGTACTTTCTGGTTATACATCTGTTTGCCATTTGACAGGAAGCTGTTGCTGTTTTTCCTTTTTTTAAGCTATACGCCAGAAAACACGAAAGGCATACTTGAACATACGAAATACAAGTTCAAGTTTTGTTCAATTGAAATTTTAGATAATATCATTGAAATTAGAACTATTAAATACTATACATATTAATAATTAAGCCAGCCTTAGTTATATTATTATGTATCTACTTAGTTATAAAACACCTATAGTACCTACATATTTTCTGTATTTCGAGTAGGATTAGTAAAAATGTAGAGATAAAAATCAACAAACATCTAATAAATCAGAGAAATCCGGCCACAATCCGCATACAAAGTCGCGGACTCAACCTAGTTAAGTCCAGCCCGATAGAGAGTTATGAAGTGAAGCAAAATTAATCGTACTCAAGGAAATCAACGGGAGATCTAATTTGAGATACCACTCACTCCCTTTCACTATGTCTTACATTATAACTAGATGGTGTTGCTTACTTATTCATATCCCCTACGCCTACTACTGATACCGATTTGCATGAACTTACGCAGTTTCATATACTAATCGTATCGAGCTGCGATTAGATGTCAAGACAGACAGACATACTAAAAACTAACGTTTATTGTACGAATAATTTGTCGATAGTGTTCATGTCATGCTCACAGTTCAAAAGAGTAGTCACCTTCCCTATTGGCGCATTTGATCAGATAGATACATATTGAAAATTTCTTGTTTCGAAACTTGTTTCCAAATCGTAAGCGATCAAAAAAATTGTGGCAATTTGAATTCGCGTGTTAAAAATAAATATATACCCGAAAATTACATAACCGACCACCCAAACCACAACAAAATTCAAAATGAAGGCACTTCCATGGAGCTAAGCTATATGTACGGCTATGGAGCTGTCCAAATTTAAATTCTCACTGATATGTGACAAAATTACAAAATGACATCGTCGTAGAAGCAACTTTTGCATGACAATTAGGACACAGGGTAAAGTCCTATGGAGTACGCACCACAGCCTCCTGGTGCCATCGCGTTGAAATAAGCCACATATTGAAAGTTTCCATAATGACGATAAACGCAATGACAAGCGGTGCAGATTATTTATAAAGTTTGCAACTTTACCTAGTTGTTTTATTTTTAAATAAAGGACGACATACACAGTCGAGTGCAGCGACTAGGACCGAGGCGTCGCCGTGTCTCCGTGTGTAGACCCGTGCACACATGGTCACGAGTGGCAAGAGTAGAGGCAAGTGTAAAGCCATCGAATGTAAACAACGTAAAGAAGGCAATTTATTCGCAACCAACAAACTTTTCACCTTACCAGACTCGTAACGCGTCCGTTGAAGCATGCTTTCCTAGAATTTAGGCGGGTTCAAGTCAGTTCGTTTGTTAATCTCCCATTATCTGTCAACTCCAATTACCTTACTCGTTAAACCGTATCGACAATAGCTGTTTTTACACCCGTCGGTGTACTCTCAAGACCGGCTCGTGAACAGAGCATAGACAACGCAATTACCCGCATTAAGCAAAAAACCGGACATTGCTCGAACGATAAGCTTCCCATCAATGGTACAGTAAATGGACTATTAGCGGCTATTAATAAGTGATAAAAAGTGCTCAGTGCAGTATACATAAAGTGAGTGTACGTCCCGTTTTTTAGCTACTCTGTACGTTCCGTTTTGAACGTTCTGTTTTTAGCTACTCTTTCCCGGTGTGCCCACGAACATCCTGGGAACACTTAAATGTCACGTTTTAGAAAAAAAACAAAACATCAGATTATGATAGGTCTGCGCGTTGCTTTCCGATGAATAAAAATAAGGGTACGGACACCCGCAACGCAATTGACAAGATTTTATCAAAAATAGTCTACATGAAGTAATAATAGAAAAAACTGATCTTAAAAGTCAAAAAGATTTCTTTATCCCAAAGATAATGGAAGAGAATTCATATCAAAAGCGTCATGGCGATCAATCAGTGTTCACTAATAACCTGATAATGATTAATTTTAGACTTTCGACGTTCCAATGTGTCTCGTTTGTTCTGAAAAATATGGTCAGTTTAAGTATCCATAGGCCCTTAGAGACGTTGCAACGCGTTGCCAAGAAGTCTGCCGCGACGCACGCACTCATGCACGCCGTGAAACTCGATCCATGCACACAGACGCAGTGGAAAATCAACCGAGCACTTGACTGCGCGTGGCAGAACGCTACGCGGTAATATCGACTTAGCGTCGCAATATTGAATCGATGCAATATCGATGCGTTCTTTTTTTAAACCAAGAGGTCTAAAACTTAAGCCTTGAATGCGTCAGGCCTTGATTTAAAAAAAGAAGGTTTAAATTCAAAAAATCGTATAAGTAGGTACCTAGCATTAAGTGACTTTTAGTAGGTACCTACGCATTTCGAATCGCCTGTTTCTTTTCATAATGAAAGTAAAATTACTTTGCAATTTGTGTTTCAATTATAAGTATATGAGAAGAAATATGAGAAAATAAACGTATGTGCAGTGCAAGCTTCATTATTATTTTTAAAGCAATTTATGCATCCGTCCTGTTTTAAAATAGACTGCAGCAGTCTAGACTGGAGATGTAAGGGAAATGACCGGAATATGTCAACCGGCTGTTTCCTTCTACCTACATCTTTAATCGACAGAGTGACATTTACGTAATATTAAAGAAAACAAGAGCTGTCTAAATACAATTTTTGTGATTGGAACCTGATTCAAGCCAACATTACTTTTGATTTCGGCCAATAACGCTCAATTATGATAATTTAATAAGTTCTGTACCAAATAATTTTATTGATTTATTTATTAAGCTATAAACATAACTTACAGTAAAATTAATAATAGTCTTGTCATCATTAGCAGTGTAAAATATAAATAGAAGAACGATAGGTCCTTTACTTGGAAAACCGCGTAGAATAGACTAAGGTCGCGTCCGCGGTCATAGAGTTATTGTAACACGAGAGGCAAATGTATTTGGGTCAGTCAGCCAAGTAGAGCGATACTTGATATTAACAGATAGAAATCACAGGTATGCCGTTACTAGTGCACACATTGTTTAGGGCAATTATTTTGCAGTTTTATTCATAGTGACGCATCCATCCATTTATTATTTCAGACAGTACCTACTGACTTCGTCCTTGTTTAAGGTTGAAGTCCATGAGTGGCAGTTACTTGTACTTACCACTTAAAACCAGATTGGTCGATACTATTTGGTACTACTCATATCTTAAAAAAAACTTTTAAACAATAGTCAAACAAATCTCTAGTGGTAAGAAAAATATGGAATTATGGAATTATGGCAAGAAAAATATTAGTAGGTACCTTAAATCTTCTTATAATTAAAACGCTAGAGTCACCGACACGAACTGAATTTATTTAAACTATAACATACAGTATTACATAGTCTATGGTAGATGGCGCTACTAGTTTATAGTGTGTAATATTGTCGATACACAACAGACATAGAATAACACCCCCACTTATCGCAATATTCACTAAACAATTTTATACAAAATTACCTATTCTATACAAACTATGCCAAGAAGTAACATAAATTTATAATGTTTTGCTGAACATAAACTTTTAGTTAAAATGTCAGCCGGCATATCAGCTGTTGGCAAATACAGAACTTTAACAATTTTGTCTTTAATTAGATCACGACAAAAATGATATTTGATATCAATATGCTTCGTGCGTTTGTGAAAGACTGGGTTTGCACACAGCTTCTGTGCTCCCTGGTTATCATTGAATAAGCTAATTGTGTACATCTTATTAGTTATTTCATGTTGTAATCTCTTTAGATATAATGCTTCTCTACATGCCTCAGATAGACCAATATACTCTGATTCAGTGCTAGAGAGGGCTACACATTTCTGTTTTCTACATTCCCATGATATTACACCATTAGATAGCAAAAAACACATTCCTGTATATGATCTCCTATCTACAGAGTTAGAGGCCCAATCTGCATCTACATAGCCTGTTATTTCTGAATTACCTTCTTTACAATATTTTATTCCATAACATTTAGTTCGTTTCAGATATTTTAATACTCTCTTTGCATATTCCCAATGCTCCTTTGTGTGGCAATTATTAAATTGACTTAAAAAACTAATAGAGTAACTAATATCTGGTCTAGTTAAGACTGACAAGTACATCAAACTACCAATTAGTTGTTGATAGGGCACATGACTATTTACACCTACTTGACCTTTATTTATATTTAGTTTGACCTCCATTGGAGTATCAACATTCTTACAATCACTTAAATGAAATTTGTTCAAAAGTTGATCTATATAAGTTTCCTGACTCAAAGTTACATATCCTTTATCTTTATTGAAGTTTACATTCATTCCAAGACATTGTTTAACTTCACCCAAGTCCTTAATGCTAAACTTGTTAGACAAAATCTGTTTCAAGTTCTTAGTTTCAATTTTATCATTGGAAAATATAAAGAAATCGTCTACATATATTGTTACAATGGTCTTACATTTGTTAATATCCTTTATATACATACATGGCTCTATTTTTGACCTTTTGTAACCATTACTGATCAAACAATTATCAACCTTTTCATTCCAGGCTCTAGAGGCCTGCTTAAGTCCATAAATGGCCTTTTTAAGTTTCAATACTTTACAAACTGAACTACCACTATTATAACACTCTGGCATTTTCATATAAATGGTTTCCTCTAAATCACCATTCAAGAACGCAGTCTTTACATCTAAATGGTTGACATCTAAACCTAACTTTACAGACAATGCAAATAATAGTCTAAGTGTTGTATGTCTCACTACAGGTGAAAATGTTTCTGTGTAGTCTACACCATGTTTTTGGGTGAAGCCCTTTGCAACTAGACGAGCACGGTAACGCACATTGTTCTCACTATCGTATTTTTTCCGCAAAACCCACTTGCACTGCACTATAGTACCATCTTTTGGTACCTCTACCAGTTCCCACGCATTATTTTTTTCAAACGACCGTAACTCATCCTGCACTGCCACTAACCACTGTGCTTTCTCAGGACCTTCCAAGGCTTCTTGTAATGATATCTCACCCGTGAACAAGTTGTCATCTTCTATACAAGCACTTGTAAATCCATATCTGTCTGGCTGCTGCCTACGCCGAGTACCACTTGTCATGTTGACATTGTTGAATATAATAGAGTCTTCACTGTCGGTTGTACCAGACTCAGAGCTGTCTAATGTATCATTTTCACAAGGTACATACAGTTCACCGCTGTCATCTGTGTTCAAGCTCTGTGATTGTTCAGGTGAATCTTCCTGAAGTGTCAAACCTTCTTCCCCCACTGGAACCATATTCACCTCATCTGAACAATTTTCTTGTACCTCCAGAACATTCTCTGTCTCTGTCTTCTCCAATACTATAACATCTCGACTGGTAGTGATGACATTAGACTTCGGGTTGTAAATCCTGTACCCTTTGACGTCATTGGAATAGCCGACAAGGATACATCTTTCAGACTTTCTGTCCCACTTTAATCTCTTCTGTTTCGGCACATGTACCATAACTGTACTACCGAAAACACGTAAATGACTTACATCAGGCTTTTTGCCCGTCCATATCTCAAAAGGAGTTTTATAATTTAATGATGTGGTCACAGTCCTGTTCTGTAAATACACTGCTGTGTGTGCCGCCTCTGCCCAAAACCTTTTCTTGAGACCTGCATCGAACAGTAGACACTTGGCTTTCTCAATGATAGTCCTGTTGTATCGTTCTGAGAGACCATTCTGTTCAGGTGTGTATGGGTTCGTTTTCTGATGTACTATCCCATGCGACATCAAAAAATCATCAAACTTGCTGTTGCAGAATTCTGTCCCATTGTCACTTCTCAAAATTTTTATTCTGTGATTGAGCTGGTTCTCAACCTCTGCTTTGTATTTTTGAAAACATTTTAGTGTCTCATCTTTTGTTTTCAAAAAATAAATATATGTCATACGACTAAAATCATCTATGAACAGCATAAAGTATCTAGAACCACCTATAGATGGGTTTTCCATCGGTCCACAGAGATCGGTATGCACAATATGCAGCAACTCAGTACTTCTGCTACCTTCTTTGGGAAAAGGTAAGCGGCTCTGCTTGCCCTCACAGCATGTGACACATGATGACTTTGATATATCAGTCTTATTATCAAGTGTCAATCCCTGTACAGCATCTTGCATCTTGTACAAATACTGGCTGTTGACATGACCTAGACGTCGATGCCAAACTTCACTGGACACCATCACTGCAGCTGATGAACAATATTCAGGCATGTTTAGTTTATACACCCCATTCAACAGATTCGCTGTAGCTACCAGTACTCCTTCTTGGTTAAAAATCTGACAACCATCATTGTTAAATGAAACTTTGTTTCCTTTTGAAATAAGTTGACTAACAGACAACAGATTTGTAGTCAACTTTGGCACACATAATACACCTTCTACTGTAATATCGTATTCACAGGCACGCGTCTTCGTCGTAATCTGCACATCTCCAGTACATAATACAGGTACTTTATCTTTGTTTGCCACGACAATTTCCTTTATCATAAGATCACGCGACACATTTGACAACCATTCTTCGTTCGCGGTAAGATGAACATTCGCCCCGGAGTCAATGTACCAATCGCTTTTGCTAAATTCACCATTCAGGAACACGGCGCTAAACGCATTACTGGTTGTACGTTCATTTCTATTTGTATTCGACGAATTTTTGTTCGAAAAAGTACACTGGTTGCGGTAATGCCCTGTTTGTTTACATTTGTAGCATGTTATGATTTTTGGTTTTGACTTCGACATCTTGGCGTTGTCTTTGGTCGCAGTGCTGCCAACATTCCGGTTCTTCTTGAAACTCGCAAACGCGCCACAGGAATTGAAAGCGCTATTGTCGCTACCGTTTCCGCTTTCTTCCATGTCCAACAACTTGGTTTTAATGGCGTCTGCTGTCAATGGAATGCCGCAATGCTCAATCGCCATTATCATAGGGGAATATTTTTCTGTTAATCCCGCTAACAAAAGCGATGCGACCCACTCATCATTGATCTTAAAACCCGTACCACTCAATTTTTGGCTTGTTTCAATGATTTGTGTCACGTACGAAGTCATTGAAGCGCTATTTTCGAGTCGTATAGAAATCAAACTCCTCAGTAAACTGATTCTCCTCGTAAATCCTGAGTCGTCAAATAGGTTCTTCAATTTCTTCCACAGCTCATGGGTTGTTTGTACACTTTTTATATGCACGTACAGCGACGAATCTATTGTCAGACTCAGCTTGGCTCTGGTTTTCGCGTCACCTGCTGCTCCTATTTCTTCTGGTATAGTCTCCGACTTGATGCAATCAGACATTCCCTCCAGAACTAAGAAATTCTCAGCCGCGAAAGCCCACTCAGTGTAGTTCTCCCGCCCTTTTAATTTAGGCACACTGACAAGGTAGTTCGTCGTCATTTTCACAGTCACAGCGTTAATTACAGTTTATCTCAATCAGCAAAGTCTATTTCCACTAGAAATGTCCAAGAAATTGCGAGAAAAACTAAAAAAACTGAGCACATAACCTCTTATAATTAAAACGCTAGAGTCACCGACACGAACTGAATTTATTTAAACTATAACATACAGTATTACATAGTCTATGGTAGATGGCGCTACTAGTTTATAGTGTGTAATATTGTCGATACACAACAGACATAGAATAACAAATCTCTTACAAAATGTACAGTGGCAAACACAGTTTTTCTGAAAGCCAGCATCTTTACTATAATATGTATGTCGCAACAATCAATGACAGGACAAAAAGAAAGATAAATTTAGTATTTATTACCAGTTCAAAATATACTTTTTTATTTATCAATCCAAAAATGCGTTTCAGATTCAAAATCCTTTAAGAAACAGATCTATGTCGGCCATCAAATTAGGGAGGATTTATACGACACAGTTATACCGAGGACGTGCGCCCCAGAGGAGTCTAAATTGTCATCGGAAACGCACGACTAAAAATATATCAGCCAGACTGTCGCTTGTTAAGCTGAAGCAATAAATACTACTTAATATAGTTTGTTTCGAACTGTTAATCACTATATTTTACCTTTTCTATACCAATTCACTATATTTGGTTTGACATACTCATTCAACTTTGCAGTATAATAAGCTTTATTCACTGTTGCTGGTAGTGTTTGATTACTTCTCACCATATTAATCATAAGATTCGTAATAAGTTACCATCGTGTTGTTATACTTCAAATCTCTGAATTTTGTCTTTTACCTATAATGTTTTAGGAGACTAAATTATTCTCTACATTTGTTAATCTTCTGCTGTAGAGATTATTTAAATACGACAAGAATTTACTCGTAAGTATTGAGTAACTAAAAATAGCACTATCGATAAAGTAACTACGTTCAATTACACATTATCAGCTTGCGATCTAAGAGTTAAAATCTTAAAATAAATCACGGAACGAATCGGACGCATTGTTGAAAAAAGCGAATGATTTTTCATTTCTCACATCCTAATGGCATACGCAATAAGTTTAAAAATGTTTGAATCGTATACCATTTTGAATTGGATGGCTACAATTACCTAGTAATTACGTTATAATTTAAGAAACGAATCGATTAGGATTTATTACTGAAATCGATTGATTTAATTTAATTTAATCGATTCGATCCAATCTTATCAGATTGGATAACATTATCAATCTGTCTGTAACCCACTAGTGACTATTTCTATGTGCATTGTTCAACTAAGCACCGTGAGGTTTGTCTTCTGTCTCATTAATGACCCACTGCAGGGTCGGTTCTCCTCTCACAATGAGAGGGATGTAGGCCTTAGTCCACCACGCTGGCCTAGCGCGGGTTGGTGGTTTATTTACAAATTTAATGATCTCATGTTAAAGATGATATTCTATAGATAATACGTCCATGTTCTATAGTTATTAAGTAAGACAGAAATATGCAAAGGCTGCATAACCAAGTGGTTATACCTACCATACCTGCCATACCTAACCATTTTACCTGCGGCAACCCTATTTTCGTAACCACACTGTTGTCACATCAACTCACATCAGTGCCTCAAAAGAAAACTCTAAAAAACAGTTCAATATGGCTGAGTAGTTAAAAAAAATGAATCACTTCTATAACGCGTTTTACAAAAGAAATTGTAATTTGGATTTGAATTGTGGTTGGTAAAACACTCAACCTTGCTAAAGACGTCGAACCTGTCTCATGAAATGTCTCGAGGTCTGACCAATGTGACGTTTAATAATTTAATATAATTTTAGAATACACCAGTCGGAAGCACAATAAATTCAGTTATATGTATAGGTGACCTAAAGCATACGTTTCCTTGTAGGAAACACCTAACTCGAAAGTTATTAAAATTACATGTTTAATTTATTTAACGGCATACGTTTTTAGGTTTTTAACCATCTAATCTAATGGTAAAATCTAATGGTAAAAATCTGAGCATAAAAAGTTTATAATTAGACAATAAAAAAATATGTAAATAAATAATATTAATCTGTGAGGAAAAAAAATAATCTTCGCGCTAGAACCATTTTTATCAGCTTTTTTAACAAGCGCCAATTTTTTTTACGCACGCAACCAAAGTCATCGTACGCATATAAGTGTTATGGTAATCGCATAGTAATTATGCCATAAATTACGAGTAAGCTTTACTAAAGCTATCAATCGTTACATGTATTGTTATTACATATAAATAAATGATTCATTTTGCTTGTCGGACGGACGGTTGGATTAGATTCTATTAATCGATGTTTGTAGCCTATTATTATAGGTTTGGCGCACGACAATTATATGGCGCCAGTAATAGGTATATTGAAGAGAATAAAATTGTACTGTGTATTTCAATAAAATTAACGCAGCTTGGATTTGAAAAAGCCGTATAGCAAAACGAGGCCTCATTTTACTTTAACTCATTACCTAAAACTTTTTGTCACCAGTTAAAATAAGATGAATAAAATTAATAACACTGCAAGACAAGCAATTTAATAATATAAATTGTAGTTTTTATCAATAAAATGGTTCTTAAAAGTGTACCGAAATCGGCGTCTACTCGAATCGAAATCGATTACCATAACCTGTTTTCACTTTTAATTGAATCGAAATCGAAAACAATAAACAAGAAAATTAATCGGCGTTTCCATTTAATTAGTCGTCATGAAGCGTTGGAAGTGTCGAGAAACTTCTCTTATTATGAATGGGCGACGAGTGAATGGAAGATTAAATTATGATATCTCGCAATGATAACACGAGAGTTTGGAGCGCAGCCAGCACCGAGAGGACTCAGGGTTCGTTTGGTGATAAATAAGAAGTTAATGGCACTGGCCAGACGGCGTTGACAAGTTTACTTGCCCGCCAGACGGTTTGATAAAAAGAAAAAAATAACTCGCCAAATGCGTACCGCCTTTGACTTTTTAGCAGTTCGGAGATACTAAGCTTTTTTCGCCCACCGGCGTCGCTTCCGCTCGTCTTTCGGGCCCATAACGATAACGCTGTCAGCACACGTTTGAGAACTTTTTTCTAACTTTACCTTTCGTCTGCTTATCAATGTTTATGGTTATTTAAAACGTATATTATCTGTTCTCAAAACTTCGATCGCATCACGATTTCTTAAGTAAACTCAATCGATACCTAAAATGGACAAAAATATGTTAAACACCTGACTCTGCGGGCGGTCCCAAATTAATTTACGTAAATTGAAGTACCTATCTATGACTTATTTTGGCTAGCCTGTTATGTAATAATTGTAATATGCCTCTTTAATTCAGAAATAACTTGGATATGGACGGCCACCGACCCCGTTCGGTGATTGACTGATAAAATCATTAATCTTAAAAAATAATTACGCAATGTACACTTGTACAGTCATTAATTTTATTGCTGTGATGCTAAAGTGACAGGTGATTACCATAATAAGGCGAAATTAATTTAATAAAGGTTTCTGGTATCTACGAGAATATTTTAATGTTTTTTTTACTTATTAACATCGTTAGTATTATTATTATGATTCGAAATTGATTGACACTGAATCACAAATCTGTCATATCTCATATTTGTGATTTTTGCGTCATCAACAGCCTTGGTATTTTTTAGAAATTAATTTAATTTCCTTATTATTTACTTGTTTACAAAACTTCAATGTAATAATCATATCTATTATGATAATAAGTAGGAAAATTTATTTATCGACTGTGATACAACGTCTGAAGTTAATTAACTAATATTACAACAATTGTATTTGTTGTAATATTAAAACAAAAAACGACTCAACTATAATATTGTAACAACGAATGAAACCTGAATAATTGGGTATTTGAGATCGGTCGAAAGTCTATAGTATAAATAAGCTCTTAGTTAAATTTGAAAGAAATAAGAAATGAATCAATAATTAGTTTCTGACACAGGTTTCTGATGGTTATTTGTTGACAGGAAAAGTAATATACAGCTTATACTTCATAATATTGCGTATACCTTTTGTGGTTTGCGGTAAACTTTTTGTGTACGCGTGCGTGGTGGTAGTCAAATAAACTTGTGGTTAGGTTATACAAATACAGTAGCACGGGCCAGTCATACACATTCTATTTCCTATCCTACTATTATTATAATAACGAAACTTTGTAGAATAGATAGGTAGATGTTTGTTACTCTTGCACCCAAAAACGGCAAAACATGGGTTGCAGTTGGCATGCATGTAGTCTATACCCTGAATTAACATATAGGATACTTTCCATCCCTCTCAGGATAACAGATCTACGCGGACGAAACCGCGGGCAAGGTCTAGTCTTAAATAAACAATTGAATTAAAGCAATGATTTGCTGAGTGCCAAGTTTACTAATTTCCCGTTATGACGCCAATCCAATTAAAATCCATTGAGGTTTAACTGAAAATTCGTAATCTACATAAATTACCAATGGGAGTTTGGTTGCCCAGCAACTGCTGTCGTTTCAAATTTAATAAGAATATCATAACGACCGTTATGAAGCCATTATAACTCCATTGATTTAGATAAGCAAATAGTAAAATTTGGCTATTCATAATGGATTCAAGATGAATCCATTATGAAGCTATTTAGGCACAACTGTAGTAGTAGAATGATCTCTTGGGACGCGAACTGTAACGTAGGTACTCATTATGGAGGCACAAAAGTGCATGAGTTACATTTGCCCCCTCTTGGGGACATACTCGGGGCAGTTGGGAATGATTCAGTTCTTTCCCTTCATACACTGCTCTTATGTACAGAGATACAAACCATTTTGTAGTCCTCAACAGTAGCAACGTATAAGTATACCGTCTCCTTTCGAACAACTCATTGGTCATAAAGAACAAATAAATAAATAAAAGTTTCGTCTCTTTAACAAGAGAGTAAAACTCTGTGATCAGTGACACTTCAAAGGAAGACTGGAATAGACGTCTAAGTGGTTGGATAATTCGGTATAAAATATAACAGTACATCAACAGAATTTATATTTGAAACCGACTCAGAGGCGCGTCCTCTGGTGTCGTTTGTTCTTTTGCTTTTCATGTGGTTTTAACACAAACTTTTGGAGACCTAGACCGATAAATATAAGAATTTATGGTAGATATAACCACGGTTTGGGTATTATGGTGAGACCATAGTTTATTATATTATAGATATATTATAGATTTAAAAAACAAACGAGACTATAACATCATTCAACATCGTCGTCATTTCAGCCTTTCGTAGTCCACTGCTGGACATGCGCCTGCCCTAATCGACGCCTCTCTGCCCGGTCCTGGGCCCTTTGATTGCAACGGTATCCCACTGTCTTCTTCAGGTCATCAGTCCACCTTGATGGAGTGCGGACTATACTCCTTTTACCGAGACGTGGTAGCATTCGAGGGTCTTTAAGGGCCTAATGTAATTTACCTTATTTTAATTACCACTAGGACTTATAAAAGTACCTACACCAATTTCAAAATGATTCTAAGCGTAGTGAATACAGTCAAAATTAATTACCATCGTAGGTATATCTCTGTCCTACATCTCTAGTTTCGAATCAAGTTATAAAGGGTTATTTTCGAATGTGCACATTAATTTTAATAGCACGTAATTACGTATCGCTCGTAGATACAACCCGTAGTTAAGTTCGCGTTCAAATTATTCGCGTAGGTACAATATTTATAAGGTTTATAGGTTAACGATAACGTTAAGCCTAAATCGATTTAAACATGTTTTCTAAAAAACGAATCTTAAAGTTTTTAATTCGTTTTTTTAAGTTAAAAATTTAGAGCTTTCTTTTTCAGAAAAGAGCTTAACACTTAAATGTAACGAATTTTTGTACAAACGTTTATTTTGTATCGAATGTTAGAAAAGTCGTAAACTTTAATTAACGCACTAAAAGATGAATGTGTTATTCATAAACGTAATAGGAAAGAGATCTTAAATATAATTATGTGTTATATTGTATTTTCCGTTTCAAAAGATGTTCCAGCTACTCATGTTAAAATAGGTACTCCGGATTTACGGTTTCCTCAATGGTCTGTTTTTTAAATTTACGTACGTTGCACAGTCACTCGTGTATTTCAATCTACGATGACGTTTATTGTTGTGTATTATTTTTATTTTGATTTATGTTAGTCAGTAAACATCGTAGTTAAATAATAATAATGGCCGCGTTAGCCGTTTTAAATGGTAGTTAAATAATAAGCTCTACCTGTAGGTATTTTTTTTATATGTCCAATTACATCTGTTACGAGCCAGTAGAAATAAGTATTTTGGAAGGAAAACTATTTTACTATAGTACCTACCTATTTAACTATTCAGACCTTCGGTTTCGTAATCTCGACTGTACGTATAAATAAGAAACAATCGGCTTATAATTGATTTAAAATTGAAATGCAAGATTAGATTAATTTAAGATGTGTGTTACATTATCATACATGTCGCAAGACTTGAAAGTTAAATAAAAGCTTTTAAAACAATGTTTTCGTCAAGTTTTCGCACAATAGGTAGCTGTTACCTTTTGATGCTGCTTCTGTCTTGACACGAGTAATTTCCTAGAACAGATGAAGGCTGTTCCAATGTGAATCAGGAGTTGGAAATACACGAATAATATCCGGAAAAGCTACACTCGAAATAAGACGCAGTTTTCACGTTGCAATTGTTTATTTGTTTGTTTCTCAGAATTATGGAGGTAGTAATTACATTTACATAATGCCTGTAAGAATTCTATATGTTCATGTCCGCTTCCTGTTCGCCGTTTCCGTCTTTGGTGCCACATTGGTGCAATTATGTCGTCTGGCGTGGAACAATACGATTAATGTGTTTTTGTTATGTCTTACCATAATATTAATATTGTATTGTCTATACAAATATTATAAAGAGGAAAGGTTTGATTTTTTGTTTGTTTGTTTGTATGAATTGAATAGGCTCCGAAACTACTGGGCCGATTTCAAAAATTCTTTCACCATTAGAAAGCTACATTCAGCCTGAGTAACATAGGCTATATGAAAAAAATGAAAATCCAAGATGGCCGCCGCCACAAAATGGCGGATGACGTATTTATTCCGCAACTTCCTCAATATGGGTATCAAATGAAAGGGTTTGTTTAGTAGAATAGAGCTCACTATAAAAAAATGAAAATCCAAGATGGCCGCCGCCACAAAATGGCGGATTGCATGTTTTTTTCCGCAACTACCTCAAAATGGGTATCAAATGAAAGGGCTTGATTGGTAGAATAGAGCTCACTATGAAAAAATGAAAATCCAAGATGGCCGCCGCCACAAAATGGCGGATTGCATGTTTTTTCCGCAACTACCTCAAAATGGGTATCAAATGAAAGGGCTTGATTGGTAGAATAGAGCTCACTATGAAAAAATGAAAATCCAAGATGGCCGCCGTAACAAAGTGGCGTATTAAATATTTTCCACAACTGCCTCAATATGGATATCAAATGAAAGGGCTTCATTGGTTGAATAGAGCTCACTATGAAAAAAATGAAAATCCAAGATGGCCGCCGCCACAAAATCGCGGATTACATATTTATTCCACAACTACCTCAATATGGGTATCAAATGAAAGGGCTTGATTAGTAGAAGAGCTAACAATAACAGATGAAAATGCAAGATGGCCGCCGTCACAAAATGGCGGGTTGCATATTTTTTCCACGCCTACCTCAATATGGGTATCAAATGAAAGTGCTTGATTAGTAGAATAGAGCTCACTATAAAAAATGAAAATCGAAGATGGCCGCCGCCACAAAATGGTGGGTTACAAATTTTTTCCGCACCTACCTCAATATGGGTATCAAATGAAAGGGCTTGATTATTAGAATAGAGCTAACCATAAAAAAATGAAAATCCAAGATGGCCACTGCCACAAAATGGCGGATTACATTTTTTTTCCGCAACTACCTCAATATGGGTTTCAGATGAAAGGGCTTGGTTGGTAGAATAGATCTCACTATAAAAAATGAAAATTCAAGATGACCGCCGCAACAAAGTGGCGCATTACATATTTTCTACAACTGCTTCAATATGGGTATCAAATGAAAGGGCTTGATTAATAGAATAGAGCTCATTCTCAAAATTAAAAATAAAGTCAATAGAATGAGAAGTATCAACTAACAACAAAACTAAAAACTTGAAAATAAAAATTAAATTAATAAAAATGATGTGGTGTTATGGGACACCAAGTAGGAACGAATAAGTTATAGAAATAGAAATGTGCATGTTATTCATAACTTTTTCTTAATCCTTATCCAAATAAATTATTTTGTATTCAAAATTGTTTCGATACCCGTAGATAACTATTTGCATTTTTCAAATCGTATATTCCTTTCAAAAGATATTAGGAGAGGGGCGGGCACATCTATGAAATAGGTAGGTAGCCGCGCGACTCATTCGCGCGGTAGGTTCCCTACGCAGCATGGAGGATAGAGCTAAGGAGGATCATCTGTATACATGAAAAAGTGTCTGTCGAAATGCATTAAACTAGGGTGGCGCCACTTTATTGTTGTGCCACTGTATATTTGTGTGTGTGTGTATGTTTGTAATGAATAATTTCAAAAACTACTGTGCCGATTTCAAAAATTCTTTCATCATGGAAAGCTACATTCACCCTGAGTAACATAGGCTATATTTATTGCTAGAAAAGATTAGGGACCCTTGCTAAAACTTAAGTAACGTAACCCAAGGTGTAAAAAAGTGATTAATTAATTATGTAATTACTGACATGGATGTCAGTACCCATTAAACAACTCCTCTCACAAAGAGAAGGATGTAGGTCTTTGTCCACCACGCTGGCCTGCTGCGGGTTGGTGGACTTCACATACCTTTGCGAACATTTGTTTTTATGAAATCTCAGGCATGCAGGTTTCCTCACGATGTTTTCTTTCACTGTAACAGCAGGTGATATTTAATTTTTTATAAAGCGCACATAACTTTTTTTACAACGTCATTGGTGTATGCCACTGGGATTCGAACCCGTATCCCTCGATTCAAGGTCGAATTCTAAGCCACTGGACTATCTGTTACTTCTGTTATTCATACTTTTGCTTAAATCCTTATCCAAATATTTTTCGTTGTAACTAACGTGTTAAAGTTGTTTGGTTTTCGCAATGGACTTGGTGGTGGAAAGTTGACTGTGTTTCAAAAAAGCTTTTGATATTAGTCAAATTAATAATTGGCAGAGCAAAGCCTGCCGGGTCAGCTAGTATTTAAATAAAGTAATAGACTCTAGAACCATATTTTGACTTCCGTCACACGTTAAGAGATGGCGCCACACGATCCTGAATCACGCTATCGAAGTTTTTAACATCGCTGGCATATAAATGTATGTACATTTACGGACTTCCGAGAGACGTATTTCTTTTTGCCTCTACCGTTATTTGCATAGGTAAAATCATAAAAATATATTTTAATTTTGGCAAACATTTAAAAAAACCCGCATGCTACTTAACTTTAAAAAAAGATAAGCCTGCTTTTCCATCTCAATAAAATTGTAAGTGGAAGCAATTATAATAATATGTTCTTATTATAGTCATAAAAAAATATTAAAGCAATAAAGTCACTTCCGATACTTGCCTTAGTCATTTTTCTTGCAAAGTTCATTATAAAGACCATTAAATATTTAAAATTACCTCTGTTATTAAATCCATTAAGTAAAGAGTAGGTAATAAAATCTAACTCATCTTATTCTTACGGATAGGTCTGATTAAATAAACGATAGGTGGATAGAACACATTTATTATTCCTGGAATATTAAAAATAGCTCAAGGATTAGAATTGTTACCGTAAAGTTTTATGGTAAAGAAGTTGTTAAACGTAACAGAATTACTGACTGATATTAAATGGTTTATTAAGCCAATTTACAATGACATCTGGATTATACTGGACCGGACCTTGCTGATAGTAATTAAAGTGATAATGGGCTGGCCAGATTTTCCAAGGGACCTATAAATGATGGCCGAGAAAGGTCCTTAAATGGCGACAATGACACTTGGCAAAAGGAGTAAGTGGACATACCGTCCTCCGACTAGGTATATTGTCATCAATTATAAATCAAGCAGTTAGTGGGAAACTCATAGATTCAGAGGGCCCAGGACCCTGTAGAGTGGCGTCGAATTGGACGTCACCTAAATCGATGCCACTCCTGTATGGCCGATACTTTACTTGAGGCGAAGATCTTACTCCTCGTGAGTAATAAAGCCGGATGCTTTGCTACTCATTCTTAGATAGGATTTATTCTGTATTTGCGGACGTCCATGGGCTGCAATGACCACTTAACATCAGCATGCCCTTTGTTACTCAATTACTATAAAATAATGCTTCACTATTGATCCGAGGGCGGCATACAGGTTTTGCCTCACAGCCTACTTTAAAATGTTAACATACGTGACGGATCATTTTACTTGGCAGCCACAATTAAGTAGTTAGTGCTTGATTTTCCCGCGTTGCCCCGTCACACGTAACTCTCGGTTTCAGTTCGATGAGCAAACTATACTCGTACTTGTACGTCAATCGGTAACCACTCTATTATTATGCCGTATTAAATTTATCTCTCGTAATCCAAGGCCCACCTGTGCGGTTCAACGGCACTAGACCCGACCAGTTCGTCTGGTTATTTTAACCGGCCAATATAAATTTACACCTATCGATTAATAGTTGCACAATTTTCAACCTTGCTGCGTAAGCCCCATAGCGTCGACAGCGGCAGCAGTCCCACTGACGGTTGCCCGCGAAGCGCCATTTATGTATTTATTTATTTTTTAATCTGTATCGGTCTGGACGCTCGCGATTAATGCCAGTGCCCGCGCAAAAGTAGATGTGCGTTGTTTTTTTTTCGGTCTTTTCAGGGTGGCCTGGCAATGAGAAGGAGCCTACGTGGTTGATGACCACGTCATTTAGATTTATGCACGCCTCGGGCCTTTGCGCACATCACATCGTTTATGACGAACTGATTATATGTTTGGTTAATGTGCATCTATTAATAGAATCGCGGATGGAACGACATAGCTGCTCTATATTGCTCTACGTGTCATTAAAGCCGGAGGAACGCCAAAGAAAAGGCTTATCTGAATCGCGAATGAGTCACAAAAGTTAGCCTGCCCCAGATATCGAGTCAAAAAACTTTATCTACAAGTTAATGAGCGCGTGGACCGGTTACCGGCGTTTACTTTTCGATTTTTAACGGTTTTAAACTTAACGAGTGGATTTGCGACTGTCATGTGTTCCGAATAAAACGCATTAAGTTGCCACGTTTAATGCGTTTATGTAAACGGTCGATCTAGAATGTTCCGCGGCTTTCCTGCCGAGTAGGTGTCTGCGACAATTTTCCGATAGTTGCCCTAAGTTTTTATGGCTAGTTGAATGTAGTCCTACCGCGGTAAACGCCGCTCGCCCACTTTATGCCGCCGTATTTCTAATTAGTGTGAAATGCATGGCCGTAAATGTTGCAATAAATCTTTTACGGAACGCTTTACGTCACCGACGTAATAATTCATCGCCCTGAACATTGGCTTTTTGCGGCTTACAGGGCCTAATAATCGTTTCCTCATGTTTTCATAGAACGCAAACAATTGTACTTATTTGTAAGTTAATAGAGTAATAAAACGTGTTCCCAGCGTCCGTTTGCGCGTATAATAAATCGCTAATACTGCTCATGCGACGTTAATGTTAACAAAATCACACATGATTGACATGCAATCATATTATTATGGAAATAGAAATTCCAAGTGTCTTAGTCACCTAAATAATAGCAGCGTGCACCACTAGTAGATGCAAATTCAAAGACAATTTGCGCATGGCTTGCAATGCCAATCACGACGCACGACACAATGCACTTCTGCTTTATTTAGTGCCTACAGCCGAAGACTACAAAATGTCTATAACTTTAAAAAGTATTTTATAGACGTAGCTCGTCCTTACCGCCAGCCGTTTAACCCGTTATAAGGGTGTTTGCAGGATGTTCCACATATCTTGTGTATCGGCTGGGGAGGTATGGTTGTCGGGAATACTTTTTGGCGATTTCAGGCGAACATCTTAGTCCTCATGAGTAGCAAAGTACCCGAAAACAATCTCAATACGATTTTTTTATATTTCATTTATATGGGCTGCTGTGACCACTTCTCATCAGGTAGTCTGCATGCCCTTTTTCTACTCAATTATTTTTACTAAAAACTATTTTTAATAAAAGATGTCGGTTTGTCATGGAAGCTTAAAAACAGCGCGCAAAACTCGTCCAGGTGTTAGTTGAGTGTACAAGAATCCCACGATAACCTGATATGTATTTGTATCATTCGTATTCATGATACTGCCTTTTCCGAGTAAGAGAGAATCGGTTTTCATTTGAGTTCGATAACCTGATGATGTTCTTGAAAATATTTTAATGTAACTGTAATATACCTACCTATTAATTATAAATATTTCCAATATAATGTAGGTAATCTTAGGTATATTGAAAATATTATTAGAGTATAGATTGAAAGCTTACATTAATAGACTTTTAATATGCGATATCTACGCTAAATTACGTGGTGCCATTTATTAAAAAAAAACATTTCTCCTTTCCCGCGCGAATTGCACGACAGATTAAATACGAAATTTGAATTTTAAAGTAAAACACGTAAAGATTTAAATAGTTATCGAATGTTATCGATTTGGCGATCTAGCAGGAATGCAAGCATACAGCCTCTGACTACGAAATGAAATTTAGTTAATTTCTAGCGAAATCTATTTTACAATATATCATACAACATCCAAGTATCAGGCTGTCAGCTACAGGTTTTACAAGAAATATTTACCATAGTTTTTTTTTAAATAAAGCCAATTGTAGGTGTAATCTTTAAACACTTGATAATAAATTGATTGACAACATTAAAAGTAAATAAATTTCCTACTAAGTATTTCCATATTTTAACAATGGACGATTTTAACTTTTCATCATAAATTCGTAAGTTACCATCGTAGTGATGGAGGCTCCAACATATTCCAAGATTTCATATTCTTTAGCGCTGTGTGCGTTACGAGCACGCATTTCGAACCCCTGTGCTCTCAGTGCTTTATGACGTAAGGTTGTTTAAAGTATAGTTCGTATAACTTCGTATAACTTACAACTGAAACTGTTCCAGAATGTTACGAGATTTCATGTCCTTTAATGCTGTCTATGTGTGCGCTACGAGCACGCATTTTGAACTTCTGTGCTCTCATTGCTTTATGATGTAAGGTTGTTAAAAGTATAGTTCGTATAGTTACGTAAAGCAATGCGTCAGTGTGCGTACCGTGGTAGTCGCAGACTGCGAGGCGCGGTCGTGTCGCTCTCTGGTTACAAATGAAAACATTACCACACCAGCATGCTAATACGAACCTGATTTAATAGTTATTTATTGCAAAAGTTAAAATACACATTTCTCTGTGGCATGCGCGTGCGCAAATAACCTTATCGTTGCGTTTAAGTAACCATTCAAATGAAATTTGCACGCGTTGGACACATTTTAACGAGATTTTTATTTCAAAATTTAAATTTTATTAAAATCTCTCAGTTCCATAATCGTTTATTAAATAACTTTGCTTATTCATAATCCTACAACAATTTCATTTCAGTTAATTGAGATCATTACGTCACAAACTATGAATTACTCAAGGAAAATGAAAGGGTATTCTTATGAAGCTAATGAAATGCAATACAGGACAATTAAACAAATTATTACGACAAACTAAAATAGTCTAGAACAAAGATGACACATAACTAGCCGTTTAAAATTACTTCAATTTATATACTGTGGCAGCCACGCCTCCCCAACTGAAACAGATGATAATATATGATGAATACATATAATGCTGCTAAACTTATACCATAGATGTACTCGTATTATGGCAATTTACCATTCATCTCAAATAAAATATCGCATCTCATCATCTTTATCAAAGGGTACAAAGATTTTATTTACATTATACACTTTGATTATCACCTGATAAGAAAATTACACTCATTATTATTAGTATCCTTAGTATAACTATCTATAGTCTGTGTTAAGATATTACACATTTAATAAGCTGTTCTACGAACTACTTTTTTGCACGTAACTTTTTACATTTTTTCATATCTTTAAGATCTTTTATCTTTACATCTTTAACATCTTTTATTATCAAAAAAATCTATTCATTTTTTATCCTGGCTGTTATAAATTCATTTACAAATAAAACTACTAAAATACCCATAGAACGTGAATTTCAAAGATGGCGACTCAATTCTAAATTGTAATCGGAGGGGCTCGGCACTCTCGTCGCCCGAGCCAGTTGGAACCGGCAACGCAACTCACATTTCGCAAGCCCAAGACTCACAGTGACGTACGTGTACGTCAGACCAACTTTGGCATCTGAACTACTCTGTACCCCTCGGTGACCTACATACTACATAGCGTAGCATGTGACTGATTTAAATGATGACACTGTATTAAAGCCAGCCCTCTAATAACAAGTTATAGTAGAAAGTGGGCGGGGAACTCTAGATTCTGCTGAATTGAGCACATATTAGCTTATTCTGTCCCTCTCGGGTGAGAGTGAGCTGAGTTCTACAACAGTAGATTCGAAAACATAGTCCACCGTTCTGGCCTCATGCGAGTTGGTGTACTTCGCATGCCTTTGGTAAGAATTGTAGAGCTCTTCTACACGCGAGTTTCCTTACGATGTCTTCCTTCCCCGTTACAGCAGATGACATTTAATTTTGAAAAACGCTCATAACTAAGTCATTAGTGCGTGCGACTTTAGAACTCGCACGTCACAAGGAGACCGAGTTAAAGTTCTAAATTGACTTGTCATGACTGTAGCCTATTGAATTGAGTTCCTAGTCACATTTCGCAAGGCGATGGCAGTGACGTTGGTGAACGTCAGGATCTCTTCGGTGTAATGCTGGTTTCACACGAGGGCAGGACAGTGAGACAGAACACTGGGACAGGAGAGCTTGGAAGGGCAGTGACGTTTAAATGGGGAGCGATCTAAGCGGATAAATGTATAATAAAATTTATAATACAATATGTATGACGTAAATTAAATGTGCACCAGATTGTACCTGATGATTATTTATATTTAATGAAAGCTTCTGATTTTGATTTCAAAATATAAGACGGACCGCAAGCGTAGTAATGAAGTGTCGACGACGACAACATCTACGCACAACTACTAGGTACACTGTAAACTGCAAAACAAATATCTCTGGATGAGCTCATTTAGATTGTAAAGAATGAAAAAAATAGGAAAGAAAACTTTGGATCAGAGCCTGGCTTGCCAGAAGACCAGAGTTAGTCCTGCTCTTTACACCACACAGTCCTCGCGTTCAAGGTACTTAGTTCAAAGGTAGGGGGAGCAACCTCCCCCGAAAAAATAAACCGGAGAGCTAAGGAACTGTTCTGCCTTGCTTTCTGTCAAGACAGCACTATTCTACGCGCTCAAATAGTAGCAGAACTGTGCTGCCTACATCTGATTCTGCCCTCGTGTGAAACCAGCATAATTCCTCGTTGACATACATAGTCACACGTGGCTAATTGACTCTCATTGGCCCGCGCGCTCGGACCATCGCGACCTAGCCGCTAATTGATACGCCAACCGTTTCGGAATGTTATATACATAAATATGCCACGGATCTTCGACGCAGTGCAATTGAAGCTTCTGCCCGCGACTGTGTCCGCGATACTGAAGTCCAAATGCAGAAAGAGAAAATAAACCTACAGGGTTATCAGCGCCTCTAGACTCTAGAGGAGCGAGCTGAGCAATTGCTCAAGGAAGTCTACTAATTTGCCATTATGAAATCATTCCTTATTACAAATCACTTATAAAACTCAAACTTATGTAATTAAAATGCTTCGTAATATTATAATATTAAAGGTACGTCCACATCGGTGTGCGTCGCGGAACACACTGGTGAACTCGAGTGCGTGTGTGATCAAAATCAAAAATCAAAAACCTGGTGGTTTTGAAAGATTGACATACGGAAATACGGATTGGGGGAGAAATAATCATATTCTGGAGATAACATACTCACAAAATACTTTTAAAAATTCCTTTGCTAAGTATTTGAATGGATAGATAGGCGTTTGTTATTTTACGTTAACAGGGCTGACCGCAAGGTCTATACTTTTTTACATTTAGTAATATTGGTCGAAATACAATTCGGGATGTGTCCGGAAGTCCCGGGTCATTCCCGGTGAAACTAGGAAGTGAGAGCGCAGATTCGTGCGGAGGCCGCACTGAGGTCGCCCCGAACCCGAAGGCTGCGCGCTTACCGTAGGGCTGTCAAAATATCCTTGACAGTGCGAATGATACTAAAACAGGAAGCATTTAATGGGTACAGCTTCTTTTTTGTCTTAGTTTGAATCAGTAAATTGGTTTCAATTTCAAGAATACCTTGAAATTTTAAAATTCTACTAAAATGGCTATTAATTAATATAAGTAACTTTGTTGCAAAGTGAAAGCATGTTTGTAAACTAGAATGTAAAAGTTCTAAATGCTATCCTCAATAGACAATTTCTCATCACAGTCAGTTCATAATATTCCTATTTATCTATCTTCAGGCCATATTACATATTACAGATCAATAATGGACAAGGGCCCTTCTCAACACACTACATTCAGTGCCCTATGTTTCACTCTCCTCTTCTAATCACCTACCACTCAACGCAGATCATTGCGCCATCTAGCCGAAGGACGTCGGAAATTAATTAATTAACATTAAAATTTTTGCACGATGGCAGCCCTACTTCCGATTGTCGGTCAGATAATCAGCTATTGTCTGGTAGGTATTCATTAGAATACACGCGTTTTAATGTTGCCAACAAGTTTTTGTATACAAATGAACAATTTATTCACGTACATGACTTAATTATCATGTAACTTCGCAATCGTTACATAAATTTTATGGTAATGTCTACTTGAAATGCCACCGTAAATCATTCTCAACACTTGTATAATGAGATACACTTATTAAAACGACATGTACTGTTATTTTTTAAGCCTAGCAATTGTAGCACATCTAAAATATAGGTAATTAATTGATTTTGAATCTTATTCGCAAAATGCGGATTTTTAAGCATGAGTGTATCAACAGGGAAGGTCCATACAACGATTATTCTTATCTGCAATTCGGATTGTTATGATATTTGCGACCCAAATTAAACTAAGATCTAAGGCTCTTAAGATCTCGAAGGAGGATTACCAACAGCTATTTTTTTTTTTCATTAACACTGGTACCTATCAGTTAGGTTATTATTTGATACAAAAATCAGAGAAGCCAATGCCTCGTGCACAGCCCCTGCATGAGGGATCTTAAAATTGAAAATTTTCCAATCGGCTAGATAATAAACAGTATATAAAACAGAAATAATAAAATTTTCAAAAGAGAAATGTCAGAAGTCGTGACATTTAAATGCAATTAAGTAAATTAATGCGTAGTGCTACTAATTAGGGTGCCGCAGCGAATTGCAAATTTCAATACGCGACAACTTAATAACAAATTTGATTGCGGCTTACGTATTATAATTATCGCCGTCTTAATATAGACTTAAGGCTAAAAAAAAACATTGATCAGATTTTATTCGAGTTATTATATTGGAAATATGATAAATCTGACTTCCCGTGTGAACAACGGTAAATTACAAACTAAATAAAACAGCGACGATGATTGCACATTGCGCAAACTTTTCAAACTTTCCAAAGCACTTACATTAGCGTGATCTATTTAGATCTACATCTGTGGAATAGATAACAGAATGTGACACACAGATAAGCGCAACTAGAATTTCATATGCAAAAGTAGAGGAAAATTTCAATAATCAACCAGTGGAGTGGCGAGTACCTAGTAGGCAGGCAATATTGCATTCGCAATCGAACAGGTGGTGCCTGAGCGTCTATACCCGACAACCACTGCCACAAGACCCTCGGGTCTTGCAATTCGTTGGGCAATCTCAAGGGAAAGGGGGCCACCGTAAAATTGCCGGCTTTAAATAAGGATACCTTGCGACGCACGCTTTTTGTAAACAGAATAAAATCAGTATGTTTATTGCAGTGTTTCGATGCAAATAGCGGCACCTCTACTTAGGGATGTTGAAAACGAAACAAAATATCGTTGTATCGATGTATTGATGTTTATACAAATATCAATATCGATACATCGATATATCGGACGATTTTCAAAAATATTACAGATTCAAAATAATATATTAAAGTGACTTGACTCCATAATTTCAAATGCATTTTATGGTTATCTATCATTATTATTTTTCAGGTAGATATATCATAGATCTCATGAATCGTTTACGATGATAATCATAGTAAATATTGCAGTTTTTATTGAGATTTTTGTACTTTAAAATAATTTGTATAAAACCGCAAGTACAAAATAACACAAAGTACAAAACAATTTACGAGTGAAAATAACGGACCTCTAAATTTTATGGTTTTGGTTTCTAGCTACTTAGGTAACATAAATGAAAAAATATAGTATTTGATACAATTTTCGATAGTGGATATTTTGTATCGATATATCGGAATAAAATATATCCGCAAAAAATCGCGACATATTGATCGAGACAAAAATATCGATACATCGATGTATCGATATTTTTTCACCAAGCCTACCTCTACTCAAATTTAATGGCACCGAGCTACAAGCGATTCTATTATCCTCGGTCCGTTGCAATTTGTTTTCATGCGATATTATGGATCCAGTTTTATTTTGAGTTGAATGAGATTTTTTTTAAAGCGTGTTGATGTCCGATGATGTTAGACGGCCATTTGGCTCCGTTCCCGTAGTAACAGTTGTCGCCACATCATCATTTATACCCGTTGACAGGACCATAATATTTACTCAAAACGCAACAGCAACTACGCTTTTATATAAAAAGAATCGGGAGTATTATTGTACATTATTACTATAAGCACATTATAAGTAGTACGTATGTAGGTAGGTACGTTAATTTTATGTTTTTTTTTTCTTATTAAGGACCTCGGGTACGAAACTAGTCGACCTATCCCGAAAAACTTACGTGAGTAGGTTTTATAAATAAAATAAATAAACAGTATGGGGCAACGCACACACGGCTTCTGATCCTATGGAACAAACAGTGCTCATCACACCAATATTTGTTTTGGGTAGAAATCGAATTATATACTTAGTACCTACATAAAGTCGCTTTTACACCTTCGTTTACGTGCCTTACGCGCTTCGTTCGAATTCGTATTTCGAACGGCGATTACTATCCGGTACGAAGGACCAATTATCGGCGAGCACATTCTCTTTAGCAAAAACGAGTGTATCCCACAAGGCTGCACGCATATCCTCGCCCTGGGTGGCAGCCGAGCAGTCTAGCACGTCGCGCGACGACCGCGATTTATATGCGTTTGAGTGCGTTGAGGCCCATGCGACTCACACTAACGCGGTGCTAGCCGTAGAAATGGGAAGTACGAGTAGATAGAACGGCTATGTGACGCAGGCGTAGCTACTCTACATTCTGCTAGACTGGTTTTCTCGCAATATCTTCCTTCACTGTTACAAAGGTGACACAAACCGTTTTTTAAAGAAAAGACTTGGTGGGTGTCGCTGCGATTCTCAAGTAAGAAGGCTATACCGACCGGCCTTTAATGGCCTAATGGTCAGTTGTGTCGGTTTACGACAGTCAATTAAGATAAGACTTGAGTTTGGGCGTGAATTCCGCTAAAACTACAGGGAATTCGGAACAAATAGGTTAATATGCCGTTCTGTTAATTCCTTTTTCTATGGTCCTAGCGCTCACTCCTTACCTATCCACTTAGAAACCGTGGAATCCGATGTTTAATTGATGAACCTCCTTATCGAGAGCCTCTCCGTATCATTGTATCTGTTTGGATTTTCATGTGATTGTGTTGACATCGTTCGACGAATAAGTAGATAGTAGGTAGATAGTTGGTAGTGTGTATCTTACTTTTAATTGGCCATAAATTTACAAAATCTTGTGCATGTAAAATTTACAAACCACAATTAGGGAGATGGTAGTTTAGGCAGGGAATCAACATTGTTTATAATTCGAATCTTAATAATAACGCAGACACAAAAATTTTAAAATTTTTAAAAGTTAAAAACTAAGAACCAATTGTCTGTTTAAAGCAAATTAAACTTTTTTCAATAAAAAGCAGTGCTAAGATTGTTTACCAAATGGGACAAGAGAAAAAAAACGGACTATACAAGATGTTGCTTAACCTAAATAAGATCCAATCTACGACAACCCCATCTATATAAGTAAGTTCTAGATTTTCTAGACCTCCCACCGCTAACCCGTTCCCAGCGCAGGAAAGTGTTGCGACCATTATTATAACAGACCACACACTATCCTCGAGGTATTTTTAACCAAACCAGACTGATGATTGCGTCGTTTTCTCAGCGCCGGCGGCGAGAACAGGCTGCCCGGGGCGCCTTCTAGAGGGCGGTAGAAGTCTCATTAAACTCTTTACTTTCAACATACTTATATCAGACTTACTCAACTCAGTGATCACTTATCACAACTATCTTTCTTCTTACTAGAATCAGAATCTATATGAATCTTTAAAATATTTTGAAAATATAATCTATAAATAAGTATGCAAGTTGTGTATTGTATTGTATTGTATTGTATGTAAGTTGTTTCTGCCACGTTTTACCGTCTTAGTCGGTTTGACGAGTTCTGATGGATATAAAATTAAGAACGGAATCCTAGGAAAGGTCAGCTAATTTTGTCGCGAAAATTAATCTCGTAGTAGGTAAAATAAGGTATTTATAAGTAAAATGTTTATGAAAATCATTAAATTTTAAAAAATGGCCATGGAAATAAGCTATAAACGCGTTCAAAACTGCGGACAAAACGCTGATAGTTTATCGTAAGAATGAATTTACTGCGCGCCAAATGATTCACCCGGGCGCCTAGTTAGATGCTAAGGCCGGCCCTTCGTGTTCTCATGCAAAACTCGATCAGTATAATAACTTTATTACTAAGCCGAGGCATGAATCAGGTTGAGGCACGCCTTGTTAGTGTAAGGACTCGTTGAGGCCACACAGCGAACCTGGACAGCCGTGAATCATGGGACGAGATAAGAGTTCTTTATTGAGTTGTACTTCGAAATAAATAGGCTCGGCTTTCTTTTTACTTTTGAGTTACGTTCCACTTTCGAGTTAGGTAGGTACCCAAACGTAAATATCGTAACATTCGGACGTAATATTCGGAGCTCTTCGAATTGCTCCAAAATTGCTACGAATAAAATTATAATAGTCATCGATTTTCCAGCCTCCCGGTAAAGTTCCCGCCTTATTCAGATCTGCTACTAAATACCTATCAATAAATAGACAATTCTGCGTGAGATTTAATACAGATTCTGCGTGAATCATACCCTTATACATTTCCTATAATCGACTAAATCTTTCGTGTTAAAAATAAACATTAAGATAAAGTACCTCCCCTGATCTAGAATTCCTTCACCTGTCTATTAAAACTAAGTAAGAACATTGTTTGAACCATTCCGAGAAACAACAGCGGAACTCTAGGAAACTGGTTCCTTGAGGTACAGGAACGGTTCCCACGCCCACGTATTGAGAGTAGGTACCAACCCAGTGCATATTAGTTACATTGTTAGTTACACGAAGTCGGTGGAATAAGATCTAAGTAACGACCTGCTCATTTGGGTCGATTTTAGTAACGTACTGTGTATAGTAACCGTCATGAGACGTGAGCACAGATTATCAGTGGTAGGGATATTGTATATTATCCGCCAATGTACAGCAGCCGAAAAAACGTACTGGACCAATAGACGACGCACACTGACGAACTGACGTTTGTCGAAGCAATCGTGTGCACCGCAGCGCAGTAATGTCAAACCGACCAATGAAAGTTCTGCTCACCACTCGTGACGGCAACTATAACGTGGTAACCTTTTTTATGCAGACAGTCACCATGATCATACTGCAGTATAGTAATACATATTTACTTTTAAAACAGTGCTGGAAGTTTTGTCGTTTCATGTTCCATTTGACACATTTAACCTCAAATAGGGAAGAACTCCTATCGAAGGATGTATGCGGGTGCTTTGCTTCTCGTAAACATCTTAGTAATCACCTCAAATAAAGTATCTCCGGCAATTACACTTCCTCAGCCGAAACACGAAACATGAAGAACAGTCATGTTGCTTTATATGGCTTATGAGGCTGGCGGTAAGGAGTTACCTCCCCGGGAGTGTTATTAGAGCTCTAGCACTAAAAATCTCTATATCTCTTACTACAATAAACGGAGTTAATCACTATACTGATGCTGCTGCAATCTAGTAGGTTTTAAAATCTGAGTTAAAAATTGGATTAACAATAAATAAGTAACTTTCACAAAAACGAATAACGCAATTACCTACTGTTATACTAATTAAACTGTCAATTAAAATTTTATATAGCCGTGAAGTAAGACTTGCATTATTTTGAAGTTCTTAATTGAGTGATATTTGCAGTAATGCCTTTTATTAGTCTTGGGATGATGGTTCCGTTTCAGATCACATTTTTTCTAATTGGTTCATTGCTTTATTAAAATACGCGCCAAAACAAAGAACGATTTACTTTAATTGAAGTTCATATCCTTGTGTATAACTATTATAGACCACCTATTATAACCATTGTATTGTAGTGAAAAGACACTGCAGCACAAGTCAATAAGAAGTCTTCCCTTAATTGTGCAAAGGTTACTCTAGGATTGACTCTTCCTTTAAATGTTTATCAGCAAACAAATGACCATCTGATAACTGTCCATCTTTTTTCATCAATCAGACTAGACACTCACTGCTGGAAATACGATTGTTTGGGTCAAAATTAGATACAAATAGGTAAAATCTGCCCTGTTGTCTTGTCAAGCAGGTGATCTTTAAGGACCCTCTATTTTTCCACCTGTCAATCAGTCACGGGTAACATGCAGACCTACTTTATAGGGCGGCAAATATTGACATGACCTGAGTTGCCCCTTAGTGGCTAGGTGCTGCCTTAGTGAAAAAGAGAGTTTAAGACTAAACACGAACATCTTTGCCCCCAGATGCATCTATCCTCGTTGCAAGTAGCGTTTGCGGCTGTCGTGGCGCTGTCGCTGGCGGCGGCGTCGCCCGCGGGCGCGCCCCACCACGTCGCGCGACGGTCCTTCTTCAACCTACAGTGCAAGGGCGTGTACGACGCGGCGATTTTCGCGCGACTCGACCGCATCTGCGACGACTGCTACAACTTGTTCAGGGAACCCCAGCTTTACACTCTATGCAGGTGGGTTGCGTTTTATCTGTGCGAGTTTAATGAACGACACGAGTCGTGAGCAACTGATTTTAAAAAGCATTACATAGTTAATTGTGGCGTTTTCCAGCCAGTAGTTTAAACACACTCGACACTAAATATTCAGACCTTTTTTTGTTTTTTATCATTTTTGTGCCGTTTTTCAGTACGGAAGTAGATAAATATTAGTGCCATATATGAAAGGCATTAGTTTCAATATAGTTTCAAACTAAATTCCTATTTGTAAGCCAAGCTAATATAAGAAATAGAACGACTATCTAGGCGAGAAAGGCGTGCCCTAAATTCTGCTCAACTGAGCGAATTCTATCACTCTCATCACGACTGTGAGTGGGAGCGATAGAATGAGTTTGAGGCGTAAATAAATATTTATTTAATTATACATAATATAAAGTCATTATAGCCTTTCTCCTATTTTCTTTATTCTATGTTATAAGCACTACACGGCTCATGAAGACATGACATAATGTATTCGATGTTAAACCATATTTGATTGTTGGGGCACAGGAAAGACTGTTTCACGACAGAATATTTCAAGGGCTGCGTGGAAGTGCTACAAGAGACCGACCAGCTCGAACTCTTCAAGACGTATATAAAACAGTTACACGGGGCGGATCCTGGGATTTAGGTACCTTTGAGTTTGATTTTTGGTTTGAGGTTTGAGGTTCTCCCTTCCTTCCTGGGCTTTGATAGCACTAACTGTCACGTTCTGGCAATTGTTAAAGATAACAAGTATAAAAAGTAGTCGATGCTTCTTTAGATAGTAAACTTATAGGATAACTTTAAACATTAATATTAACTAATTGCTGCTACTATTATAGACCACAAGATTTGCGATAAATTTCAAATTAAATTCAAAATTATAATGACAGTTCTCTTAACAAGGAAAGAAAACTTTATTTGAAAATATCTTTCCTTATGTAACATGAAACAGATAAAAATCTGTAACATAAAATTCTGTCATTCTGTTCTAACTGCATCATTTAAACAAGATAAAATCTTAAAAAAGACGCGTTAATTAACTGTCAGTAGAAATTACAAATAATTGCATTTTCCATTTATGAATAATAATTCTATTCTGCATACAACAGTCTAATTATACCTGTGAATAAATTCCGCATTCCAAAACAGATGTTAGATTAACAATTGCGAAAAAACAGAACGTGTATGACAGTGTTGCACGGTTCTTCATTTTTCGTTCTCAATGAAAAAAGGCTTGCGGGGCAATTTTATTCTTTACCTTTGGGCTCTGGAGAATTGAAATAAGCTTTTTCAGGAATTCACCGCATGGCACCAATTTCTTCAGCACTCTGTTTAAACTGTCGCTAACTATTCTCTGCTAAGAAAATTGTAAGAAGTAATTACGTTCCTATTTATCTTATTGAATTTGATTTATACAAATCAGAATTTCAATTTAAAGGGACGTAATTTACTTAGTATTTACCTGTAAATAAATCTTAATTTTACCTTATGTTATTAAAAATTAATATAATTTTGTTATTTAATACTAAAATGTATGATTAAAATTATAGTTAGCTACTATAATTATTGTACCTAACAAACCTACTGTATTAACCGCCTATTTTTGATTTTCTATAAAAAAAAAATGTAGATTAGATTTAAGTTTTTACACTTTTATATAAAACGCTAATAGCATGACATACACTTGGCAATTTTTACAACAATCTGTGGAACAGTCAAAAGGGATTTTTGGGGCATCTATTCTTTTTGTATTCATTTTTCTTCTCACAGTGTATGAGGTTTACGTGAGATTGTTGTAAAATATTTTCTAAACTTACTATTTCTTGATATTTCTACTGCTTACCTTATGCATGCTTACTTTTAAATTACCTATTGTAAAAGACTTGAATTTCAAAATGTAGATGGCCATTTCTTTAATTTTTTACTTTATCATTTTAAAATTGTATTAGAAAACTATTTGCTATCTTTAATTCCCAACAATTGTTTATAATATGATTGATCTATTCTGATTATTCATTATTCACTCTCTTAAATCAATTTATCCATCCAGTTTTCTCTCCCCATGCCTGTTGACGCCTAAAATAGAACGGTGACTAATAAACTTGTATGATTTCAGGTCGAAATGTTTCACTACGCCCTACTTCAAGGGTTGCATGGAGTCTTTGTACCTCTACGACGAGGAGGAACAGTTAGATCAAATGATCGACTTCATCGGGAAACGCTAACACGCATACAGCCAGCCCAACATTTCGCGCCATTTCTTGACACATGACGCCATGACGCCATCTTGTATAACCCAGCCGAGCCAAAACATCGCCGGCGACCACGCAAACACCAACCGCGTAACGGTAAACACAAATCCACCGCTTTGCCAACAAAAGCAGAAACGAAATATCTAGTTCCTCCAGATTGACGTCTGCTTTCTATCCTCAACGTATTCTAGTCTTTAACGCGACATAAAATTATTTATGTTTGCAACTAATTATAATGTTATCATAATTTGTATTAGATAATGTGTATACAGTGTTAAGGACATTTATTATTTTGTGTTCTATTAGTGAAACATGCACATTTGTGTTAAGTGTTGTAAGCTTATGCGAGCTACGGGAGTGTAAAGTACATTAAAGATTTGTTTTAATAAATATTATTAGATCACCTCCTAGGGATTAAAAATACAAAAAAATGAGGCAGTGGTTTTCCTGGATTCGATGCTGGTCATCTTTTCGCAATCTGTCTCCAAAAATGTATTCCCGACTAAGATTGCCAATTAAATGTACATTGCGACGCATTCCAATACAGTATTTAATAAAATTTACTTACGCTTTTTATCTAAATTTGTTTTCTACTAACTCTGTAGGTTCTGTTTGTATTGATTGAAGGTATTAACAAATTATTATAGAACTGCTAATGTAAGCCTTACTGTATTTCTACCTACTCTAATCACAAAAGTGACTTATCACTGACGATTTATTTAACGATATGTATTATTTTCTGACTAGTAGATTTTTCTTACTTATTATTAGTTTTAAATTGGACAAATTGTATTGAATTCATTTTATACAGCTAGTTTCGGCCACGTATCGATAGAACAGGGGGCGTTGACGCGAAGATATTTTATTTTAAAGTAACAATTCTGTGTATTTTATTTATGATATCCTATAATCCTGTCTATAAGCCTTGATTGTAATTAAGTTAGTACGAATTTTCTTCAAATCTTCGCATTTATCCGTTCCTGCATTATCGAATGTTGGCATGATTAAGTAATTTAATTAGTTATTAAGTATTTATAAAGATTTATTTTTATATACATACTTCCGAACTATTTATTATTTGTTACTTTTTACGTATTATTTATTGTGAACGGTATTTCTTGCAGCCGTGGAGATTACCAGTGGTATTTTTGTGAATGAATATAAATTCTACTCAGTGGAGTATTTCTGACGTTTATCTATAAGTTGCGGTTTATACTTATTTGACTGTTTGTTAGTTCCGCTCTTCTCTGTGTTCGAATCTCAACTTTTATTAGAATTCTTTCTAGCGTTTCTTGCCTCGCCGGTTCCGAACCGTATCCAGCCACTTCCATTGAACTTGCGAGGTTTTTAGTACAGATAACAATATACTTATATCCTGTATATTAAGAGAAATGGTGCCAATTAAACTCCCAAGAAAAGTAGGTTTAACGAATTTAACTTATGGTAAACGAAAGATGTTTATTGATTTGTAGGACCTGTGAAGTTTAATTATTATAAAAAAATATTGAATTAGTAAAAATATAATCTATTTGTATAAATTTTATACGAAACAGCTAAGAAACGCTACGGGTTCCACGAAATATATTTCATTTAAAAATCATTTTTGCATTTCATTTCCCATATTACCTATCCCTCCCTCTTTATACATACTTAAAATCTGTAAATGAAAGTCAACAATATCATAATAATAAGGAATTTATTCTAGAATAATCAATTGGTAAAACGTAACATAATAATCACAATCTTTGACATTACTCCTGGCTTTTGCGCAATCATCGCACTCGTAGGTTGACTTAAAATAACATTTTACAGTAACAAATCAATTATATTCTCAATTCAAAAACTTCGAAAAAATAAATTTCTTATTCTAAGTAATTATTGTATGGCCCGCACAGGGTAGACTGTTCTTAACTGATTATAAATTTTGTAACATCTTTTTATAAAGTTTGTAACATCTTTATCGTGTAACAGTCAACAATAACTTTTCTTTTAAGTGTATTTCAAGAAAAAATTAAAAAAGTTCCTTAATTTTTTTAAATTTAGTCATACTACGAAAATATGCTTTATAAAGTTGCTATACGAATAGTAATTACGCGAGTGTAATATGTATAGGAATTAAAATTTCAAATTTTCAATTTTCTGCATATTGAGTTGCCTTCTGTAACATGGTCACTGGTATTTAAACAATAAAGTAAATTATACTTTACACTACACTTTAACAGTTTCTAATAATAAAATGGCATTCTTATTGGAATGTACTACCTACACTTTCATTGTTCGAGGAATATCAAAACGAAATCCTACGATATTTTAGTTTCTTTTACATTTCAATACAAACCATTTCAGTCTCGTGCATATATATACGGAAAATATTATGGAAGCGCTGTCTACAAATAATTCTTAAAACAACCCTTAGAAATAAAAAATGAAAATATAGACATAACTAACTATTATAACATTACTATTAATTTACTTGTGAAAATAATCATTCATCGTTAACATAGACATGACATCTTAGTGAAAATCTCTATAAAAATTCATTGAAAAAGTTTGGCGCCGTTCATTCGGTGTAATTTTTCAACGAAGGTGGATAAGTAAATACGTTTTTATAAACCTAGATTGTATAAAATATTATAATGGTTAGTTAAATCTATAATATACCATTACAAATAAAATAACATAGATAATGTTAGTAACATAGACAACGCACATACTAGTTTTGCGCAGTAAATAAGCTCCGGCATTTCTAAAAATAATTTTGTAAAATAAAACAGAATAATTTTAGAATAGATTCAGAAAATAATATGCCAAGTCTTTGCTTTTAAAGTTCCTAACACCAAAAAAATTCACTGCACAAATTTAAATCTAAAACAAGTCACTAACAGTCTTTTTACAATCACACTATGGTTCAGTGGTTAAAAATAGATTTTAACGTAATTCATGCATAATTAAAAGCAATATTTGGACCAACTTGAATATCCATTAAATAATATATAATTAATCTAATTAAAGAATCTACTTAAGCATTATAATAAAATATAATTCTTTTTAATAATAACGGTGTCTTAAATACTTTAAAGAAAGCAAAATTTTTATTAACTTTGAAAGGAAATTAACTTATACCAAGCAAAGGCAAAATCATAGGAAAATTATTTCGGAAAAACAGTTTTGTTCATTATTTTGGCGAACACTTTCTTTTCACCATAAACTTATGTGCTTAATAATTAGACTCAAGAAACGAGTAGTAGAGTAATATACATAGATATATTTCGTCAACTACAATTTAATTATTCAAATCCGACATTGACTACATTTGAATGAAATCCTTACATCCTAGCTAACGTTCATATAATGACATAATTGTTCGCTTTGCGATTACTTTATACGTATACAGTAAACAAGATTAATAGTTATGTATGTTTGGCATACACTTTAAGTTTTAAGACGACTGAAAGAAATAGACTGATTTTGTCTTGAAAGTAAAATTTAAATGAAGAACTAACTTCGGCCACTCGTCTAAAGATACACGGGTATCCTAAATCACGTTATCGAGGTTTGGTAAACTTCAAGCGGCTCGGCTCAAAGGGCCCTTTTATGAATGAACTAACTATGCTGGTACATGGAATTAGTTTGATTTGATTGTAAAACGTTTTGGTGCACTTAACCTTACGAAAGGTAACATAAAATCAGAAATACATTTTTTCCACAGTGGACCTGGACCAATTTTAATGTTCTATAAGCTTCAAATTAAAATATGTTTTTACTAACTACTAATTCTGATTGTATGTATAAGCTTTTAAAATCAATGCATCCCTTTTGCCGTTCTATATTTTATCATGCTATTTTTCTATTTATATAAAATTAAGCAATGAATTTATTTTTATTATAAAGTTGTAAGATATCACATAAATGAATCAATATAAACTTTGAATGTATATTTATCTAAAACAATTTTTTAACAACTTAAGCAGGAATGGCACTACATAGAGGAGAACTTAAATCATTTATTTTTAAACATGTCTTTTACAATTACAAATTATGTAAAGATATCGAGGCATTCTTTAAATTAATTGCTCTAATAGTATATGGCATTAGAAACGGTATTTTAAACTTCTAAAAATAACATCAACAAACACGGTAACAAAGTAATTTCAATAATTCATAATGCATTAAAACAACGTGTACAGTACGGTTATGGCAGTAAACATAATTATCAAAACAAAAAATACCTATTAAGGAATAAAGTTCAAAACTGAATTGATGTCGATAGAGAAATCTAGTTTTTTTCATACTTAATATAACCGTTTTTATACGCATGTGCGTCTTTTGCTCTCAAGAACTAACTCCACGATATTTTTTTATATTATTCATTTTTTTGGTTTAGTATCAAGCATCGACAATAATAACTTAATGTCACTTATAACAAAATGGTACCTATTTAATAGATTAAAATAAAAACAATGAAGGTATTCCATTGTTCAATAAGGCGAAATTTATTAAACGTACATTTTCAAGCACGGAATAAATATTTTATTAATCTATGGTAATGGTATTTAATTTTACAATCGAAATACGATCGACAATAACAGTGTCATTATCACAGCGACATTAATGTCAACATCGAAAAATAAATCTCTATTAATTGTTCTAAATTTTTGGCTAAACACACATATTTTATCGTATACATTCTAACGGACGTTATAACATTCAGAATAGATAATAATGTTGCCTTTAATAATATATTAGTATTAACTAGAGTGCAAGTGCCAGTGCCATTATGTTACCATTTTGCCATTGTGCCGCCATTACGATACCATTCCAATTCAATCCTATTGAGATAATGTAAAAATGTCAAAACCATAAAATTCAAAGATGGTGGCAATTGAGAAAAAGTAGTTTAGACAAGTTTTTAACAAACACACTTTTAAACAATATCCTCTTATCGTGGGTTTCATTAAATGATCTTCGGATATGGATAAGGATAGATTTGTTTGGTTGCCAGGATAATTTTTAATTACTCAAAAATATCCAAACATCATTCGGGCTGTCCACATCCGACGATAGGATAGAAACCTTTAAAAGTGAACATTACAATCACGTTACATTAGAATACTCACGAAGGGAATCTCAATGGGATCTCGTGGATGTTTCTAGAACGTTCTAGAAGTCGTCGAGGCAGAAGTCGAAGTGGTCGTCCATGGCCTTGATCTGGTCGCTGGAGAACCTCTGACATTTCGGGCACGTGTACACCTGGAATTCGATGAGGAAATTTTAAATTAAAGCATGTTTGTATTGTTGCATAATAATTATAATTAAAATTTAAATAGCCAGTCACTCGTCACTGGTTGTTATATTAAGATAGCAAGAAAAACCATTCTTTGAAAATATATGTCCATATTTGAGATAAATATGCGGTTAGCTTAAGTTTAACGGTAATATTTGCAAAGCCGTCAAATTAATGACTAATAAAACTTTGACGTTTGACTGCCTATTTAAATACAGTCAAAACATTATTTGAGGTTAGTTTACACACAATAGTTAACAGCAAAAGTCCATTCAAATACAACACAAAGACATTGTTGTTTTCAAAAGAAATGTATGCAACGTATTCTGAAAAAAAATATTACGATTTAAAGCTATAGATATATCTGCTTGATTCGTTTTATTTAATTTTTCACATTTCCTTACGAAAGTTTAGGCTCACATCGATTACTTTTAATAAACATGCACATTTCAGTAGCAAACTTAATAAATGTAATAACAATCTATATTTTTATATATTTCACAAAATAAAACATCTTTGAGGCAACAATGTAAAAAATAAATATTATATCATGCTTTTTAGTGTACAAAACACAATCAAACAAACATAAAATATTACCTTCATTAGAAACCCATAATTTCATAGAATTATAAAATGAATAACTTTGAAAACGCTTATTTAATAAAAAAAAAACCTATTTAATTTTCAAATATAACTTAACGTGTATAGAAATACAAAACAAATGCAATTAAACTGAACAATAATTAACTGAAAAATAATTTCAAAATAAAAATACAAAGTAATCAAAGTATAGAATTAATTTTAACATAATTTTATCTTTTAAAACTCTTATGAAACATTTATTTATTCTTATTTAAATTATAATACACCCTTTAATGGAAATTTTATGAAAACTTTAACTACTATCTCTTTAGGCGAAGTCTTCACTTCACTTAGGGTACATTCGTTGAATCATCAATTATACTGTACTTGGTTTTCGTGATTCGAATACTAGTACTAACACGAACCGTGCAACCATCCATCATACACTACAGTTGACCAATCCTTTAAAAAATACAGAGTCATGTGTCAACTGTCACACTCATTGACGTTCTAGTTCTCAGCCAATTCAAAAAAAAATCAAGATAGTATAGTTGCCGTCACGAGTGGTGAGCACAACTTTCATCGGTCGGTTTGACATTGACTGCGCTGCGGTGCGCACGATTGGTTCAACAAACGTCAGTTCGTCAGTGTGCGTCGTCTATTGGTGCAGCACGTTTTTTCGGCTGCTGTACATTGGGCTGCTGTATACAATATCCCTACCACCGATAATCTGTGCTCACGACTCATGACGGTTGCTATATGCCAAGTAATGCCCATTTAAATAAAGTATTCCTAACGACTTCGTGGTCAATTGCAACAATAAATCTTAGTCCTATCGTGGTTCTAGAGTAAACAATGATCGACTCGTCAGTGTGCGTCGTATATTGGTCCAGCGCGTTTGTCCGGCTGCTGTACATTGGGCTGCTGTATACAATATCCCTACCACCGATAATCTGTGCTCACGACTCATGACGGTTGCTATATGCCAAGTAATGCCTATTTAAATAAAGTATCCCTAACGACTTCGTGGTCAATTGCAACAATAAATCTTAATCCTATCGTGGTTCTAGAGTAAACAGTGATCGACGTGTTGCTGCAACAGCGGTAGGCTCCTGAAAGGCTGGTCGCACACGGGGCAGTCGAACCGCAGCGGCGGCGGCGTCGTCTCGCGCGCTCCGTTTGGTGCTGCCTTAGCGCTGGTGTCTACCTTCTTCTTTTTGCGGACCTTACGTCATATTTTATTATAAAAATACTATAAAATAATAAATGTAATAAAAGTACTAATTAACGGAGCGAAAGATTCAGAATAATTAGAACATGTTAAATAATCAAAGCAGCTTGTGGATACATATGTTAAACTTAAATTTCGATTTACATATCTTGTCAATGAATCTTTTCCAAACGATATGAAAAATCGATCTTCAGATATGGCAATCTGGCATGGCATTAAGGCAATCTTAATGAAGTTTGGGTGCTAGGCAAATTTCTAAGAAATTTCAAAGAAATTATATAAGAGTATCCGAAGATCTGTCACTAAATTCAGATAAAATTGGAATAAACGGATCTTAAAGAAAAAATGATTGTCCCAAATCCCTTTCCCTGTAACCCACACTCCAACCGAAACACAGGACCTGAAGAACACGTAGCGACTTCTGCCACTCAACGGGAGATAGCGTCACGAGTACCATGTTCCTAAATCACGTTATCGATATTTTTTAAACAGCTGGCATACACACAAGATTTGACATAATCAGACAATTCCTTTTTCATACAATGCTTATATACTCTTCGTACAATGCTTTGATTTTAATGATTACTTATTTATTTTTTATGAGATAGCAGGACAGTAAACAGTAACCGAGTGTCGACTTACCATATTGCCGGTAGTGGTGCTAGACTGTCTCGTGGGCCTGGAGACGGTGGCGAAGCCCCCGGGCGAGGGCGGCGAGGGCGGGTACTCTGGCGAGGCCGAGGAGTGAGTGGACGGCCGCTTGCTGGTCACCGTCCGGTGCACGCCGGGATTGATTTTGCGGACGTCCTCTAGCTGTGGACGGAAATAGGTTTCATAAAGGTGATAATTAACACAGATTTGACGTCGTAAGCATCAACTGTCACACAAAATATGGTAATTTTCAAATATACATGTCACCCATTGTTTTAAGTTTTTACAATAAATGGTAATAGTAATAAAAAATCAAAGTGTGTTATCGCTGGACAGTGGTGACTGACCGCAAGCCTTTCGGTGGTGAAGCATTTCATTTCTAACAAGTTTCAGGGCAATGATCGCTTGCTCGCTACATGAATATAGCTGACACACGTGCATAATATACGCGAGAGTAACGTCCATATTAATATTCTATGCTGTGGATAAACTCTTAGCCGTACATCAAAGCGATAGAGATAGACACCAAATTAAGTATTATTTGTATGTATGTATGTATTTGTTTCTTTGTTTATGTATTTTATGTATTATCAAATGGTTGTAATGTTTTTGTATAATATTTATGTACCGATGCTCTATACCATATTCCGCACACCCTACCTTTTTCTCACTTTTTTCTCTACTCTTCAACTCCTTACCACTCGGTTGTCTGGAAGAGATCGCTCTTAGTTTAGATAGAGCGTCCTATTTTTGTTTTTACTGATTATCTTTTATTTTTGATTATATCTTTTATATTTTATGTTGTATGTTTCTTTCTGTGTGTGCGCAATAAAGAGTTTAAATCTATAATATAAAAATGAATCGCTGAATGTGTTGCTAAGCGAAAATCTCGGGAACGGTTGGACCGATTGGGCTAATTTTTTTTTTGGATATTCCTTTAAGTACGAGGATGGTTCTTACGGAGAGAAAATTTGAAAACAATGCAAAGAAAATAATAAAAACAACAATTTCATTTTCCTATATAAACTGTTCTTGGTTCTACCCATGTTCTACCTGTCAAACATCATTTCAGATTGAATACTTCATATGCCAATGTCATGCATTTAGAAACGTCAAGATTTTTCTTTTTGGATGCCACTTCTATTATGCAAACTGCAATGATATAATATACATACATATTTTATAATCGCAAAACGAAGTATGCCGGGTCAGCTAGTAATAAATAAAAAAATAAGTAGTGTTTAAGTATCTATTTATGATGGAGCCAGCATATGAGAAACGAAAACCATCCAACGCTGTCATACCAA